>JAASFF010000614.1:524864-637436 GCA_013365195.1 Cercospora citrullina | reverse complement strand
CGGCTCTAAGCTTTTCCCTTCTAAATAAATAAGTAGTATACGCTACGTACTTCTCTATAGAAGATAGAACGGCAATTAAATTTATCTATCTATATACTCTACTACCGCGTACTAGAAGGTTCTACATACGCGTAATCGCGTACGAGCACTAGGCAACTCTAGGATTATATAAACTTAGTAGTAAAGTCTAGTATCTAGTAGAACATTAAACTCTAAAAAGAAAAACTATAAGGACGAGGTATACCTTACTCGCTACTAACCTCGTTATAGAAATTTAACGTACCTAATTACCGTATAGAAAACTTAAGAGTTCTATAATTACCTAGCTATATAATAAGTACTTAAGTAAGGTAGTATATAGGAGGATAAGAATCGTTTACTAGATAGCGAAGTACGTATTTAGGAAGCTATTATAAGTAGTCTCGAATAGCTTATAAGGATATCCTTATTAAGTATCGAATAGTTACTTATAGCTAAGGTAAACGACTTAGCTACGGCGTAATTATATCTCGCGACTATACTCTATAGCGTTACTATACTCGTTTATCTATATAGGATAATCTTCGTATATTCCTCTTTTCTTTTTAGAGTAAAAAAGCACCTTACTCGATTCCTAATATATAACTAGACTCGTAGTATTATTATCTATAAGTAAGCTACGCCTAGCCTTTCTACTTAGGTTATAGAAGTATAATTACCTTCTTTAGTAAACTAAGGATACCGTAGGGCCTAGACGATAGTACTCTACCTACTTAGATCTAGGTTTATAAGCTTCTCTATTATATCTCTAAATAACTCGTCTTCCTAGACTTTAGGCTATTCTAAGAACAGTTTATATCGAATATATTTAGTATTTCGTTCTTCCTAAAGTATCGAAAGTATCCGATTATTAGCGTCCCTATCGCCTATATAATATATAAGTCTATTAAGACCCTCTTTATCCTTAAAATAGAATACGAGGCGTTATAAGAGTATCGCTATTAGAAGAGTACCTTCCGATTCGTACCTCTAGAAATCTTTATCGATACTATAGATAATACGACTAGTAATAGCGTAAAAGTACTATTAAGGTTAGTAAAAATAGCTATAGTAAGGTCGGTAATACGTATAATAAGACTAGAAAGAAAATATTAGAAGGCCTACTAAGCTTACCCTTAAAGTAGACTTCTAGGCTCCGCTAATTATTATTGCCCGCTAGTATGCCTTTAATATACCTACTACTAGGCAAGTATATAGCATTCTCGAGGTCGATAAGTATTACTTGCTCCGCGATAGTTATATCTCTATCGCGCTCGCAGGTTACTATAATATTATTAGGCTTAATATCTCTAGATAATAAGCGATCTTAGAATAAGAGTAATTAGCTAAGCGCACCTAAGTAGAAGATATCTTAGCGGTAGAGATCGTGCTTTTACCGGCGGGTGCATATTAATATGTAGTCTCCTATAACGAGATGAAGCAGGTCGTTCTTCAGATACTGGTAAACGTACGTCCGCCGACCCGGTATTGTATCACTCGGCAGCCGTAACGTTGGACTCGGACTCTGCCGCAGCTGGCGCTAGATACGTTCATTAAAATTGGAGAGCATATTCTAAGGAATATCTTTGAGCACGAATTCCTCTCGTCCCTAGCTGTTACATGTCAGTCGTTGCAACACATGGCCTTCGAAGCGCCGTACGTTGCCGACCAAACGCTGCCTAGATGTGGTTTGTATTGAAGGAGTTCTTTAAAGTGATAACGACGACTAGTAGCACCAATGAGCTTCTTCGGGACCTGCACTACCTTGCTGCTTGTCGAGAACATGCTCAGATTCTTCATTGCAATGTCATTTGTGATTCTGCGTTCAACCATTAGCGGCTCGATGTTTTAGTGCCATGAATGTAGAAGTAGCGAAGAAAAGAGTGCGGTCAAGAAGGAATCCCGACATAAGGTCATGTGACGTGTGGCACAGACAAAGTGGATATATTCACGATCCACACTCTCTTCGTCTGCTCTCGCGGCAACATTGTGGCGCGCGGAGAGATTGCCTTGGGACCCAGGACTGATCTTGAGATCCTGAGAATGGTTTTCAACCCTCAGCTGCTGGCAGCTGCACCGGCAAGTACATTTGGCATGAGTGTGCTTCTGCAAATGATAACACGGTATGGTGCGTCAGGGGTGTATTGCCATCGAAGTTCTGCAGACTACTGCAGACTACTGCAGACTTTACATGTGAGTAGTCGCACAGAACGGTTGCCTGAATCAGTAAAGATTATCGCGGCTGTGGACGATCGTGTCTCATCTGCACCATGGTCTGGTCGAATTCTCCTAGCGGATGGTCCCTCTCATTGCCGAGAGTCGGTCCATCTCGCAAAAGGCCGAATGGAACATTCTTCTCCAAGTAGTGCTCTATTTGTGTTCGTATTCCAATTTGTGTGTAGAAGTAGCAACTTTCCAAATACTTTGATCTTCCGTGGGTTGTGTTTGTCGGTCCGGCCAAGAAGTCACGGCTGTCGATGGCGAGCTGTTTCAGGGATGGAGCCTGCGCAAGGTATTTTGACCGGGATGCTGGAGATGACGGCGACAAAGTGTTGCTGCTTGTGCCTTGCTGATGGCACATTTCATGGCTCGGTGATGGTCGGAGAATAAGTCGCGTGGTGGCTGCAGCGGTGCAGTGCAACAGCAGCAGGCGCGACACATCACACATGGGTGAAGCAGGTCAGGCAGGAGCGGTTGCTGGGGCGGAAACGTGAGCCCCCGGTCGCTCAACACGTGGCTGTCGCAAGGGGCGGCGTTGTGGAGATGTGGGAGAGCAAGGTGATTCGCTATACCGCAAGTCGTGAGTGGTTCTGCATAATAAGCACATCCCTGGCGTGCGCGCAAGGACAACGACGTGTGCCCCTCGCCGGTCTGCAGTGGGAATGGACGTGCCAGTGTGATGCAGAGTGGAAGTGCTGCATTTGCTTCGGCGTGTCGTACAGACGTGGGCGGCGATGTGGCTCCTCTGCTCCTCCTCCACCGAAGGCGTCCGCGAGGTCACATCGGATCTACAAAGCTGCAGCAATCACTGACCAAAGCGTCTCCGACCGATTCATCAACCCGCCATCTTCTTCGCACCCAACTTGTCGTGCCGCCGACCTTTCGCCTCATTGCTGCTCCTCACATCGCCGAACGAACCCACTCACTGTCTTCTGCTGTGCGCCGTCTGGACCATTGGCCGTGCCACTCGAGACGCAGCTGGTGCCGGTTTCAGAAGCCTGTCTCACTCGGACTGCTCCCAGCAAAGGCACAAAGCCACGAACACCGTTTTCACGAACAACGTTTCTCCGCTCGGATTGCGCGCAGGTCGATTGCAATTGCCGCCATTCTCTTGCGGCGAACGTAGCAGTATCGCGCCATTCCTTCCTGCAGCTCAGGTACTTCCACTCGTGCCGACAACGTGGCCAGCCAGCCACGTGTAACTGCGTGGTCAACTCCCGGAACGAGTGAAAAACAAAACCCAGCCATGGTAAGCGCATGAACGCATTCTCCATTCATGCCCTGCCCGCCGACGCCCTAGTTCCACACGCCCGTTTGCATACATAATCTCACTGCCTTTTTACTCACCCATGGGTCCCCAGACAACCGCCGGCTCCGATCCTCGCTTTTCAACCTACTCCAGCGCTCCCTCCCTACAGCCCTCCATTGCTGCCACTCAGTCCAGCGAGCACCGCGCTTCCTCACACAACTCCTACCGATACTCCTCGCGCTACAGCGAGCAGGCCTCTCTCATGCCTCACACCATCCACGAGAAAGGCGCTCATCGCCTCTCCTACGTCAAGCCCTCCGCCCAGAGCGATAACGACTCCTCCCTGACGCTCGCGTCCAACGACCCTCGCACGGCCGACATCAAGAACTTCGCCGAACATCTCGACCGCATGAGCGACGCGCGTCTCGCCGACAAGCAGCGTTATCGTCTGAGCAACGACAAGTCGGAAGATATGGGCAAGATCGCGCTCGGCGCCAGACTAGATCGAGCGCTGTCGAGGAGAATGGTCGGACAAGATGCCGTCCTGAGGCCAAAGAAGGCTGTCGCACGACCCGTTCCCATTGATGAGAAGCGCGCACTCGAAGTAGAGGCCAACTAGATCGACGTCTAGTCTGCATAGTGCGATGGTCAAACGGAGGCGCAACGGCGCAACAACGCGATACGACTGATCGAGATACGGACCGCTCAAGCATCAACAACTATAGAAGAGCAATCGTTCAAACGAAAGCGACGTCACCAACAACGACGAACAACAACAGACACTTCAGTCGATCTTCTCTTGCGGCTTTACAGAACCTTTGCCGGGACAGCTTGAGTAGCGAAAGGAATAGGGAATCGGCGTTGCAATGTTGCTTAGTAGGGAGGACTTTGAAGATTTTCACGCGTAACGAAAAGGAATGGGGCGAAGGGAATGTGCTTTCTTGACTGCTATCACATGGCGGATGCATTGTTATTGTGACTTGTTATGGGAAAGAGATGCTCCTTCTTTGGGGCTTTGATTCCTGGGCTTCTTGTTTCTGCTTGCTTGCTGCCTAGCATTCTGGCATTACCCAATCGTCTGGCATTACGTCTCTGCGGGAACTGTGTTAGTCAGGTATCTCTTTCTGTGAGAATTTGAGAAAAGGGACCTTCACGCACTTGACATCGCCCGTACTTCAATCCCAAGTCGACTATTACTGACTTTTGCAGCAAGGGAGAATCACGGAAAGACAAACTGAGGCCGCGCAAGCAGCCGCCCACATGGATGCGAATCACATCAAGACACCGAGCAAAACTTCGTCATCAGTCACGACGAAGTGTCAAGCATCGCGTTGAGGGTCGCGTCTGGAAAGCTGCAAGATGCATGCATTGCGAGCTGCGAACTGCTCACTTCAACGGCAGGATCTGCTCACTCTCTTAAATCCACCTGGGACAAATACGCGCAAGACGCCAGGAAAGATATGCGCAAGCTGATGCACACTCCTGCATCACATGGAGACTCTGAGCGGGGAAGAAGTGGGAATCGAGCATGTTACGAAATACTACATCTGGCTGATTGCTGTTGCGTAAGATGGCGTGTGAAGAACGCACGGACGGGACAATACGAGAAGAGCAGCATGCCAAGAACCACCACCTTCCTGACGTTGATCACTCCTACTCCTGCCCAGGCCACAGGCTCTTCTCTACACCATCGCTACCACCCGATGGAAGACAACTACGCGATACGACAGCATGTCCTTCACAGCAGAGGAAGCGGGAAGCGCTGGCATATCACACAGAAGTCCCGAGAGCTCATCTATTCGCAAGCGAAGCAATGCACCACGACGATCCGGCACACCAGCACAGTGGAGCTCCGCAATTGCAATGCTGCCCGAAGAGGTACAGCATCAAGAAAACAAAACATTCCGTCTCAACTGCGTCTCATGCTTGTCATCGTTACGATCATGAGCTCGGTCGTCGATCAACGAAAGTGTAGACACCTCACACAACATACGCGGAGACGGAGCTTCTCCTCAGTAGCTCTGCGCGTCTCGTATCTGCAGCATATGCATCAGCATATGCTACATGTGCTACAGGTTGAGTCCTTGGCGAGGTCCTGAGGTCTACAAAAGAACGCGTTTCCATACCTGCTTGAACTCACCAACCCTCAACCTGAAGCAATCATGGATCTTCCCTCAGCTGTTCTCGGAAAGAGATGGATGGGTCCTCATGATGAGACAACCGACAGGAACTTGTTCGCCGAGGCAGCTTCCCGGATGAACGATGCTGTTACGCAGTTGTTTTACTCAGTGAAACCTTCAGAGGTCGACAAGATTGATGTGCACCATCACTGGGTGCCGCCGGAATACGCTGACGGTCTGCCCTTCGCATTTGAAATTGCATATGTGATCATACTGACGTTTGCAATGAATTCAGCTATCGGAGTAGAAGGTATGTTTGTGTTACAAGCCGTCTTCTCTCGTCTTTTCTCAAAAATGGACAGGTGATCCAAGCGGCTGGCCAAGACCACATTGGTCCTTGGAGAGCAGCGAAGAACTGATGAAACGTGCTGGAATCAAAAAATCTATTCTTTCGATTACGGCTCCCGGAGCGTGCATCCTCAAAGGCAAAGTAAGTTTCTTCTAGTAACATGCTACATCCCGATTAACAGAACACAGCAATCTTGGGACATGGCGCGTACTCTCAACACCAAAGCTGCAGAGATACGCGACTCGAAACCTGATACTTTCGGGTTCTTCCTCACGTTGGGCAATGTCCTCGATACCGATGAGGCGCTCGCCGAGATAGCCTATGGCTTTGACAAGTTGGAAGCAGACGGCGTTTGCCTCTTCACCCGGTACGACAGCGACGACAATTTTGGAGATCCTGACAAGTACCTCGGCCATCGCGAGTTTGGACCGATCTGGGAAGAGCTGAACAGACGTAAAGCTGTAGTCTTCGTCCATCCTACCCATCCTCGCGACAGCAGCAGAGCCAACAGCTTGCTCTACCAGCCAATCGTCGATTACCCGCACGAGACGACTCGCGCCGCTATGGATATGTTGTTGAGCGGTACGAGGAGCAACTTCCCCGATTGCCAGGTCATTCTCTCTCATGCAGGTGGCACATTGCCATATCTAATTCCTCGCGTCGAGGCTCTGCTGGTCTCTGGCTATCATCAACACATGGGCCTCGTCTTGATCCCAACGGAACGCATTCTGCGCGATTATCGCTCGTTCCACTTCGATATCGCGCTCTCGACATCGAATGCCACGATCAAGACATTGCTTGGAACGGGCGTTCCCAAGGAGAATATCTTGTTTGGGGTAAGTGTGCTTCCCGCGATAGCAATCAACAGTGCTTTTGAGAAGCCTGACTGACGTGGAACTTTTCTCTCCTTCGACAGAGCGACTTCCCATATGCTCCTGAGTCAGCTTACCTGGCGTTCCTGAAACATTGGCAAGAGGCCGACATATCAAGCGAACAGAGGCAGAAAATCCACTTTGAGAACGCCCTGAAGCTTTTTGAGAAGGTTGGCGTGAAAGTGGTTGAGAAACCTGGCGTGTAGGAAGATGAGAAGCCTGGCGCGGAGGACGATCACAAGCCTGGCGTGCAAGGTGAAGACGTGGAAGTAGTGTGGGGAGAAGAATCAAGGTACCACGCTCCAATGTCTCAATTTAAGAGGGTCTGATGACGCTCCCCGCGAATCTCTAGTAACGAATAGGTACCGGACAGTTTGCAGTGTCATTTATCATCAAAACTGTTCTGTGGCTTGGGAAGCCTTGATCGTTGTTTCATTTACTGCGATCCTACAACTTCGCTCCCAATCCTGGCCCACCCGCCTTACTCGAAACGAAACTCTCGTCAAACTCCTGCCACATAGTCGTAGACTTGCCCATATCGTTCTCAATCTGCGGTATAATCTTCTTCCTGCACAAATCATTAGCAACTCAACACGCATCACCTATCCGATAAGAGAGCAGAAAACAACTTACACAACATTCACATGCTCCTCACACTTACTATGCCCCATCATAGCCTCCTTATTCTCATACCTCACAAACAACAAAATCTCCTTTGGTGCTTTCGGCCTCGTAAAAGCCGCATACGTCAAAACACCCGGTTCCTGATCCCTCACAAACGGCACAAACCCCTCCAAAATCTGCAGAACCTGGTTCCGATCTTTACACACAAACCTCGTCTGACTGATCAGATTCCCACTCCCAAATGGCGTAGCATGTTCACTGCGTTCACGAACAACGAAGCCAGAAGTGAAATACCATGCTACAAGTTCTTCATCTTGACGATACAGTTGTTCAGATTTAGCAGTATTGTGATAGCCTTGGAAGAATTCTTTGTCGTTGATTTGTTGCTGGAGAGCGGATTTGTCTGTGTAGATTTCGAGGCCGGAGAGGATGAGTTTTGAGGAGTCCTTTGGGGGCGGAAGTGGAGTCATGTAGGACCAGGTTGTGCATTGGGAGCTGGGGTTACGGTAGTAGTTCTTTGCGCCGTTTTGGAGGAGGGAGAGGATCTGTAGTGTTCATGAGATAGGTTGAGATGTAAAGAGGTAGATGATTTTGCGTACTCGCTTCTGCTTTTCTGCAGATGCTGGGTAGATGTTGCAAAGGAGAGCGATGCTCTTGTCGGCCATGCTGGATTATGATTCTTGTGAAGTTTCTGCTCTGCGCCTGAATTCGTGCTTGTTGCTCAGTATGTTTGTAGTGAGTGTGTGCTTTGGCTGGGTGCTGTCCAACGTCGCGACTCAGCATCCGAGGTACGCGGCATGTGGAGCTGCAGTTTTGGCTAAGTGATCCACATTCTTAGCAACGTTTGCTCCCAAGACGTCTTCAAGTCCGTCGAATCTTGGGTTGAGGCCGTGAAATGCCTACCTGTCGTTGTGTTGCTTCCATGGAGAGGTTTAAGACGAAGGTTGACCACCTGCCAAAACGGGAGCAGAGAATCGGTTTCGATGGAGAAGCCATAAAAGTACAAAGTAAATCAATGTCCTGCGACGAACGCCTGAAGTGCCTCACCACGCCTTCCCAAACATAGTTGTCGTTGTCACATAAATCCCCCGGCCTCTATTACACCAAGTTTAGAGAGAAGAAAAAGAACTTCCATGGCCCTACTGCTCACACCCTTCTCAACCTAGGATTCATCATCTCGCCCTGAATCAATCCCACCAATGCCGCATGCAAGAACGGCGCTTCCATCTTTTCATACGTGACCTCAACTTCCGTCGTTACAGTAATGGCGCCATGATCAGACCTCAAAACCCAGTTCCCCGATGCAGCAGGTTGAAATCCCATTACATCAGGACTCATCGGACTCATCGGACTGATTGGACTGGTCATCTCGATCGTGTTGGTCCGACTATGGTTCTTGCTCGTAAAGCCTGAAGAGAGAGGAATGTGTCCTTGTCGAGTGCGATGATGAATCGGGATATCATGAAGAGCGGGCAGATCCTGTCGTCGTGTCTGCCATTTCTTGGGCACCAGAGGTCGAAGGAATGGGAGGGAAGCTGTGATGATGACAACGTTGAGTTCCACGGAGAGTGCAATGACATATGCACATAGGCTGTAGGTGTAGTCGGAGAAGACGCTGAGAACTTTGGCCTGGACAGACAAGCAGAATGGAGAGTCAGTACGGAGACTGTCAAATTGAGGCGAAGAAAGTGGCAAAACAACTCACCTCATAAGTCTTCACAATCGACGAAGCCATCGCCAGAAAACTCAAACACAACAAAGCAGCAACGCCCACCTTCCTCTTTAGAGACATCGTCGTATGGTGAATCAAGATCGCTGGCAGCACAGCAAGGTAGACATCCGTGACCGTATTCCATGAACCCATAAAGTACCCATAATCAGTCTGGATGCGCGGATTCCAGCAGATTTCGTCGAACCTCAATTGTTTCTCCAGCGTCCAGAATGCGTCGACTTCGGACCCGCATTGCGAGTAGAACACAATGACGCCGATGACATTGATGGCGGCTTGCATGAAGATGGAAGCGTGCACGGGCCAAGACTTTATGCGGGCATCAGTGTCGATGAGGTAGAGTAGCGTGCAACTGAAGCTGAGTCTGCCAAACATGGGGCTGAGAAATCCTGGAAGGAGGGAGAGGACGCCATATTTCATAGTCCGCGGCAAGTGACCGAGAGGAATGTACACGAGATGTCGGCCCAAGCCGGCGTCGACAGACACTTGTGTCAAGGCAGCGTGGGCGATCGCAAAGGCCTGAAGTCTGTCAGTGCATCAAACTTTGCTGAATGAGCTGATTGACAACATACCAGAGCAATCAGCATTAAATAGTCGTCGACGAAAAGCCTCCTCGTTTTCTTGATTTTGGCATAGAAGCGAAGGGCCACAATAATGATGGAAAAGGCCAGAAGCGTCCATATCACCCGTATCAGGACCGGGCCTTGCGACACGTCTGGAGCATCGTTCAGTGACTCCAGCAGCGATTGAACATCTAGGGCCATCACCAGGCGGTATTATGTGGACTGCTTGCGAGCAGCCGCAGGGAATCGCGCCGCTTCATCTGCGCATGAAAGAGAAGGAAAGAACTGGCGCCAGAACTCTGGAAATCCTGCATGTGTCGCTCCTCCTCTTGTGCAATTCTGAGGAGGTGGTCCAAGGGTCTCGATATGGGAAGACGGAGAGCCGGTCTGATCAATATGTGCAGTGATCAGTAGTCCTGGCCGACAAGACCGCGACATGCAAGCGACGCGGGCGTCTCACTTCTGAAGAAAAGAGAAAGGAGTCGTCGTTGATATTCTCAGCACCAATGACATGTGCCAGATCGACAGAGTGACCGCCTCGACTAGCATGAACTAGCCAGTGCTAGCATGGAATGGGCTCTGGAGCGACAAGGGTTCCGAACATCCATCGCGAAGAACACCGGGCTGTGCCCGTTCCGGGCGATGTGAGGGACATGGCCAAATTGCATCGACACGAAGAGAGCATGCTCTCTCGCCAACGAACGCTGTTGCCGAGTTGGGAAACTTGATATGAGAATGGTCGTACAGAAGGTACATTGAAGGTGTTGACTCGCGCGTGACAGCTCGCGTGGAGAAATGTGAAAGTAGAAAGCGAACACCTACCGGTCCTATCAGATGCTGAGGCGGAGCAATACCGACGCTCGTGCATACAGGGATCGTTGCGTGTGCCGGCCCACAGCGACGAAAGTAGAAAGCGCCGCTGCAACGCGATTCGCACATTCGCAAAACATGCACACCGGAGAATGTCCCGGTGAACGTGTTTGCCACACGAGTGTATGGTACATCGACGCCTTAAAGCAGGTTGCAACGAGGCTCAGCAGGACGTTGAAGTCTTTGCTAGAGTATGGGCCCAGAACGCGGTTGGCCGCAGAAGGGTTAGCTTGTGGTCAGCACTAAAGATTGTCATCGGCTAGCGTTTCCTGTTGAATTAATGGCACTCGGCCTAGCATTTGTCTACTATTGAATCTCTTAGCAAGTATGCCATTCAGCGTTGGAAGGGATACTTCTCGAGGCGCTGTCAGAGCCTCTCCCGCCAGTGCGCGCTTGAACGACGTGCGCCATCGTCTGTACTCGAGCAGCGCTCCTGGAGCTTTGCTCATTGTACCATCGCGTCATGCATCAAGTGCGTATCGCGCTTGCCGATCGATCATGCTCATTCGTTACTGGTGCCTTTCATGCCTTTCATGCCTCTGCCGCTTGTCGTCTCGTACTGCTTTTTGGAAAGAGCCAAATGACTTACCGGAGCAAAAGCCGACATTGCAAATGCTTCATTCATCGGGAGTCTCGTCTTGCGCAAAGTTCCATTTGGCACGCACTTGATCCTTTGACATGGGCTTTCCAGAACCCGTGAAGCCGACTGCAGTAGATTAGCATGTCAGTAGCAAAAATGAAGGGACAGGCGAATGTACCTTTGGCGTTTGGCAGATCAGGCGTCCGGAACTGGCTGTCTTTCTTCAACTTCGACGCTGCGCCCACGGCTGGCTTCTTGGGCCCTGACTTCTGCCAGTCATTCCAACTGCTCTTTGACTTCTCCAACACCTTTGAGCCCTTCAGTTTTTTCGGTGCAGGGGGCATACGCGTCGGGCCATCGCTGACTTTGCTCGGCTCGCGTTTCTGAACCAAAGTCGTATCGATCGCCGGTGCAGCAGAGATGACAGTGCCATGCTGAATCGGAGGCGGAGCTGTCGGGGGCGGAGGCACTGCAGCGGAGGCAGATGCCACGGGTGTGCCGTCAGCCTTGCGCTTCTTATTCTCCACTGGACGAACCTCGTGCTTGCGCTTTTGCTCTTTCTCATCGTATCCCTTGAATTTGACTGTGTAGACTGGATCTGAAGGACTGCCCGTTTTGCTGACGATGGTCGCTGGGTACCACGCCTTGTCCGCAGAATACTTTGCCTGCACCGTATCACCCACGTTGAACGACGCGCGATTGTCCTCGGCAGGTGGTGGCGGCGGAGCGTCTGAGGAGATCTTTTGGAACTTTGGGTGCTTGCTCATGTCGTACTTTGGCGTGTCTGTCGGTGGTGGCGGGGGTGGGGCGACCTTTTGCTGGACCTTGAGCGCAGCAATTCTGGCCTTCAGGACGGGAATTTGCTGCTGGAAGGAGGCCATGTCGGCCTTGACGCTTGCATCGTCGGGATCGAGTTCCAAGGCCTCCTTGCATGTGTCCACCAACTCCTGAGCCTGAGCGAGCTCCTCTTCGAGAGCGGCGAGGTCACTCATGGTGCACTTAGTTCTCTGGCGCGAATGTCAAGGAGCGGCGGTACGTTACTCGAGGTAGGCAATATCGCGTCGCGGGTGGGGAGGTTGGGCGCGCGGAGTCCGCGCAAGTCGGAGTGGTGTGGGTGTAGTGGTGGTGGTGACAGTGGATGTCGGTTGTTCTTGATCTTGCGGAACTACATCTGGCTCGCATGTGGAAAGCATCGGCGTTAGTTCGGGCAAACTCCGAGACAAAAAGCCAAAGGAACCCTTCCTCTTGTCTCAAGACTCGAACATAACACTGGCAGTTGCGTTTTGATTGCACAGACATGTGTAGGACTCTGCATCAGCGGCGAGATCTGTATTTGCCACAGTATCACGAAGGGGCTCTTCCATCAAAAGCAATGTGCGAAGCCTACGCCTTGAATATCCTCCGTCGTCCTCCAACCTGGCCATTATCCGCACGATGTTGACCGAGCCATATTAGTATACTCTTGAATTCGGCGACCTTTTCTCTCCATGATCTGCCGCAGACGATCTCTCAATTCTATTCGCATTGATGAAAGAATGACGGGCTGAACGAGGCCTCGCATTTTACATCCACGCATGTCTGCCCCTTCGTGGGTACGGCATCCGCGCACAGAGCGGCTGGGCGTGTAAATTACTCCTTGCCGCTCCAAGTGCATTCTCGCTTGAGCCCCAGAGAGGAATCATATGTGGCAGCCTAGAAGAAAGCATGCAACTAGAAGTGAGTCATTGTGAGCAACGTCAACCAAGACATGCTCGCTGATTTCAAGCACCTGTCAGCAAACAGCGAGACACAGTCGCTGCCGAGAAGGGTTCTGCTTCTGAGATGATCGCCACTTCGGGACATAGTACAAATAAGAAGACTTCTGTTGGCACTGAAGTCTTTTCGCAAGCGCGCACACTGCTGGTGTCGAGAAGACTCCTGGTGATAGGAGGACCAGAAATGCTGAAAGTACTGCCAGTGTTGAGATGGCTGGCGATGAGTACACCGTAACTATTCGCATCTTGGCCTTGCTCGACGACGTCGCGGGTGCGCTGCGCAATCGGCATCGCTAGAGCTGTTCTCACGGATCAAGATCCAAACTCAATTCTGAGCTTCTTCCAGGCTCATTCAAACATCAGAAGAGAAGCAACGAGCCTCGTGCTGCAAAAGGACTGGGTCTACAACTTCGGAGTAGACGTCTCGTTCCGTCCATACCGAGCAGGACATCAGAAGCTGAAGTTCGAACCCTGGGTGATACCAGACGTTGTTCTGCTTTGCAATCTCCTCGCTGCCGTTTGTTTGAGGGACCTACTCTTAGACTCTCTTTTCACATTGTGAATCCATTCTCGCTTAAGTGAAAGGCCGACCTCAAGTCGTAGCAACCCGTTCCAAGCCGGGTGACGGCTATATTGATTGTCAATGTTCATACGACGAAACAAGGTGCAAAATCAGCCAAAGTACCAACATCTGCCTCGTCATGCTCGATCATCCTCTGCTGCAAGTCTCGTCGGGAAGGGACCTCACTGGCACTCTGCTTTACTGACGAAGTCAGTCACTGAACCAGAACTCGTGGAATAGTGGGAATGGTCTGATCAAGTATCATCCTTCGCCGTGCTATTCCTGTGTTCTGCATAGCTGGATCGGGCTATGATGGCCTTTGCATACGACTGTACTTCATATATGCAGGATGGACTGAGACTCTGCTTTCGTGTGAAGGTACCACACTGCATGACACAAGAGCAAAAATAGTGGGCCTGCGGCATTTATAGGTCTCAAACCAGCCGTCTGGGTCTTTAGGAACCAGCCTCCGATGTCTGCCATTTTCGGAAATGTCCAGAAACTGCACTACAGCCTTGCCGGCTGCTAGTCGCCTAAAGGTCCCAGTCTCGGTCTGCGTCAACACCAGCATATAGTACCAAAAGTCTGCCCTGCGACAGTCCTCTGAATATGCTGGGTCAGTCTCCGGCTCGTAAGCTGAGGCTGGGATGAACAGAGATGTCGGCCAAAGCCATAATCGAGACCTGTTGTTGCTCACTGCATGCAGTTCGTGTTTGTCATCGAAGACGACTTCCAGATCCCAGCGCAGGGTTCCAATCTGACATCGAAGAGGTGCGTGAGGCTCAATGATTGGGAAGGCCATCAGACGCACCGATATCAACCTGCCGACACATACCAAAGCGTTACCATTGAGTTTGCAGTCTTCAATCTCGTCCGAATATGCACGTCGAGGCCAGACGATAGCTGTCAATGGCCGCACCCAGGCTGCGGTCGCATCACTGCCAGTGGTTGGGCCATCTATGGACAATGCGCTCCAAGTTGGCACGCTTGAGATCCGCGCGAAAGATCTGGAGACTTTTGTGGATTGCGCATTGTGCCAAGTCAATGTCCCGAGCAATGTGGACAAATCGTGGCCGCAGACGATCTTCATGTTGAATACCTGTTCCGCCCTCTGCGTGGCGGCCTCAAAGGCTCGCAATTTATCCTTGTCGGGATATGTCAGAAGTTTCTGCTTATAGTCCGCGACGAGATGTCCCCATGCAAGGAATTTATTGTCACGATTCAAGAAGGATGGTCCGATGGAATTTACCGCCTGGTAGCCTTTAGTCTGAAATTCAGTGGCTCGGGCCTCTACACAGTCCCATCGTATCTGGTCGAGCCCGAATTGCAGTAACCGGCGGCAAGTCAAGCTCTCCTGAAGGACCCAGCCTCTCGTCCATAGTGGTTCGCCCTTCTCTGATGTCCCATGCAACGTTTTCTTGATCATATCTGTCGGAGCATCTGTACGATGGGCTGCGTGGTGTTTGCCGCACGGGCAACGGACGAATGTGGAAGGCCGTCGTGGTGGACGCTCGACAAAACAGCCTTGACTCGGCTCGGATGACCAAGCAGCAGCGATATTCAAGCTGCCGTTCGCATACACCTGTGCCATCGTGACTGACTCCGCCTCCCAATCGGCACGAGCGGCCTCATCAGATCCCTGTATTATGCAGAAGCAATCTATCCATATAAGCTGAATTCCAATGCTGACGCATGTCTCCATGGCGTGACTGAATGTAGATGGAAACTCTTTCATGGCAATTCCTGACACAAATTTGTGAAAGTTATCCGAGCTGAGATGATGGAACGGCTCTCCGCCCCAGCAATGGCTCAGAGTCGCGTAGGATTCGTCGAGGGACAGACACGCAGTCTCGATCAAGGAGGCTCTGCTTTTGCGAAGGTGCAAGAGTCGAGTAGGGTACCACTTTGCCTGACCATTACGTCGGCATCGCTCATGGGTACCTCTGCAATGATCGAGCCAGCGCTTGGCCAAAGCCAGTGTCTCCGCACTGCCTGTGTACGATTTCGCTGCGGACCATTGATTGTGACCGTCGGTGAAGTAAACATGCCTGCCCGGTTTTCTATAGATCTCCATCATCTTTGGCTCTTTGACTTCGTATGCGACGATAAGCTGCAAATATTGACTGGGACGCCCGCTCGCGAGGGTGACCAGGCCAGAGTCGATCATGAAGTCTTTGACTTTTGTAGCTCCTGCGCTTCGTTTGATAAGGTCGCAAATATAGCATCCTGCGTCAGCTGCCCGATGGAAATCTTTGGGAGACAAATGCAGTTCACCGATGCCGCGCCATGACTTCTTTGGCAAAGTGCACACCTGGGTCTCACATACATCTACTTTGGCGAAAATCTTCAGACAAGCTTTGCATACAGTGGGGTAAGAGCCCTGCTCATCTAGCAAGATATTCAGAGATGATCTAGCCACGCGATCATCCAGATGGGTTGTGGCTCGCGCTGCGTGAATCCAGCGCGAAGCTCCGGACTGCATAACAACGTTGGCTGCAGACTTACATTGATGAGATTCCAGCCAGAGCAGAAGGAATGCGCTCGTGAGCGATATGATTGGCATAGGCCTGGGAAATTTCGATGTCAGCAAGTGCGAACAACATTGGTGGTTTGCCACACTCTGCCGCTCTCTGTTATTTCAGGCCTTCAATCCGGCAGACGTTACCTGCAGTACAGTAGGTCGAGACTGTGATGACTGGGCACGTTGATTCATCCAATATCTCTTGCCAATACACGTGGCCCGCCTCGTCGATGACAGTGACGGTGTCAAGATTGGCGCTCACGGCTGAAGAGGTGGTATCAGTGATCGAACTCAGCCATCCAGGTTTCTCGGAGAAGGCGAGCGAGTCCGACCAAGCCGTCGGATATCCGAGAGCGTAGCAGACATGCGAAGTTTTGGGTGATATCGTGATGGGATTGCAGTTGCAGTCGTAATGTACAGTACAAGGCTGAAAGCACGTGCGCTCATCTGGGACCGAAAGCGAAAGCTTATCGGACATTAGGCTTCTGTTCTCCGCTGTGAGCCTGCCTCTCCGCTGCGATGATGATGGTGATGATGCCAGCCCTCGTCCATGGGTTGTGGCCGCGCCAGGATGAGCCTCCGCTCAGCCAGAGCAGCGACGGCAGGATGGAAATCCACCACTGCGTTTGAGACGTGTGTAGTCCGCCAATTGAAGGAAGAAAACCTCGGACTTTTGGATTACCAATCTTGCCCAGGCCAGTTTCTTCCAGCACCATCTTCGTGCGCAAGCAAAGGGTCGCGAGCTCGCGCATCTCACCCGACGAGTACCTCTCGCTGCTCCAATCACCGTAGCGCACCCTGGACGGACTCATACTCCAATCTTCGCCTGGCGTGCTCGCGGCTGAAGCAGGACAGCGGTGTCTCTAGAGTCCGCCGGTCCGTCATCGCCTTGCGCCCATCAGCGCACGACCAACGCTTCTGCTAGTCTCTGACTCTGCATCTCGTCTCTGTTGCCCTTCGAGCCTGCGAGCGAACAGACACGCCTTCGGTGCATCGTGGCATCGTGGCATAGGAGGTGAGCATCTGCATCTGCCTATTCCTGCCGCAGCGGCGGGGTGAGATCTGCGAGCCCCGTCCAGACCACTCGCCGCCGCTCCTGCAGCTACCAACTGCTTTCTCACGCACTCGTCCCACACTCTCGACATCCTCCGCAGGCACCGAGTTGCCACGCGCTCCATTGCAAAGTCGTCGCCGCCTTTCAATGGCTGAGCTAACAAAGCGAGAGCAGCAGGCGATACCATACCTGACTCCTCAGCAGCAGAACTTACTGGTCGCTGCCATCAGTTCTCAGGCGCAGCCGCACACATCCACACTTGAGCGCCCGGGCGCCGTGAAAAGATCCGATTCCGATTCCACTACACATCTAAACACCATGCCGACGACCGCCAATGGTGATGCGCTCTTTGTGAGCCCGCAGACGGCGGAACTGGACCATTTCGGCCTGGATTACACCCCAGGACTTGACTACCTGGACGACGACGGATTCGACTTTGAGAATGCGGATGTCGGCGGAGAACTCATCGGTCCCCTTCCGGGAAGCGAAGGACACGAGAAGAGGAAGAGCCGGGAGGACAGCGTCGGCACCGAACACGATGCGAAGCGACAGGAAACCAACGATGGTGAGAAGGCACAGAAGAAACCAGGCAGGAAACCTCTCACTAGTGAACCGACGACTGTAAGTTCGCAATTCCCTATCATAAGTTCGACCCATTCTGACTGTCACTGCAGAAGAGAAAGGCCCAAAACCGTGCCGCGCAAAGAGCGTTCCGCGAGCGAAAGGAGAAGCATCTGAAGGATCTCGAAGAGAAGGTCTCCTCTCTGACCAAGTCTTCAGAGGCAGAGAAGCACGAAAACGGCGTATTGAGAGCTCAAGTGGAGCGCTTGCAGGTCGAATTGCGAGAATATCGCAAGCGCCTCTCATTGAACAGCGGCGCCGTGCGTTCCTCTCCACCTTTGAATCCTATGAATGGCCAACGGAGCAGCAGTGGCCCGTCCTATCGCAGCAACTTTCAATTCGACTTTCCCAAGTTCGGAGCTTTGCCTGGTAGCCAGCTGTTCGGAACCCAGGACACCTCCAATGGTAACAGCCCTGGCAACAAGTCAGACAATATATCTCCTCCCATTGTTCAGTCCCCAGCTAGCATGAATGGCGTCAATCCAACACAACCTCAAGCTCAGAACAGCCGCCATGACAGTCTTGGTCGGAGCCTAAGCCCGCAGAGCATTCAGCGCAATGATTCCACATCGGGCAGTAATGGCAGTCCAGCGAACGTGACCAGCATGGACTCTGCGTTCACGTCATATAGTACAAACGACAACATGCACGGATTCGCCGCCACACTTCCCCAGATGAGCAACGGCGACGGGTCGTTCAACGACCTTTTCAGTCCAAATCTCCTCAAGAGTGCCAACATGAACACATACTTCAATAACAACAACGCACAAACCTCGGCTCCGAGCTCGAATTACAACGGGGAAAGCTTCGATAATGGAGGAGACAACACTTCTGGACTCAATCGCGTATTCCAATTCAACAGCGGCAGCAATGCCAGCGATAGCACATCTCCCAGCGCCAGTTCCAACAGCCAGTGGAATGCCAACGGCAATGGCAATAGCTCTTGTGGGACGTCACCTGAGCCTTTGCACGACAGCCCAGCGCTGAGAGATGGCCAATATGGAGACAAGAGCCACAAGCCGGCAATCAGCTCACAATTGACGCCAGCAAATTTGAACTCGCAGCAGAGTATGAATTCCATGTATGGCTTTGGAAATGCCGATCTCACCAACCCATCATCGGCCAACACATTCGATCCCGTCTTGTTCGGTGACTATCGCGATACCAATGATGCCATCCTCGGGACCGGTGATTTCACGGGAGGCTTTTTCGACGATGCACTCGACTCCGCCTCCTTCGACTATCAGTCGCCAAGCAACCTCTTCGGCATTCTGCAGTCGCCGCGACAAACACAAGCTACCCTTCCAGTGCCCAATAAACCTGCGAACGCGCCGACGCCAAGTCGAAATCTCATGGCTGAGATTCAAAAGACCTGCGATGGCGGTGACGATGATTACGGTCTCCCAGGTGCAGACAAGAATAAGACACAAGCAGAAGGCGGCAAGTTCATCAGCTGTAACAATATCTGGTACGGTTATAGAAATCATCCTTGGGGAATTCTTGCATCTGCTAACAAAACGAACAGGACCCAGCTGCAGTCGAATCCTGATTTCCAAGAAGGCAAATTTGACTTGGATGGACTCTGCTCGGAGCTTCGTGTCAAGGCCAAATGTAGCGAGAACGGCGTCATGGTTGATCAGGAGCACGTCAATGCTGCTCTGAAGAAGCTGGGAAAGAAGGACGAAGCGGGTAAACCATACGGTCCGCCATCGTTGTTGTTTGAGCAGGATAGTTGGTGAGCTCAGCACACGATCAAGTATCACAGAACGACGAACTGACTTTGTGATAGGAACAACGTGTTGAAGAAGTTGCAGAACAACAGCAAGGCGTGATGAGCATTAGCTGCAAGCCAACATGACCAAAGTGATGCGCTACGAAAAAGGTCCTCGGAGTTTGGTGCAACTCAACTTTCGGGGGTCAATTGCAGAGGAAGAACCTGAAAATGGAATGGTTTACGACTTGCTACAATACTCTGGGGGACGGCAATTTGACTCTGATATGGAGTTCGATAGGAGGGTTTGGCGTCGATTCGCGGCGGTGACCGCGGAAAGCATGGCAATCCTCGACCTCCATGCGAGGATTGAAACATCAAATGTGATACGAGCGCGCGCGTATGTACGCTATAGAAGAATGAGCAATACGAAAGGCCACCAAGTCTACCAAGTTGTTGGCGTTCTTGTCGTGAGCCTGTTTGAAGATGATTTCCAAGAAGTAATTACGTCGACGCGTCGCCCATGGCAACCAGAAATACCAAAATAGATAATGCAGCAATCCACTCTTCGCGACGCACAGCATTCCAGGTGACCTCACTGTCGAGTGCTCTAGTAATTTCTGTGCTTGTCGACAATGCAAGATGCCGTCCTCATCTTCGCAGCCGACACGCGACTCTCCAGCCAGACGACAACGACGACGAAGGACGCATCACCGAACAGATAGCAATGGCGAGTTGCTGGGCCGAGATCGCTACGAGAGCGAGCGAGATGATCGCGACAGAAGTCCAACAAGACGGAGAATGAGGACAGAAGATGCAGACGGACACAGACGAGAAAGAAGAAGAGAGCGGCCACCGAACAGCTCTCGGACTCGACGTGCGCCAGAAAGCGAATACACGACCAGTGGATCGGGCAGCAGAAGTGCTGCATTGAGTGTTGACCAGCTGGCCAAGTTGGACCGGTTGAACAAGAAGCTGGGCTACAATGACTACGATGCGCCTCCGAGGCCAAGGGAGCGAGAGCGAGAATATGTGGAGGTGGAAGTCGAAGAGGACGCGACGCGATACAGCGATTTGGAGCGCGAACGAGAGGACAGACGACGAGAGCGTGAACGACGGCGAGAAGAGCGGCGACGAATCCGCAGAGAAGAAGAAAGAAGAGCGTGGATAGCTGGTGAGGACGAGGAATCCGATGCGCCCACCCGTGGTGCAAAAGTGCGATCCTCGAGCAATCACGACCGGATGCGGAGTACACGAGACAGGCGAGACCGACGAGCTGATGATTACGACTATGTACGAGACAAGAGGGAACGACCACGTAAAGAACGCAAAGAGAGAAGAGTTGCAAGCGGACAGGTACTGGAACGAGGTGATCCAGGCGAGTACGATGGAGGAGAATACTACAGCGAGAAAGACGAGTATGCAGAAAGCATTCGACGAAGAGATGGAAGCGATGACAGTAGCAATCCATACATCGACCCAGAAGAGCAAGAGCGAAAGAGGAAGCTGCGGAAGAAGATCTTCATTGGCGTGGGAGTGTTCATCGTGCTGCTTGCTATCATAATACCAGTAGCGGTGGTTGTTTCGAAGAAGCACAGCTCTGGCGACGGCGATGGCTCAGGTGGAGCTACAAGCGCTGCCTCTGGAGGCTCTGGCAAACCAAACAACAGTAACCTGGACGACATCTCCAAGGACAGCATACCGGAGCAGTACAAGGGAACGTGGCTGGATCCATTCTCATGGTACGACACTCAGGACTTCAATGTCACCTTCACAGACCAGATGGTGGGAGGGCTGCCAGTGATGGGCTTGATGAGCCAGTGGGACGATTCGGCTCGAGCGAACGAGAAAGTTCCTCCTCTCGATGAAGATTTCGAATATGGAAAGATGCCAGTCCGAGGGTGCAACGTTGGTGGTTGGTTAAGCATCGAGCCCTTTATTACGCCTTCACTCTTCTCTCAGTACAAGACTAGCGATGGCGTTGTTGATGAATGGACATTGACTCAAAAGTTGGGGCCGACGAACGCGAAGAGTACACTGGAGAAACACTACTCTTCTTGGGTCACAGAATCCACCTTCAAAGACCTGCAGGCCGCTGGCTTCGATCACGTTCGCATCCCATTCTCGTATTGGGCTGTCACGACGTACGATGGAGATCCATACGTCGGTCAGGTAGCCTGGCGTTATCTCCTTCGTGGTATCGAATGGGCACGCAAATATGGTCTCCGCGTCAATCTCGATCTCCATGGCGCACCAGGGTCTCAAAATGGCTGGAATCACTCTGGTCGTCAAGGTCAAATCGGCTGGCTGAATGGCACAGATGGCACCAAGAATGGCGACCGCACGATCGAGATTCACAAGCAACTCTCCGAGTTCTTCACCCAGCCACGATACAAGAAGCTAGTCACCATGTACGGCCTCGTCAATGAGCCACGCATGGTCGAACTCGACCAAGCCACCGTCCTAGCCTGGACTGAAAAGGCCATCGATGCCGTCCGCGGCAACGGTTTCACGGGCGTGATCGTATTCGGCGACGGCTTCATGGGTTTGGACAACTGGCAAGGCAAACTCACCGGACAGAAAAACCTCCTCCTCGACGTTCATCAATACGTCATCTTCAACGTCGACCAAATCGTCCTAAACCACCACGACAAACTTAATTTCGCCTGCGCGGGCTGGACACAACAAGCCCTCCGCTCCCAGAACACCGCCACGGGTTTCGGTCCCACACTCTGCGGCGAATGGTCCCAAGCCGACACCGACTGTGCTCAATACCTCAACAACGTCGGCGTTGGCTCCCGCTGGGAAGGAACGCTCAACATGGTCGGCACACCAGGCGGTTCGCTTAACGGCTCAATCCTCGAACCTACCTGTCCCACACACAATAGCCCTCGATGTTCATGCGACGGTGCAAACGCAGATCCGAGCGATTACAGCGATTCTTATCGCAAGTGGTTGCTCATGTTTGCAGAGGCGCAGATGCATAGTTTTGAGCAAGGATGGGGGTGGTTCTATTGGACGTGGCAGACGGAGAGTGCGGCGCAGTGGAGTTATAAAGCTGGATTGGCGGCGGGGACGATGCCGAAGGTTGCGTGGGAGAGGTCGTTTGATTGTAGTCAGGAGATCCCGAGTTTTGATGATTTGGAGGAGTTTTATTGAAGGCGAAAGCGGTTGTCGGTGGTAGTCTAAGAGGATGAAGACGCTGATGATGGACAATGAATGATGGATGGTATATGAATGAGGGTGAATTTGTGGTGGTGGGCGAGGTTGAACAGAACTAAACACTTTAGCCAGCTTGCTTCTTCGTGCTTCCTTCCATCTGAGAAGGTTGTGCTTGAGAAGCGTAAATCATATCGTGTCGAGCCTCTTGAACACTGATCCCAAGGTCCGAACAAGACATTTGTCTGTGCATGGATATCATGAGACACAATTCCCTCACATAAAATTCACGCGTGCGTGGTCATTTGTCGGTGCTTCCGCTTCCTGAGCACAGTTGCCTGTTTTCGCTCATACTTTCTCACCATTCTTCTTAGGTCTATAGTAATAGCACAAAAGACCATGGTACTGGTGACAGACAAGGTCAAGCATCCGTTTCACTTTTCATCAAGACTCGCCATTTCGATGCTTGACATGTCTTATGTGCCTTGTCCTGTCTTGTCTCCGTGTTGAATGAAGCAAATGGAAAGGATCTGCATGCCAACTGATAGGAAGTTCGATTTCTTGCATGAAAGAGCGCAGAATGAGGTCGAAGGAAAGTTCTTCAGGCACCTGTGCCGGCTCGGATGTGAAGATCCGGGACGAGGATGGAAGGGTATGGTGCGACGTGATGTTCTGGCGGTATGCTTGCAATTTCGAGCTGACACTTGTGTTGGTAAAAGTACTTGAGCGATATTGTACAACCAATAATGCCTCACGCGAGCAATTTACCGGTATCACTTTCATGATCTACAAGTACAGGAGCGAAGATCAAAGCCTCACTGCTGCAGCGTGAAAGAGTATCGACCGACCAAGCCACAAAAAGCCGCTCCTTCTCTGCGCTATAGTGTTTCGTACTGTACAAATAGCAACGTATTCATAAGGTTTGCCCTGGTTGCGGGTTAGCTTCCCGCCAGCTTCGCCATTTTTGTCGTTGCTGTGCGCAGGATCTAGATCCTGCGCTGAAGAGAGTTGAAGGGACAATCCCCATGAGCCTAAAGCGTCTTTCTGACTTTCCGAAGTCAGCCGCTTGCAGCGTTCAGCGTCGTTGAAGATCATCTCAAAGCAGAACACAGAGCAAGAGATGAACAGAACAGGGAGAACTTTCCCACTTCCATGTTCACATCGTCTTGTGGCAAGAACACACGCGACGGCATGACCTCAAACTCGGTACCCCATCGCGCACCGTCATCAACATTCCACGTCTCACATGCAAAGAAACCACACGCACGCATTCACTAGTTCCCATGAACACAGCCATTGAACGTCTTGAAACTTATCATCAAATCGGACGAGTCGGTGGTCGGCAAGGCGGTGCTGTAGTAGTTAGTGTTATCTTTGGACAAATGCAATTAATCACGCAGTTGACAAACAGCATGACGTGGAGAGAGTTTTGGTCGGGAAGCTTTAAATTCTTGCCTTCCGCTCGGCAGGTCGGATTGGTGGTTGATCGCTGTTGCTTGGACTTGTAGCCAATTAACGCCGCGGCAACGGCGATGCTGCTCGGCTTCAGCTGCGGTCGATCGAGGAAGAGAGGAAAAGGGTCCTGTTCCTCGATACACTGTGCCTCTGCGTTGTTTGTCGGTGATGCTCATGATGATGATCTGCGTTGGATGACTGCGATGGCTCGAAGGAATGAAGTGTGCCTGCTGGCCTTATCATCCAACGTGGGATGATCCACGAACACGTAGGCAGAAAAGAAAGTGTCATTGCATGCAATATGATACTTGCCAGAGAGATGTTCGGTTGGTGTTTTTCAAAAGATCCCGGTCTGTACCGAGCTTTGATCACCTACGTAGGGCTGGGCCCCCTTCTGTCCGCCCGCGGGCGCGGCTCTTTCTGGCATCTGCGAGATAGTGTTTTGTGGAGCAACAAATTGACTGGAGCTGAGTGCGTTTTGCCGCGGACAAGTGTTGCATGTCGTGGCGGAGCCTGGGTCCCTTGAGATTTCTGTGGGAAGCAGAAGACTAAATTGCTGTGCTGGGCTGACGGCGTAGCTCTCGACCAGAGTATATCACTGCGTGGCTTGTACCCACTCTCGTGTTTATAGTATTTGGTTTGCCTGGCTCCCTTTTCGACACTTATACATACGTCGTACTCTATACCATCTGCGTTTCTGCGAGTACACATTTGCGTAGTTCAACAACATTCAATAGAGGCAGGACCTCAGCATACACATTTCAACAACCCGATATATCAACGTCACTCAACCATGACGGCACCAATTCCAATTCTGAGCAAAGCCAGGAGCAGAGCGGGCAGGAATGAATCAAAGGGTTCACCTGAAAGAATGGTGATATGTGGAAGAGGAGGTGCTGGCAACTGTCGACCACCAGCAGAAGTCAAAGCTGCAGACGAGGAGGAATGCAGGATCACAGCCGAGCTCGCCAACTCACATCCTAGCCAATCTACAAGTTCAGGTAAGCAGAACGGTTCGTGAGTGAGATGTGCCATTGCATGCTGACGACCACTGCAGTAAAGGGCGAACGAAGTAATCGCAGAGCATCACTATTCTCCCTGCACTCGTTCTCGAGCCGAAGCACAGCGTCATCGATCAAATCATCATCGACAATGTCTTTCTTGGAGAAGTTTGGCATATCACGGAGACCGGATCGGGCTGCAGAAGAGAGATCGATTGCGTCGAAAAGTCCAAGTAAAAGTCCTTCCGAGACGCCATCGTCGGCGAGTATGGTGGAGGAATAATATGGTTGGATCGAAGAATATGCAATTTTACAGAATGATACCCATTTTGCATTTTATGTCTCGTCAGAGCGGAGAAAAGCTTGGAGGAGCTCAAATCGTGGTGTAGCCGCCGTCAACGACGAGCGGATGACCTGTCATCCATGAACTGCGTAGAACCCAGCATTAGCAGTTACTTAGGAACGAATCATGTTCACAACTCACCTTTCATCACTGCACAGAAACAATGCTGCATCTGCGATGTCTTCCGGCCTTCCCAGCTCACCCCAAGGATGCCTCGCGGAGAGGTACGCAAGGCCCTGTTCGTTAGCTGTGACTGGAGCAATCATGGGAGTGTGAATATATCCAGGACATAGTGCATTCACATGGATTCGATCCTTCGCATATTCAGCGCCCATCTGCTTTGTCATTCCCACAACAGCCCATTTCGAAGGTGCATATGCTGGCGTGCCTGGAGTCGTGACAGTACCCTGCGGGAATATTAGAAATGGGCGAGTCGTGCGCTGTTGAGCCGGCTCACCATAATGCTTGCAGCGTTGACGATCCAACCTCTTGTCTTGTCGCCACGAGCGTTTGGTGCTCGAGGCTCTTGTTTGAGCATCTGCTGGATTGCATACTTGCAGCACAGCCACACGCCTCTACAGTTGATGGCCATTTCAAGATCAAAGTCTTCCGTGGTAAAGGTATCGACTCTGCACACCTCATACTTGGTCTCCAGTGCAATGCCGGCGTAATTGAGAATGGCATCAAGTCGGCCACCGAATTTCACTGCTTCTTGAATGAGGTTCTGGATCTGGACTTCCTTGGTGACATCGCAGGCAACGAACATGGCAGTGTTCGGGCCATGCTTGGAATTGAGCTCGTCCTCGACACCGACAGATTTGAGGTCGGCACAGACTATACGTGCTCCTGCTGCGCCGAACTTGAATGCTGTTGCCTTGCCAAGGCCAGAAGAAGCTCCAGTGACTGCTTATCGTAAGTAGGAAAGCTAATATGCAGAAGTCTGTGACTTAGCTGCAGCTTCACATACTGACGGCAATTCTGTCTTTAAGGCGTTGATCGGCCATGATACAAGTTCTTGATGGAGTCTTTTGTGCTTCGTTCTGGTTGTGTTCTCTGTCGATTGAGTTATACCCTGATATGCTGTTTGAAGTGAACGATGAGATGCTGAGCAAGTCGGCTGTAGCAGC
Source organism: Cercospora citrullina (assembly GCA_013365195.1). Taxonomy (NCBI): domain Eukaryota; kingdom Fungi; phylum Ascomycota; class Dothideomycetes; order Mycosphaerellales; family Mycosphaerellaceae; genus Cercospora; species Cercospora citrullina. Next base: position 610,934 of record JAASFF010000614.1, on the reverse strand, counting down.
GTCGCTGAATTAATATATGTGCTGTCAAAGCACTCGTTACATGGCACTGAGCGCCCAAATGACCACCGGCAATGCACCGTGACCCCGCAGCAAGAAGCGGACCACAAATGGGGAGCCCGGCCAGCATAGCAGACACAAAGTGGACTTGGCGCGTATCGGATTCACAGCAGCAGCGCGAAGACCATATTTTACGCCCGAGATCAGTCGGTCCACGGAGTCGCCGTCTTACAACATGCTAGAGCTCACATCTCGCGTGGGGCTGGAAAGGAACGGCCTTGAGCGGAGCGACCGGAAAGAGCGTGCAGCCATGACACGTACGAGTTGACTCAGGAAAAGAAGAGTAAGAAGCGCTCAGCGGGTCTGGGAGGAAAGGAAGACCGGGCAGGCGATGGTGGTGGTGAAGGGGGGAGGCGGCTGCATTGCCCGCGGGAGTGCGGGAATGGGAGTAGCGTGAGTGGTCTGGGCAGCTGAGACAAAAAGTTCATCGACACGGACCTGGACGGCGACGCAGGCCATTGCCACGCACTGTCACTCTTTTTGTACATCCACCATGCGTGTCCAAGGCCTTGCGCGGCTTCCGCTGCGCAATGCGGCTCTCCGCAATGCCACCGGTGCCAGCCGGAGGACATTCATGTCCGCGGCAGCATCTCCCTTCCAACGAACACCCTTGACCGGGCAGAATCACGACCGAATAGGCCAGGTCCAGCTGCAGTACCAATCACGACGATGGCAGTCCGCCGCTGCCGCAGTGCTCGAGACGGCCATGCACGATCCGACCTCGCTGTCCCAAGCCGCCATCGTTGACAACCTCGATCCGAAAGAAGCAGCTCGTTTGGACAAAGTCAGGAACATTGGAATTGCAGCACATATCGATTCTGGCAAGACAACTGCCACTGAGCGCGTACTGTTCTATACCGGACGTGTGAAGGACATTCACGAAGTGCGTGGTCGTGATGGCGTGGGCGCAAAGATGGACAGCATGGATCTGGAAAGAGAGAAGGGCATCACCATCCAGTCTGCCGCCACCTTCTGTGACTGGGTCAAGAAGACTCCAGATCCGGTCACTGGAGAGCTGAAAGATGAGAAATATCACATCAACTTGATCGATACTCCGGGACACATTGACTTCACCATCGAAGTGGAAAGAGCGTTGAGAGTGCTGGATGGTGCTGTCATGATCTTGTGTGCCGTGTCTGGCGTGCAATCGCAGACTGTCACTGTTGATCGACAGATGAAGCGCTACAATGTTCCGCGATTGTCGTTCGTGAACAAGATGGACCGAGCTGGTGCGAATCCATGGAAGGCGGTGGATGGCATTTCCCAGAAGCTGCGCATCCCCGCGGCGGCCATCCAGATCCCAATCGGTGCCGAGGACGAGTTCAAGGGCGTGGTGGACCTGCTCAGGATGCGCGCGATCTACTCAGAAGGCGAGAAAGGTGAAATCGTGCGCGAGGATGAGTGCCCTGCGGAATTGGTCGAATTTGCCAAGGAGAAGCGACAGGTCTTAATCGAGACGCTCGCCGATGTCGACGATGCCATTGCCGATGCTGTTCTGGAGGAGCGTGAACCTGCCGTGGACGAAATCAAGGCTGCAATTCGTCGTGCAACTATTGGCCTCAAATTCACTCCCGTGATGATGGGATCCGCTCTGGCTGATAAGTCGATTCAGCCCATGCTTGATGCTGTCGTCGACTATCTGCCAAATCCTTCCGAGGTCGAGAATCTGGCGCTGGATCGCAGACGGAACGAGACTCCTGTGAAACTTGTCTCTTACAATTCTCTGCCATTCGTCGGTCTCGCATTCAAGCTGGAAGAATCCAACTTCGGTCAACTGACATATATTCGTGTCTACCAAGGAAAGCTTTCCAAGGGCCAAAATGTCACCAACGCCCGTACTGGTCAGAAGGTCAAGGTCCCACGTATCGTACGCATGCACTCCAACGAAATGGAAGAAGTGTCCGAAATCGGGGCTGGAGAAATTTGTGCTGTGTTTGGTGTAGACTGTGCTTCCGGCGACACTTTCACTGATGGTGGCAAGCTGGACTACTCCATGACATCCATGTTCGTTCCGGATCCGGTCATCTCGCTTTCGATCAAGCCGAAGCATACCAAGGACACGCCGAACTTCTCGAAAGCTATTTCCAGATTTCAACGCGAGGATCCCACTTTCCGCGTGCACGTCGATACGGAATCTGGCGAGTCCATCATCTCCGGAATGGGAGAGCTTCACTTGGACATCTACGTTGAGCGCATGAAGCGCGAGTACAAAGTCGAGGTCGTTACAGGACAGCCACAAGTCGCATACCGAGAAACAATTCAGGAACACGTCGACTTCGACCATCTTCTGAAGAAGCAGACAGGTGGTGCTGGAGACTATGCCCGTGTTGTTGGATATCTCGAACCTGCTGAGCCCGCTGAGGGTTCTGAGAACACCTTGGGAGAGAATAAATTCGAATCTCAGATCGTGGGTGGCACCATTCCTGAGAAGTACCTGTTTGCTTGTGACAAAGGTTTCCAGGCTTCCTGCATCAACGGACCTCTGTTAGGACACCGTGTCTTGGGCGCATCAATGGTCATCAACGACGGAGCCACGCACATGACCGATTCCTCCGAAATGGCCTTCAAGAATGCCACACAACAGGCCTTCCGCAAAGCATTCCTGGCTGCCAAGCCTCAAGTGCTCGAGCCACTGATGAAAACCGTGATCGCCGCACCTGTCGAGTTCCAAGGAAACATTGTCGGTCTGCTCAACAAGCGTAATGCTGTGATCAACGACACTGAGATCGGCGCCGAGGACTTCACGCTCACTGCTGATTGTTCGCTGAACAGCATGTTTGGTTTCTCTTCCCAGCTTCGCGCTGCCACCCAAGGCAAGGGAGAGTTCTCGATGGAGTTCAGCCATTACTCGCCTGCTCCACCGCAATTGCAGAAGGAACTGATTGCGAAGCACGAGAAGGAAAGAGCGGAGAAGAACAAGAAGTAGATGATGAAGAAAGCCGCAGCTTTCGTCCTGGTTGTATGGACCAGCCAGGTTTCGGACTGCGCTGGACATGCCACGAGCCAGATAGTCTGCTAGGCTCAAGAGGACTTCGCGCTCAGGCTCTGAGTCTGGATTCCCGTGTCAAGCTGGTCCTCTGATGAGATGAAATTGCCGCGTATGCCCACCAAGCCAGGGAGCCCAGACGTGGCCCAGCAGCTTCGTCTCACATCCGCAATGGCACAAGATGATCGGCGGTGTACAATATAGTGTACAAAGAGGACATGGTGGCATGTCCATGCATATGTCGGCGCTCTGGGACAAAAGCATATCACGCCAATAGTTGGCGAATGTATGGCCAAACAGCGCCACATCTCCGCTTCGGATTGTATTGTTAGAGACGTTTAGATCTTATGACTGATAAATGTATAGATATGCATCCTTGATGGACCCTTGCCTCATACTTGACAGCAACATTGACTGGGAAATGCTTACGCCAAATTGGTAGAATCGATCGAACAGAACCGGCGGCCGCTCCTTGAATAGTCACGACTCGATGACCGCCCAGCTCGTGCGGAGGTAGACGAGGCGATGGAATGGAGGCCGTAGGCTGATTTCGCTGGGCTATGTGCCCTACACTGGACTCGATCAGGTCGGCGGAGAAGGGGTTTTCTGCTCGCAGGCAAATTCCACTGGCTTCTCATATCGGCTTCACGACTTTGGATCCACGTCAAGACTGGCATGATCCAGCGCCTTTTTGCAAGTCCTGCGCAGCGCCATTCCAGACAACCTCGCCGTCTCCGCCTGCCGAAACGCTGAGCCTGCTATGCAGAGCCATTAGTGGGTCGTCCCTCATTCACCTGCCAAGGCTTATCTCTTGTTCACCGTAGAGACCCACTGCCGACCTCTGAGCCAGGCAAGCAATGTCGCCGACCTTCTTTCGCACATCGACAAAGTCTTGCCAACGAAGTCGAGCGCGGAGACCGCCGCAGGACCGCACGCATTTGTACTGTTTCCCACTGTCCACCGCCTGCTCGCTCTCCTGAGCTGCCGCGGCAAAGTCACCTCCTCCGCCGCACTCGAGGTACCTGATGTCCGCGTCAATGATGCTGATGTATCCGGAAGTCTTACATGTTTACAGTGTTCATCTACAACGCAAGGCTGCGGGTCGCGCCTCTCGACACTCACAACCGGCGCGTATATCTGCGCCATCTCAGTCCCTGTAGGCTTGACTTCGAGTTCGGCTTGCCGGTATCTCTCAGGCTCGAGCCACATCCCAAGCCGCCGCACATTGGCCCGCACAGTCCTTTCTCAAGATCAAACAACGAGACGTCCAAACGAGACCGACTTCGACGACAGCGTTCCGACCACGCTTCGAGTGGCTTTTCTTGCAGCAGCCGACATATACATTGCTCCAACTCGACATGACTGCGGAGTAGTAGCGTCACTGCCTTTCCATTTCGAGTAGTGTCCGCATCACGACATTCATCATGGCAACCAGCAACACTGCCGCCATGGGACCTGATGCCGCATTTTGGGACGACATTGAAGAGCAGCCTGTTCCAGCCCCTATCGATCGTACCAGGTGGGTCCCCGACGATAACCTCTACTCTGATGATGATGACGAATTGCCCGCTGCAACTGATTCTTCTGGAGACGATCAGGAGCATGAAGTGCCCCTCAATGAGCGAGAAGGCCCAAGCGCGAGCCAGAAGGGAGATGATACTCCAGACTCAGACTTGAACTCCGGACTTGAGGATAATCTCCCGGTTCAAGGTCTGGTGGGACATACACAAGACTCTATTGCCGTGGGCATTGCCGTCAGTCACGAGAACGAAGGCACTGAGTTTCTTGAGGAGTTGTATGATGCCGCCCAAGGGCAAGATCTGGAAGGCGACGAGCAAGATGCCTCCCTGAGCGAGGTAGTTGCGGGTTCGTCAGCGTACGACGAGTCAATGAACCTCATCAACTACGAAAGCGACTCAGACGCTGGGATTGAGTATGACGAGCCTACAGGCGCACAAGTGCATTCTGCATTCACCGGAACAGACCAAGATCAGGTCAGCACGAGGTTTTCGATAAGAACCCAGCTTGCCTGGGACTTACAACACTTCGCAGACTTGAGCGATTGGTTCGAAAATTCAAGCGCCGCGGAACAGGTTCGGGATGATCAGTCCGGAGTCACCGAACCAGTGTTTGTACTGAAGTCGAAGTACGAGAGGATGAAGTTGCCTCAATTCCTGAAACTTTTGAACATCAGCATGGACGACAATCTCCAGCTCTTCAACAAAGCCTTGTCAAGAGATCCCAAAGAGAACAGAAGACATGCCACCAAGAATGGAGGCTGGGCCTGGGTACGAGATTCGTGGGATGAGAATGCTGCAAGCTCTGGATCCGAGAAGGCTACTGTTAACCGAGCGCTGAACCGCTATCGCCCCTCGCCCCTCGGCGGGCGTATCGAAAAGATGAGACTTGCCTGGGCACCCGACACTTTAGGTGATTGTGATCCTGAGTTTCATTTCATCTACACATTCGGCGGCGAGGGCCTAGCTGCTGTGTCTCCTAGCGACCACCACCGATACATTGAGATTGTCCACGAGAGTGATCCTAGAGCACATGACGGGTCCGAGGTGGTGGTCGTGGAGGGTGCCAACCTCTTGAAGCCTGGCTCTCTAATGTTGGTCGAGCCTGTGGTCTGCAAGTGGACCGAGTCCATGTACGAGGTCAAGCGCGGCAAGTCGAAGAGCGACGATGAGGTCAACGAGATCGCATCCGCTCAGCCTGTCTTTACAACGGCAGATCGGAGCATAGAAGTGATTCAAGCCAGGTTGAACATCATCAGGCAACAGCGAGACCGAGCCAGGGCTGAAAGCAATGCCAAGCGCAAGATTGCGACCCATGCCATTTCCAGGGCTTCCCAGGATCTTGAAGAGACTGATGGGCCTCAGATGGCTCAAGCACCAGGCAACGCCCATGCGTACACCGGTGCATCAACGGGCGTTGTTCGACACACGGCGGACATCGGAATTGGTGGTGGCGTCGGCTATAGTCAGTTTCGTCCGATGCTTCCACGCCGTAAGCCAAAAACAGGACCCGGCACGTCCATAGCGAACCACGTAGGTCGGCTGGGCGTCCAATCACGCCGTGATCAGTCCTCCCGTACTTCCACCAAGCGCAAGCGCAAGCGCAACGGCAATGGAGAGAGTTCCCGAAAGGAGAAGCGAACAAAGAATTGGCAAGGGTAATACAAGCCAGGAACGCGTGATGGTTGATACAGACGCCGTCCGAGGCAGTGGCTCTGTTGTTCGGCAGCAAGAGTGGACGGTCATTGACGGGGTAATGAAGCAGAGGAGAAGTGCTTGTATGTGCCTCTTTGCACACTGATGCATGCCTGAGCTTGAGATCATACTGCAACGTGTGATCCAGTCGACAGCTCTCGGAACGCGAGATGTGTTCGGCTATTCGACTTTTTGAGGAGGGACTTCTCATAGATTGAACGAATGTATGCGCACTGTGCTGATTGTTCTGATGCTCCGGAAACGTGCGTGCGTGTCCAGCTAACAAAGCAACCCATTTTGATCCAGTGACAAAGAACTTCTTTCCGAGGAGATTTTAGCATTAGCCAAGCCAACGAGCTCTACGAAGTGCGCCTCCGATACTTGCGCAGATACGATGAACTTGCTATCTCGATTGCAAGCTTGGTGGCAAGGCGTACCAAGCCGGATAGTTGACTCGCCAGGACGAACAACAATCTCTGACCACCCCTCTAGCCAGACTGCTAGCACCACTAGGCAGACTGACACAAGAGAACGCCATGGAATGGTCGTACGTGACCGCGCTACATTCGTTGATCTTCTAGTACAAAGTCTCGAGCTACATCTTACGAAGAAGAAATTGATTTCAGTAATCGAAGCAAGGGAGGAGGATGCTTTGTCCGTTCGATCGCGATTGGGAAACCTCGATATCCTTGTACGTACTTCTGTTCGATCTACAGAATATGATACACTGACAACGTGCGAAGCTTGAATATGGCGAGAAGTACAGGGGTCCAGAAACTGAATTGACTATAGCACAGTTGGAGGAATGGGCAGAATCCATGAGAGAACAACTACACGATGAATTCGGGTATATCGACGCCCTGGAGCACGCTCGCCAAAAGCTTGCTGCCACTGAGGCTACTCTGCTGAGCGTTCTGAACAAAATTTATGCATCCACGGAATACTGGGTAACCAATTCCGAACCACGACATTTCGCTGGTCTTGAGTGTGACGATGACTTCCAAACGTCGCTAGTTGTTATCAGCATTGGCGCCTCTAGAGTCAAATCGGACAGGAGTTTCATCCGAACGAGGTCGGAAGCGGCAGCACAAGCGTGTCGAGCACTAGTCGCTCTGCGACGAGAATCAAGGCAAGACAAAAGCCCATCCACACGATCAAACGACGCGGCGGCACAAATCGAACTACTCGAACGGAATGAGAAAGAGGCTCGCACAGAATTTGAAAATGCACGCACATTACTCACTCTGGCTGAAAGAACCCAGAGAGAGCGAGAATCGGAATTCATGGAAGATGTGCTCAAAGTTCTGGTCGACAATGGATTGTGGAAAGAGCTTCAGTCTCCGAGCTCATCTGAGCACACTGACCTCAGCATGATATCGCAGCACGAGCCTAAGATACGGTCTCCAAGCCCGTTCATAGCGCCTCAGATCATCCAAGATCTCGAATTTATTCGCAGTCAGGTTGCCGTCACCGAGCGCAACGTCGATCAAACCATTCTTCTCTACCAGTCAGGAATGCTGAGACATTTGATCTTATATGGTGAAGAGGGCCGTGACCGCTGGAATGAGATCTATCAAGAAGACCATGAAGGTGACACCTTTGAGGTCGAGCTGGAAAAGCGAAAACAAACCAGAGCTGAAGCGCTAGAGAACTATCAGCAATGCAAGATGGAAGCAAAAAGACGGAATATCCAATATCAACCTTTCACGCCTCCTGGATATGCCCCTGTACCTGCTGCTGAAGCATGTTATCCACCTTCTAGTACCGGTTCACAGGACAGCGAGCAAGAGAGACGTCGAGTGAAGGTCACGAAATGGGCATCAGGGGTCGCAAGAGGAAGTCCTGCTTCCTTTGCAGGCAGAACATCACTGAGTCTCGATGGCAGTCCAAATCGACCAGAGTCATGGCTGTCAGATTTCAGCAGTCCAACATCATCAAGAGCAGGGTTGATCAAGCGGGCGAAGGGTGCAAGGGTAACGAAAGCCAAGGTGAGCACGCGGCAACGAGATCGAGTAAGCAGGGAATTGTGGCAAGAGCGGCTGCGAAATACAATGAAGCGACATGGCAGAGCCGCGAAGCTTGTCGATCAAGACCGCGGCCAGATCGACTGGACGAGCTTCTATCCTGATGTGAGTTCGCGCTCGGAGCAACAAGAATCAGAACAAGATTTGGCACAACACGATCCCGAGCAGCAGAGCGCGGAGGAGAGCAACTCGGATCGGAACTAGAATTCGATCTTTACAACTGGTTGGCATGTGAGTCTTCATATTAGCCCATCATTATCGTGCAGTGGAGAGAACAGTAGACCATTGACATGTGATCACCGAAACGAATTGAAAAATCCTTGTGTTACGAGACCTTTCCAGACCATTCCACTGGGCCACAGGCCAGACACGGACAACTTGCCCTCTGTTTAGATGTGGCTGTTGCCGAGAAGCACCAATCGGCGCTGGGCCTAATGTGCATTCAATGTCCAGGTCTGGCAGTAGCGAACCTTCCAGCCGAAACAACACAAAAACAAGAACAGGACAAAGTCTTCTCTTCTCTTCTTGCTCCGATTGCCACTTGTGCTCTCTTTTTAGTAGGACTTCCGCACGGTTCTATCACGGTGAACGCACGTGACCTGGCCAAACAAGTACCGCTGGCCGACGCTCATTCACTTCAACGCCAACATCTTGCATTGTTCACTCAAGGGCTCTTTGCCTACTTTAGAACTAGAATCTACGCGCTTCGCCGAGAACACAACACGCACCCAAACTTCATCGGGCACACATAGCCGGTATTGCACTTCTGACCTCGCTCAACAACCTCGCGTCTCCTCTCAACTTGAGGCGCATCCTGGCTTACCCCAGACAGCAACTCGGCCACGCCTTTGCAGCACATCAAAGTGCGGTACAGCCCAAGAATACCATTGATACCAGAAACTCCGTATCACAAGCTCCAAACACTCGAGTCCCGACAACGTCCCCGAGATCTGCCATGGCTGCATACAATGATACTACTCGAGGCGACTCTGAGCATGGCAAGCCCTTCGACAGTGCCCCAAACATCGGTCATTCTTCAAGAGGCTGTCCATATCTGTCAATACATTCAGAGGTGGAAGATCAAGACTCCAACACCGTAGACGAAGGCCGTACGAAAGCAGACGTTGTCAGATTTCTGTTGATCGTTGTGAGAATGCATTTTCCGGGCGACTATGAGAATGTTGAGGACTTTTTCCCTGGCTGCGATCTCTATGAGCACCATTCTGCCGAGTCTAAGATCAATGACTTGCTTGACAACTCGGACACCGCAGCCCATAAAGGCAACATTCCAACCCCTCTTCGGATCAAAGGAGATCTGGCGCGATACGCATGGCTCACTGTCAAACTTGGATTTGGTTACTGCCCTGTACTTGAGGCCCGCTTTGGACACCATACACACGACACTACCCCAGTCAACCCGCAGAAAGACCACGAAAACGTGAGCCTTGAGGACCTCGCGTGGATTCGAAGCTTCCTACAATCTCAGCAAGAGCGTATGCACACAGCTAGGGAGAAGTTTTACGCCAGCTTATCGAGGGACCCTGAGCAGAACAGGATCAATACGACGAAGAACGGAGGTTTCGCCTGGATTGAAGTCACCTCCCCTGTATCTACTCCTAATTATGGTGCTCAAATGGCCGTCGCTGGCCCGGCTAAGGAGCTCTATCACGATTCAACATCCGACCCTGTCGTTCGAAAGATGAGAGTCGTCTGGGTCGCAGATATTTCCACCGGCCCTGAGGCTTATGTCATGTTCACGGTTCCAATTTCTGGCCTGGACAGCTTGCATCCTGACGATTGTGACAAGTGCATCGAGGTGGTTCACAGCACCGACACTCGGGCACACAACTCGAAAGGTGTGGTAGTCGTAGAGGGTGCAAACTTACTGTTGCCAGGCTCCAGACATTTCCTGCTCGCTACGCCGTTTGACCACAAGTGGAATGAGCCCATGGCCGAGCTCAAAACCGATCAAGCCGAGCGGGTAGATGGGAATCTTGGAGGCGCGACTACTGGTACCGCAATGCGCATGTCTGCTGTTGGCATCCAGGAACTCCACAAGTTCCGCAGCGGCCGCTCAGCTTCTTTGGCCGGTACGCCTGCCACTGCGCCCTCGCTACGACCTCGACACATCAGCGGATAATGACTATTCGAGTTTACCCGGACGATCCGACGCAGGCCCCTCCGATGCGACCAGTACATTACAGGCAGAGAAAGCCATACCTCGATCCAGAGCTGAGCGCCGTAGACTGCAGAGGGAGGATGATGCGAAGTCGAAGAAGGCCGTAGTGGCTGGTAGAAGCAACAGAGGCTAGAGCTGTGGTATCTGCTAGCGAGCCAGCACGCAGCGCAGAGCGTTCTATGCGGAAGGAGCAGCTTGGGTGGGTTCATCGTACTATACACAGACGGATTCTGTCTTCGAATGAATGTTTCAGGAGTATTAGGCACGGAGCCTGAGGCTTGGATTGCGCGTGGACCGATGCGGCATGTAATAATTGAAGGCTACCGCGTCATCAAGATGATGACAGAAGGCGACGGGCCGGTCAGAGCGTCTCTTTCCATACTGGGTTGGAAGTAGAAGCTCAAGGTTGATGGCCTTGATACTGAAAAGTGTTGTTCGTAAGCAATGGACAAAGATAGGCTCTCAACTGAGCAGAAATGACATTGACAATGTGGACCAAGTTGACTTTGGGCTTCCAACATCTTGTGTTTCATTGAGCCACTGTCATGTTCTATAGATGACCAGAACAGGAAGTAGCAACGGTTGCCGACCGAATCTTTCCCCGGCTCAAAGTTGGGCAGTGACGAACCTTCGCTTTGAAACATGACACAAACAACAAAATGTCGACCTTACAAGGCGTATACAAAGACATCATCTTGACTGAAGTCGCTGCAGACAATACGAGGTTCACTTTTCCACGCAGCAGCCATCTCATCATTGCCACGCCAAGACATATCTTCGCCTGGGACGCATATGGCGTTCACAAAATCTTCCAAAGCAGTCGCAACGGCATCGTCGCTGCGAGAGAAGCCAAAGATGGATCAGGACTCCTCGCAGTGGCCAGTAAAGATGTCGTAGTGCTGCATGACACGAAGAGGGGCAAGGAGCATAGCTGGGGTTTGAATGCTCCTGACGAAGAATTGCGACACTTGGAGTATTCTCAAGACGCCAGGATGCTTTATCTGTCGACTACGTCGCACGGCCTTATTCAACAGTACAGTCTGGAGAAGTGTCGCCTGCTCGAACCTCTACAAAAACATGAGAGCGCACCTGTTGCGCTTGCGGTGTCCTGCACTGGAGACTTGATGCTATCTGCATCGAGTGACCCACCCACGATCTACCTCAAGAGCACAACAGCAAATTTGACAAGCACATCAATCCAGCCAAGTTCCTCGACTGCTGCGGTATGTGCTGCAGCTTTTCATCCCGAACGATCGAATATATTCATGCTTGGCTTTCGAGATGCAACGGTAGCTGCGTTCGACGCTACGAAAATCGTCAATATCACTGGCTCCTACGAAACTCAGCTCAGTTTTGGCTGGGAGATTTCCAGCTTCCAGAGTCTTCACCGCAAGGTCACCACGGAGAACATTCTGTCGGAGTTCACAAGCATCGTTGCACCAATTTCTGGAGTCGCCTTCTTGCCTGGCTACAAACTGCGAGCTGTCACGGTCGGCCGAGATGGACGTTGCCGCATCATCGACTTCGCAAACGGGGGTGTTGTACTTCGTACATGGCACTGCAAAGAGCCGTGTACTGCACTTACCATTCTCGCAGGATTCGCCAGGGGCTCTGTTCGGACTGCTCCTACTGGAAATGGTGAGCGAAGTGAAGGTCAAGACCAACAAGGTGAAGTGATTGCTGTGGGATCAGCAGATGGATCAGTTCAGCTTTACAACAGCTTGGGCTTGCTACTCGCTCAACGACGAGTGAGCTCACGGGAGGAGAAGATTATCAGTGTTGAGTGGAGTGTCGGCCCAGCTCCTGTCGCGATCAACGACGCAACTTTGGGCAACTTTGACGACGCAGATCCCGATATCTCCCTCAATGCAGTACGGAGTGTCGCCACGTCTGCGCCTGTCAAGCCAAGGACTGAAAACGTCACGAGGAAACAGGCAGCGAAGAACGGTCTTGGTCTGCCAAACAGCTTGAGAAGGAGACAGGGACTACCAACACAACAAGTGCAACGCCAGCTAACATTCCACCCCGACGAGGTTGATACCTCCACTGTGCGACGCACGCCGATATCGAAGCAACAAGTCTCCACACCTTTCTCTGATCAAGGATACAAGGACTTGTTTACCACAGGGGAGCGGGATCCACCTTTATCTACGTTCAGACGACAAGTTTCCAATCCTCCAAGAAATCGCCCTCGCATTTCAAGCCAGACATTCCTCAGATTTCCGACTTCGAGCAGCAAAAGCACAACATCAAGGCGCGGCACACTTGCATGCTCGACTCGAGCATTTGCGAACCGCACGAGTAGCGCCAGCTCCACAGGAAGACAGAAAGGCGCAGCAACGAATAATTTGGTTGGGACGAGGCAACAGGAACAGTCACAGCTGCCTCGGTTTCACTCACAAGGTCGTCAAATCGCATCCAAGTCAATTGATGTCGTCCCGGGCGATGCTGCGACCGCGATCTTTCGTCCACGATCGAATAGACAAAAGACACAGTCCAGAGGTAGGCCAATCGCACGCGCCAAAACTTTCCCGAGCCAGGGCCGTGAGCACGAAGAAGATCTCTGGCTCACGTCCGACAATGACGAGAATCTTGCCGATCGAGAAGTACCTCGAAGACGCGATGATAAGCACCGATACCAAGCCATTTTAGGACAAAGCCCGCAACAAGATGGTCATTCTTCTCAAAGATCACTCAAGACGCATGCCCACGACGCTCCTGGTAAAGGCCTCTCAGCAGTCTCCTCAGATGTCAGACAGCTGTTTCCGCGAACATCTTCGCTCTCGCCACGTATAGCTCGGAATGCCACAGAGTTAAGGGATGCAGCAAACGGATCGCGTTCGATACCAAGAAAGCAGAACGATGGTGCTGCCGATGCCCTGTCTCCACACTTGCGTTCCTCCATTGCTCCAGCAGCCAAACATCCCAGAACTCCCTGGACTCGCGTACGAGCTGGGAAAGACGCCTCGCAAAAGCAGCGGAATCCGAAGCAGGAGCCAGATAGGCAAGCAGCAGCGCCGATGAGATCCAGATCCATCAAGAAGAACCCGTTCGTCACTGTTCTGCTGCAGTCGGATGGCTCCATGGATGTGCCAGCAGCATCTCCTGAGCGGCCAGCTGGGCTGCCAAGGAGTCCCAGTTTCGATTGCTTGACCTGTGCAGAGACTCAAGCGAGAGTTCAAGCGCTGGAGGAAGAGGTTCAGAACTTGGAGTCTGAGGTTTCAAAGCTCAAGGGCATGTTCTTGCGGGGAGCCAAGCTGGGCGAAAAGAAGCGCTCGTGGCGATAGAAGCGTGCTGCGATATGAGAATCATCGCAACCCATTACTGATCGACTAGCTCATATCTGTCGCATTAGAAGTGTAGCAACAGAGCGAGGCTGACGCACAATTTCAATGCCAATAAAATTCGTGATACATGATTAGCTGATATCATCACCTCACTTCACCTCCTTGTGCTCCCTCACGTCAACCTTCTCATCATCTCCACTCCCCGAAATCTGTCTTCCCAACTCTGGATCCTCCGCGCTCATTTTCCTCCCCCGATGATGCTGCTGCGCCAACGAAGCAGCTCTAGGATCCACACTGCTCGCCCTTCGAACTTGCGTCTCCTCACGTTCGATATACTTGAGAGGTCGGGTCGAGAGAGTCGCCTCCTTATCCAAGAAGACGAAAATATCTTTGCCGCCCTTGGAGTGTGTACGGAAGTACTCGTCAATGTCTTCGAGCGTACGGCCTGCGGTTTCGGGGAAGAAGATGTAGACTATAGGCACGAAGGAGAAGTTGAAGACTGTCCAGATGATGTAGAATTGCCAGCCGAGATTGCGGATTCCGCTGGGGGTGATTTCGACGACCATGAAGTTGCCTAGGAGGGATATCAGCACACGCAGGGGCAGAGGTTTTTGAATAGTGAGTAAAGTACTTACAAATCCAGTTTGTCGCTGTACCGAGTGCAGCACCCTTGTTTCTCATCGAGAGGCCGTTGATCTCAGCAGGATACAACCAAGGCACACCTTGCATACCGATGCCGAAGAAGACGTAGTAAAGAAAGAAGAACGCCACACTAGCGCTAGCCACTTCTCTCTGGTTGGGGTAGCCTTCTTTGTCGGAGTAGCGCAAAAGAATGGTGACGAGCATGTAGCAGCAACCTTGTCCGAAGGCAGCGTACATCAACATCTTTCGGCGACCCCAGCGCTCGACGTTCGGGATTCCGATGAGTGAGAATAGCAGGTAGCTGACACTGTTGCAAGCGGCCAGGAGTCGAGCCATCCTGTTCGTGAACCCGACAGACTCGATTAAGACAGTCGGCAAGTAGTAAGAAGTCACATTGATTCCGGACAGCTGTTGAATTGCTTGTGCGCCCATTCCCAGGAATAGTCTGCGAAGAGTCGAGGTACCAGCTGCATCGCCTTGCTTTCCGCGAAGGAGGTCTCGGACACGCACAGAGTGCTCCCTCTCGTATTGAATGGAGAACTTGATTTCGCTGAGTTCTGTCTGGACATATGGGTCGATGGTGTCGGTTCCTTCCACATCGGCCAGAATCTGCTCGGCTTCTTCGATACGGTCTTTCTGCACAAGCCATCTCGGTGATTCGGGCAGCCAGGGAACTGTAGCGTACAGGATGATGATGAAAATGAATTGCAGTGCAAGAGGAACTCGCCACGCAACACCGCCTGGAAGGTAAGAGAAGCCAAAGGTGACCCAGTTGCTCAATGAAAATCCAGCAATGTTCAGAATGAGCTCGATGACGATGAGCTTTCCTCTCCACGCAGCTTTCGATGTTTCTGCTTGCCAAGGAGGCGCAGTCGATGTATTGAGGCCGTTGCCAATACCACCAACGATTCTGCCAACGATCATGTGGGGAACAGAGTATGCTGTGATCTGGAGAATTGCGCCAATGCTCATGATGGTAGTGCCGAGGAGGATGGTCTTCTTGCGTCCGATCATGTCACCAATGAAGTATGCCAGGATAGCGCCAAAGAAACAACCAATATCGTAGATTGCTGTCACTGTACCGAGAAGTCCGCTGTTGTTTCGAAGACCAAGCTGATCGAGAAAGTCGTCTGTTACGACAACACCGCCGAAGACACCCTATACTCAATTAGAGCCTGGACGCGTGAAGCTTTTCCGAGCGCTTGCCCACCTGATCATAGCCAAACAATGTCATGTCTGTACCGCACGCAACGGTGACCCAAAAGGTGAGCCATCCTCCACGTAGGCCGAAATATCGACCTTTCGTCCCAAACATCTTGAACAGCGATGTTGGGGTGGCTGCCAGGAGCGGCTGGGAAGCTGTTGCAGGAGAGATCGACTTGAGCGGGTGCAAGGTATACAGGCACTCGGGCGTCAATATATAGACCCATGATCAGCTGTCCTCATTACCATGGTGCCCTCTAAACGGCCCGCCAAACTGCATGAGCACAAACTCGCAGATCTCAAAGCCAATCAGCGGCATCCGTGAACAGTGATCGCGTGAGTGACATGCTATGCGAGTGCAGTGAAACCTATCGTCAATCATTAATGACGCAGTAGTGCGCATCCTGGCTCTTCTCCATGCGCCATTCGCGCGGGTGACGGTGGGGAGGCTGAACCATACAGGATCACGGCGGACAAATCTTCGGTGGCGTTTCGGCGCTATTGCAAGGTGCATGCTTTTCGTGCCTGCGCCGATATGGCACGGACATGATCGCTGTTCAACATTCTTCAAAGTTACAGTTCTGTAAAGGTAGAGGATCAGCGGCGACGGTATCTGAAGGCTTTCGCCAGACACTTTGCACGTTATCTGGCTGCTATGTGTCGACAATGTGCTGGCCCCCGGCTCGTTGAACCACGCTTTGACTTCTTCTCGAAGGAACGGAGAGTTTGAGGTCGCGACCCATCCTTGAGTTTTCCCCGCATATCCCGCGAAAGTCTGGCTGGAAGCGAGCAAGATCGACGAATGGAAGCACAGTCGACAAACACACATGCAAGATCTCGCATTGCTTTTCGACCCCTCACTGCAATTACAGGATGAGCCTACAAGAGTACAGCGTCATCAAAGGAGCACACGCGGCGTGCTTGCGATGCGTAGTGCCCAAGATTGATGAAAGTTGATGCGTTTGGAATCCTGGCGTATGTGGCACGACCGTCGATGAGCCGGCAACCGACGGCACTAGCAAAAGTGGGCCGGACTGGCGGCCGTCAAGCCTGGCGCCCGTTGAAGCTTGTCACAGTGTCAAGCAAGCAATCAAGATCTTGGAGTGGCCTTGATCGAACAACTCGTTTGGACGAAAGTAAAGGAACTCCAAGCAGACTTGGTGAAAGAGACAAGATTGGTGGTCCTGGTGCTGCGTGCACAGCATGGTCAAGATTGCGCGCAGCGTTCCCTTCCAAGACTGCGTCTTCCTCTGTCCAGCTGTGGCACAATCAAAGTGCGACGCGTCATGGTGTCCCGTGGCATGCACTTCGGGACTCGCAATGTCCGGGCGAGCACTCATGAAGAGACCGTTCACAGACGATTCGAACGACCCCATATCGGATACAGTTCGGCACATCAGGCGTATGCTGGGATGCTTCTCGTATGTATCGTGTTCACCTGGCGTTGTGATGTAATTGCAGGGAGCGCTGGAAAGGTTTAAAACGACCACAGAGAATCGCAGTCTCAGCCCGAATCAGGTTGACCGCCGACGAGGCTCACGCCAGCAAGAGCAGCACCGAGGTGGCCGAAATCCGACATTCGTTTCCGACCGAAGATGTGAACAGCTTCTCCATGTGGCCACTCGAGAAGTCCAGTATACACTGACAGGAAGCTCCCGGCGGCGAACGCAGTTGCAGCAGTAAGCACAACCGTCTGCAGGTTCCTGTACAAGAATGAGTGCCATTTCGCGTTTCGCAGATGCAGCTTGTTAGGTTGCCCTAGTATTGGGATCTGGTTCCACAAGCCAATGCCAAAGCTCTGCAGTGCTTCGGACATGGTAGGCGAGGACGCAGTGCTCCACGGCAGCAGCATCTTGTGAGCTTTCCGGTATGCATGAATCTCTTCACGCGACCTGCAGCGGCTCACTGCAAGGACATCCTCAACCTTTGTAGCAAGTGTCAACTCTTTATGCAGACGGTCTGTGTAAGCAGCAAGTCGATCGTACTTGCGCCGCAATGTTGTCGCCAGCCAATCTTGGGGCAATTTGGGAAAGAGCATGAGACTGAGATACGCTGTGACAAGACAATCGACTGCACTCGGCCGTTCGGTATCCAGCATGTACGTCTTTTTCCCGAGAGTGTCCTGCAGAGGCTCGAAGAAGTTGTCCGCAAGCGCATTGAGCTTGAATATCGCCGCATGCTCTGGTCGCTGGAGTAGACTGCGCAACGTCTCCTTGCCTCCAAGCAGCAGACTCGCCCTCTTCTGTGTTGCAGCCTCAAACTTTTGCTCCTTGCCAACCCCATCAAAGCCCTCTGGCCTGTTGCTCATGTCTTCGTGCACATTGTCCACATCGATGCTCGATACGCCCAGGTGTTCTGTCCGTAGACGGGCAGCATTACGCTTCTGAGGCGGTAGAGTGTAGTTGGCGTGCCACGGCAGGATCTGGCTGTAGGCAGGGCGAGTTGCGAGGCGATAGTTCTCGAAGCCGACATACAATGAGATATCGAGGAGAAGTTGAGCATTGTGTTCGATAAAGGAGGTGATGGCGGCGGCATCGGCGGTCTGCTGTGCATCGAGTTCTTGTTGGATAATGCGTTTGTCCTTCAAATGGCGAGTGATGTTGTTCAGTCCCGACAGTTTCGCTGTGCCATCGACGAGATACGGCAGTGGAAGGCTTTCATCGTGAATCGGAATGAGCTCGTAGTCGTGCGGTCCGTAGAGCTGGAGTAGCGCGACGGCAGCGATGCACTGCGCATCGATCGATGGAAGTCCAAAGGCAGGGCCTAAGATGAAAAGCTTCATCGTGCGTGAAGCCATCTTTTTGTGAAGCTCGCGGCGGAAGAAACGTGCAGATGGGGGACGCGACGGCGGCGCGTCCAAATCGAGCTCTGCATCGGCATTCCACTTTAGGTAAGCCCGACGTGACTGACTTCACCACAGAAGTCGTCCACAGAGTAGCAACGGCAACAACAAACTTACTTGAGAATACTCATGCAATGTCATGCATACAACAGCCTGGACTGCTACGTTATGCAGTCTGCTGAGGGCATGACTTCAGCCTCAGCTACGAGGTTTCATGAGGTCTCAAGCCCCGAAGTCTAGCATTCTCCTCATTGATAGGTAGGGCAGCAATCTATTGCAGAGGCTTTCAGCATGGCAGCTGTTCCGGGATAATCTACTCAAGACTCTGGGATGACTTACTGCGCTATAAATGCCTGCAATTCCTGAGAAACGATGGGAAACCCCATCGGTTCGCAGAGAAGAAGATATCTCACCCGCTCTGACCGGATCCTTTGGTCAGAAGCACATCCAGGGCACAATGGCTTCACTGGTACCTGTCCCCTACAAATCAAAGACCTGCTGACTACGATATCGTGTGGCTAAAATTCAAAGGCTGAAGATTCGTCAATTCTTGTCCTCAAGTTCTTGCAACCATGGGTCTAGGGAAGTCGAGTGATATGAGGCCACCGACCACAGATTTGTATAAAAACTACCTTGACTCCCCAGATGATAGGACTCGCTAAGTCAGCAGACCTGAAGACCAGGCAAATCGATCGAGTATTCCAATTCAGAAACATGTCACCACCCGGCACGATTCCCGCTCACCACAATGGCAACACGCGCAAGCACCCTCTCTGTGGCCCAACAGGATACAAGTGCCGGTCAGTCGCCCCCTTTACCCATATTGATCTGCAGGGCACTAATAGAAATACAGTGGTAAGCAAATACTACCACGGATGGACTTAGTACGAGCCGGCCGACCAGTATTCCTCGATGTCGAAGGTATAGAGTTGACCGACCTCTGAGCGTCCTCACGAAAGGTGTCGGTCGAGTGAGTGTCGTCAACGAAAAAGATGAGATCGTTTTCGACACCTTCGTCTCCTACCCCAGCGACTGGTACAAGAATGGCGTCGGATGGAAAGATATTCGCCCAGACGTAAGCAGCCAATTCTCAGAGACATGCAGCGTAAACTAACTCATCTCCCAGAACTTCGCACGTCCCATTGGCGTGGTACTCCACGAGCTCAAAGCCATCTTCGACAAAGCCGGCACAGTCGTCGGCCACGCACTGGAGAACGAGCGGCAGTATCTCCGCGGCTTGCCCTGGTCACATTGGCATCTACGCGACACACAGCGCTTCTCCGGATTCGCCAAATACGCCGGGAATTCTTCGCATGCGAGGCCGCGCCTGAAGATTCTTGCGCTGAGCGTAGCCGGCATCAAAATCCAGGAGAAAGTGCATTGCAGTGTCCAAGATGCTCGTGCCACGCGGAAGATCTACTCCATGCATTCCGAGGGGATCGAAGAGGAGCAGAAAGTGGCTGCTTTTCAAGCGGAGTTGCTGTACATTATATGACCCGGTGACAGATCCTACTGCCAAGTACTTAGTGGTGGTTGCGGGCCTCACGGAGCAGATGGAGAATCTTATTATTGAGCCACAAGCTGTCTCCAGTTCCACGCCTGCAAGCAAAGCCAACGAAGGTACAGATGAGATAGAGGCGAAGTTGTGAATGACAAGTGGAAGAATCAGGTCATGGTCCCCAGGCTCCAACTCACAGCTTCGCTCGGAGCCATCCAAAGTGCGAACCCCCGGGGCTTCGGCTACTACACCTTGTCAGAGCGAGACAGACGGATCAGAGACAGTAGAGAATTAGTGTGCGTTCAGTCAAGCGATTCGGTTTTCCTATCTCATGCTTATTCATGTGATCGCTGGCTGCAGCCATTTCGTTACACGGCCGGTTTCCAAAACCTTCGTCTGCCTGCAGACACTTGAGCATGTCTGTCGAAGGCAGAACTTCTCAATCTTCTTTCCGGGCTGATGGTTCTTCAGGCCATACTCTCGGGCCAATCTCAGGCCAGACCCGTCTGCCAGTCCTTTCGTCTCGCCCCAATGATGCTGCGCAATACGGAAGTACGATACCATCTTCTTCCTCCACGACATTCCCTAGACCTTCTTACCCAGACCGTCCTCAACCACCTCCGTCCAACCCTTCACCTCTCTCGTAGCCTGCGCGACCTTCACGACCTCACCCTTCAACTTGCCACTCTCCTCCTCCATCGCATCCTCGAGTCCCATAACCTCGAAACCACTCATCACCAGCTCCGAATTTCCCTGCAACTCCTTCACTTCCTTAAGCACAGCGCCTAAGCCAGCTTCTTCAGCTTCTGCGATAGCGCACTGGAAATGCTCGACGCACTCCTTCAAGCCGAGGACACAGTGGTGAAGGACGACGAGGGATTGCTCGTCCGGGATCTTGTCGGCGTACTCGATAGAGGCTTCGAGTGTTGGCGCAGTGATGATTTGGATAGTCTCATCCATGCGCTCGAGTAGGACGTTGATGTCGCCTGGAAGGTATTCCCATTGCTTGAGGATCGCTGGGAGGAGCGGCAAGCCGATGGTCGAGAAAGTTGACATGATAGGTTGCGACTCGTGGTAGCTGTCTTGGGTAATGGTATGTGTTTGTGGGTTCTGGTGTTGCGTGATGTGCGGTCCTGTGTGGCAGTGTGTCTGGTGTAAAGACGTGTTTGGGATTGATGTTGAAAGCGCTGGTGTAGGATGAGGTTGAGTTGCAATGGCTGGCCGGCTTTTGTATTCCTCATGCAACCGAACAGGAGTGAATCTTCACGTGCTCCCCATTCACTTCTGCTTCCGAGTCGGAGCATTCACAGATAATGTTGCATGCTGAGCAATTTTGTGCGTTTCGGCGCATGGTCGAGCTGGTTTCGACGGCATGCATCCTCTTTTCCAGTCTGTGGCATCGCTGAATACTCCAAGAAGGTGTACCTCTGCCAGCAAAGGACATCGGTAGAGAGGCAAGCACCAACAAATTTGTTCGTTGACGAAGTTATCATAATCTGGCGCTGTCAACTCTAGAAGCTACTAAGCCTCGGGTACGTCGACAAGACTTCTGAATTGGAGCAAATCTCGAGCCCTGACCAAAATGTACATAGCGGTTGATATGTCGGGCGGACAGTCATCTTCTCCGATTCTGGTCCCATGGACATTCGATGAAAAGACCGCCGAAAAGCTTGATAGTTTCATGTTCTCCATGGTGAGCCACGCCTACATGCGGTCCTTAGTAGCACGTCCGTTTTGATGTCGTGGATGTAAGGCACGCTCAAGGTGATTGCCATGTTACCAGTGAGAATACCGGCGCTTGAGTCCTGCCTGAGTCGCATATCTTGCATCGAGACCAGTCCACGTCTGATGAGAGCTTAGCCGCTGTTGACTCGACTGGCGAGATGGAGTTCATTCCGGATCAGTCGCCGCAAGTCGTGGCGCATATCTCCGCGGTGATGCCTGCTTGATTCAGGCGGCAGGTTGCAATTCTCGTCTTGGCCAAATAACAACCCGTTCTCATACTCTACGTGCAGATCTCAGAGACTTGAGGCTGTTTTCGCCCTTCCCGATCCTATACAGTATACCGCAAATGTTCGACAGCGATGTCTTTTGAAGAGGTGTTGGCTATTATCGATGTGCCACCAGTAGCCATGAAGCATTCACGGAATCAAGCGAATTGCAGGAGAGGTAATTGGATGGCAGTAATGGTGCCGAACACGAGACGGTACCGGACCGGTTCCGTGGTCGAGCTGCAGAGCCAGTCGCCTCGATCGCGATGGTCAGCGTGGAGGCTGAACAGCAGGAATGGAGGACGTGCCGATCCGCACGGTACGGTTGGCAGGAACTGCTCAGAAGGTGAGGTCGAGGGCAGGAGGAATTGCCGCAATTGCCGGGGCCGCTTCTCGTCCTTCGACATCGTGCCAAGAGCTCGAACTTCACACCCTTCGACACGACATACCAAAAGCATGGTGCAGCCAGGCCGCATCCCCGACATCCGAACTTCCGAATCTTCTTCTAGACGCCGCAGAATTGTGGCACCCATTCCTAAGCCTTGCTTGCGGCCTTGTTCGCGGCCGAAAGGGCTTAGGTGAAGCCCTGCCAGCGCCTTCTCGAATGGTCCCGGGGGAGGATCTGCAGAAGGCGAGGTGACCTCGACCATGACCACAAGCGTCACTTGAGCTCGCAGAAATGTCCATGTATCTGATCAGAGCGATTGCAAGCACAGGAAAACCCCTGTTCATGGGAGCTCAGCATTCTCTCGGAGTACTTGACTGAAGCTATTGACAATGCAGCAGATCTGTCGAGGCGAGACTCGTGTCGTCCACTCGATCATATATTATCTACGCGAGATGTCCCGACACCAATACCCTCCAGACTGTGGTCGCCAGAACGACACCGTTATGCTCCGTTGTGAAGAGTCGATCTTTGTCGCCCTTGCCAGATTACACTTTCCTACCCCAGATGCAGGCGCTCTGGGTGATCGACATTCTGCAGCTCTTTGCCGCTAGTCTCGCTCCACTCTATTCAGGCACGCGCTGCGGAAATAATCACTGCGACTTGTTTGGTTGTGCGTCACGCCAACTGAACGCCTTCCTTTGAGCGGGGACCACACGCACCCGACGGAACGGCCTGGACAAAACGTCAGTTCGCCTTTCAAAACCATTTGTGACTAGACAAACATCTATGTTCTCTGATACTGCTCCAATCTGTTGCAACCTTTTTCGAGGATTGCTAAACAAGCTCATTGCGGCTGCGTTCGGTGCCATACCCGAGCTGACGAAACAATAAATCAACATCCGTACGTGAACTTGTGCTCAATCACACAATCTGGCCATGAATGGGCCAAATTCACCGACAGCGGCAAACGAAAAGACATTCCGATTCATTTCCGATCCTGGCCACAAGGAAAATCTATCAGGCCGCGTGCGAGCGGCGTGCCTCACCTGCAGGCGCAAAAAGATCAAGTGCTCGGGAGAGTTGAACTGTCGTACATGTCGAGAGAAGGGGCTAGTTTGCGAGGGACTACCTGAGAGAAAACGGCCTCGGCGAGACAGCTCGAGTACACTTTCTTTAGGTGCTGCTGCTGCGGGAGTGAAGAGAAGGAAGACGGAAATCGTCGATAAGCTTGCGAAACCAGCGATCAAGGCAAAGCCGCGAACCGAGTCGCCTAGACCTCGCGAAACCCTACCCATGGATCCCAGGATTACACAAGCACGTGTTGGAGAGACATTGCCATCGCCTTCTCTTACTGAGCCTCCACTGCCTAGCGTCAACGTCAAAATCACCCACAAACAAGCACAACCGCCTCAAAGGGCTTTCTACATGGATAGTTGGCAACTTCGAGACGAAGCGTCGTCTGCCAGCGAGTCAAAACCGAAGCCAGCGCTACAACCTCAAGCCCCGACCTTAAGAAGCGCTGATACAACTGCGGGTGCAGGAAATGGAGCGCCGAGCTTCCAGCTGCAGTTTCAGCTTCCGGAACATGCGGTCGACTTTCACCCTGCCGAAGGAACGCCCGCCATGCCGACGTTTGATAACACCAGCCGACGACAAACGATAGCTTTCCCGTTGCCTTCGCCAGATTCTGCATTGGAGCAACAACGAGATCCCTTCGCTGGAGGAGGTGGCGCGTACGACGACATCGCTACATTGCTTTACGCGAGGATGGGCATGACTCCCGGCAACAACGACTTCGTGGGCTGGTGGGAAACGAACCCAGAGCTCACTTCACTGCTTCCTCAGGAATCTTCGCAAGCGGCGACTGCAGCACAAATTCACGCACCACAGCCGCAGCAGATTTCCATGCAACAGCAGACAGCGCAAGCACCACCAGCAGTCCGACTGCAAGGCGCTGGCGACTATTTTGATCATTGGCATGGATGGGCTGGCGAGTGACAATTATGGTGAGTAGTACCTAGCACTTGGGCATCTCACGAAACATCAACGCCATACTTTGGTTCTAAGCTGACTTACCAAAGGAGCCTGGAGCTGAAGATCGGACTGTCGGACTCCAGCATCTTGCACCGCAGAACCAAGGAGCATCGCCAGGAATCTTCGTCCGAGAATTCCCGGGCGAGCAATGGGAATGATACTATCCGCCCTGCCGACATACCATCGCTCAAAGCTTAATTGGAAGAGGGAAATATCACGGAGACTCAGCGCGGCCAAGCGCGATGACCATGCACGTTACGATCTCGAAAAGTACATTGCAATGCCACGAGGAGCCGGGCCAATGTACTCAATACCAGTTCCACGACGACGCCAAGCTGCAAGATATCACTCGCTCAAGGACCAATCTGAGGTCAGTTTCAAACAGCCAACTTGGGGCGAGCATTTTACGCATCCCATGATCGACCTCCACACACTATTTGGATAATATCTGGATCAGGAATAAGAGCGACGTTGAAAGGGAATTGCAGTGGCACACAACAATGTTCCCTCATCTCATGCGGGGACATCACTCAACAACTACTACATCCCCGAGAGATATGCGCCTCCGAGCCATGGCTAGTGCGGCTTAAGGAAAAAGCTCCCCACACGCGAATCAAAAATGACAAGAAAAGCATGACTCGCAGCATGCAAGCCAAGTTGTCAACACTTCGTACTCCGGGCTTCTGCAAGCGACGAACTTCAAGAATCATCTCGACAAGCATTTCGAGCGAAAATTTCCGGCTTTCGCCACGAACATTGCAGCATCTACAGCGACACCAAAAAGTCGGTGACTACCACCAGCACGTAATAACCAAACAGCTTTAGCTAACTATTACTTCCATCAATCCGCGTCGAGCGAGTTCACGCAGACCCCATCTCATCAAGGTTCCTACGTCACCCCTCCCTCCCACAAAGCACCCTTTTGCCGCGATTGCCGGCACGTGCTCGCACGCCTTGACCTAGCATGCATTCAAGCACTGCGTATCTCTCTGTTGATCCTGTTGATCAGTATAAGCACTGATTTTATATCCGGATGGCCCTTGAACAGCTTGAGTGTGGTGCTGCAGGCTATACATCATTGTTCGGAGTGTTGCCCGTATGAGCGCGTGATGTTGCGGCTGAATACGACGGGCGGAGAGCCATCTGTGCCGTTGGCCCAGATGTCATGTCGTGTGCTCTGGTGATACCGACGCTGGGGTCGAGTGCCCGATACGGCACAAGGCAGACTGCCAGGCATGGCCATCTTGCAAGAAACCGGAACGGCGGGCACACGAGCATGGTCCTGTGTAAGAGGCTTTCGCTGCGGCGGCTCCAATTGAGTATGGATTGCTCAAAGGGTGGCGAGATGTTCATGATTTTACTCTGTCGCGACAGGGCAAGCATGCGGTCTTCACTTCAGACCATGCCTTTCTCGTCACCTCCTTGAGCTTCCTGCGCGAACTTTCGCCATGTATTGGTAAGAACCAAATACTTGATACTGGCTTCGGCGGCATCGAAAACGGCGCCATCAAAAGCAGGCCTGATCTTTGCTCTTGCGACACCTAGAGGTGCAGTCGCAGGATGTCTCGCAAATATCGGTCTCTCATCGTCGTCCATGGAGCCAGTCTTGACATCTCTTGAACTTTGACTCTTGAGGGACTTTGATTTCGCCGACCACATGGTGTCCACTGACTCGTCGCTCGTTTCGCGCGAGAGCGTCATGCGCTGGATTTCCAATTGAATGGGAGCCTTCTGAAGGGCATCCATGTCAATGTCCCATGGGCTACTGCTGGTGCTGTCATCGGAAAGTCGCTTCTTCTTGTCTGGCACCGCGGGAGCAAAGACATTGTCTAGCGCGACTTTGATGTTGTGGTCAATGTTGATGGGGAATTCCGAGTATGTGTCCGAGACGCAGGTCGTGTAGATGTCTACTCCCATTCGGAACAACAACTCTTGAGCATCGGCAGTGAGAGCGGTAGTGTTGAGCAAACGTGGAGCGGTGGCATATGCTTGTCGCCATTCACGCACACGCATCAAGAAGATGATGTTCTCCGCAGTGAAATCTTTGCTGGCGGCGAAGTGGAGAAGTGGCAAAGGATTGACAGCCAAGGCCTTCTCGAGCGAAGCCATGGTGAAGATCTCTTTGCTGCGGGTTGAGATGCCCACTGAGACGTTACTGACTTCGCCAGAGTTCACTCTGGGTTCACCGCTTTGAGCGCCTTTCTCCTCCCAGTTCCTGATGAGCGTGAGAGTTTCACGCATCTGTGCTCGGGACACAAAGGCTTCGTAGATGGGGAAGAAGACTGTGACGACTTGCATGACGATGATACCTGGTGCGAGCCTGCGACGACATGTTAGTGTTGAGGTGAGATCAAGTACGGATGAACCTGACATACCACATTGGCGGGACCCATCGTATATTGACGGGCTTGAACTGGATGCAGAACACCGCTGCGATCCAGAGTGGCGTCCCAGGCAGACCAGAGATAACGCTGAGCCATGTCCCCAGACGCCAGTAGTGGGTGTCGTGGATGTTCCTGATCTTCCAGAGGGTCCACAGACCGAAGAACCAGGACCAGGCCAACTGCCAGAAAGCAGATGGAACCCAAGCCGCTGACTTACGGCAGAGTGCTTGGCCCTTTGCGTGTGGTACTTTACCGAAACTCCTCCAGTCGCCTTGGAGTTCTGGCGTAGCCGCATAGATAGCAGCAGTGATGATGACTTGGATAAACATGCCGATCCCGATATAGGTGTAGGACTTCTTTATCTGTGGAAGATCCTTCCATCGTTGCCACCAGCTTCGCACTCCTGAACGAGACGCTATCGAGGCGCTAGAAATTGACGCAGCAGAATTGGCGAGCTTTTGTTGTTGATCACTGATGCTGTACAGTTGGACTAAGTTGGCCTGGAACAGTGCGATACCAAACGGCAGATAGATGCTCATGATCCAGAATTCCAGCGAGCAGAGGAAGTGACCATTGGTGGTGTAGGCCAACACGATCTTGATTAGGTATAGGTGCAGGCAGGTGACGCTGGCAACGGCGATTGGCACATTGCGGATCTTGATGAATGGCAAGTCGCGATTCTTGATCAGCCAGGCGACGCCGGCGTAAAGGATGACCGTCCATGCGATAATAAAACCAGCGTATGCCTTTCCAAGATCATCCCAGTTGACAATGTCGCCCCAGTTGCGACCAAGAGGCTCGAGACCCATTTTGAGCAGGAAAAGTGCTGCGATAGAGGACAGTGTTTAGAGTTCGGAGGGTGAGACCACCACGACCTTATGTCCTCCTTGCTCGCAACACGGCTGCTACAGCCACAGGAGCTCCTAGCCCGCTCGTAACATGCTGTTGTGGTCGGCTTGCAATCCCTGGTTCCGAATGTATCGTGGCTATAGCGTGACTCGAGCGTGTGGGTGGAGAAAACAGCTCGCCATGGGCGGGGATGCAAGCCATCATAATAAGCTACATGAGCACCACTCTTCGTGAAGGTGTATCGAACTAGCCTGGAGCCGAGACTGGCAATGATTCGCCCCGGTACGCCACGTGTGTGTCGCGCGCGTGCGGCTTGACCCAGAGGAGGCTAGAGCAGTGATTTCGCGCAGAAACGCAGATCTTTTCCGGATGAGCACGAAACCATCGCGGATCTTGCCAGCTGGAGAACTTGCTCAAGCGTTTTTGCGCAGAAGTGCGTATACAGTAATGGCGCATCGGCATGTTTCAACTGAACATCGCGTGTCTCGGTCGTTGGATTGTGGATTTGATGTGCTGCCCACATGGACGCCATCAGTTCTCGTTGAGTGCTTCGGTACCGCTCGCAAGCAGATGGTCGGCGAACGCGAGGTGGCTGCGGCTGGACCGTCGGCTCCAGAACCTCCAGCGACCAGACCACAGCCACATGTTGAATGTGTAACGAGATGGCGCCGCGCCATCACTTGCAGAATAGACATGCTCTAAACGGAATTTGTCCTGTCAGCTCCATCTTCTCCGATCAGCGTGCATTTAGACTATTGGGTCTAGTTCAGGCTTCTTGTTAAGCTTGCTTGTTTGTCGGTACTCGGCGTAGCCTTGATCTTGTGCAGTCAGTGTACAAATGGACGATGGCCGAATCACTGTGAAGTCAATGGCCGCTGAGGCTCATCTCAGATGATATGTCGTGCGACCCTACATCCAAGGCGTGGCCTGCAGCCTTCGCCGTATTCGCGACGGGACGGGTCAACCGCGCTGCACCAAAGTCTGGCCTACCTCTCGTCAGCCGCTCTCATACTCTGCTCAGTGTCTACGCCTTCGTCATGAATCCTTGCCCATTCCGAGGCATATATGTTGGTTGGCGTGACGCGACTTGGAAGAGGCGAAGCATGGAGGTTGAAGCTGTTGCCTGCCTTGAGTCAATGCTGACGCTTGGCAAAACGGTATGGGCAATCAGGCGGGGCTACAGACCCGCACTTACGACAACGTCTTGGTTCTCACAAACCCATTGTTGCATTTCGAAGCTGTATACTATCCATTGAGCAACAATAGAGCACGTGTTCCAGGCTTCTCATTCTGATAAAAATCACCTGAAGACTGCACTGTGCTCCCGTGGTGGCAATTTTCCCTTCCAACCCGCTACAAGATGGAAACACACAACGCAGCAGTAGACAAGATATCATCTCAAGTACGACAATTTCACGAAGCAGAGAAGCCGTACCGCATCTATCATGGCTCTACAAACAGCACTCGCGACTCCCGCCGAGATCCGACCAGTTCCATAGACACAAGCAAGCTAAACCATGTACTGGACATCGACACGGCCAACAAGATCGCGACTGTGGAGCCAAATGTACCCATGGACGACTTCGTGAGAGCAACATACGCGAAAGGCCTTGTCCCGCTCGTGGTGATGGAGTTTCCCGGAATCACTGTCGGAGGAGGATTTGCAGGAACGAGCGGCGAGAGCAGTTCTTTCCGTCACGGGTTTTTCGACAATACTGTCAGATGGATTGAGATTGTTGTCCCGACAGGAGAGGTCCAGCGTATCAGTCGAGAGGAGAACCCAGAGCTCTTTTGGGGAGCAGCATCGTCATTCGGCACATTAGGAGTTGTTACACTCCTCAAGATCCAACTCCGGGACGCAGCAGAATATGTGGAATTGACCTACCACCCCTTCACCAACATGAACGACGCAATGAAACTCGTCGAAAGCGAAACCTCCAACCCATCAACCGACTTCCTCGACGGCATAGTCTTCTCTCACAACCACATAGTAATCTGCTCCGGAAGACTCACCAATTCCCCTCCAAAATCATCGCCGCTCGACCACTTCACCCGCCCCCAAGACCGCTGGTTCTACCAACACGTCGAGCGCCTCACAAAGTCCCATTCAACCACAAATACTATCACCAAAATCCACACCCCCCTCGCAGACTACCTCTTCCGCTACGACCGCGGAGCCTTCTGGGTCGGCCGCTACGCCTTCAAGTACTTCCTCACCCCCTTCAACCGCATCACCCGCTACATTCTCGACTCTTTCATGCACACCCGCGTAATGTACCACGCCCTCCACGCCTCCGGCCAAGCAAAAATCTACATAATCCAAGACGTGGCAATTCCCTACCAGAACACCACAAAATTCCACGATTGGCTCGATGAGACCTTTTCCATCTATCCCATCTGGTTATGTCCTCTACGTCAACGCCGGGATGCACCGAATTCAGAGTATGGCCTCTACTCCTCCCTCGCGAATCCAGAAAAGACGCCGGAGTTTATGATGAACTTCGGCGTCTGGGGCCCCGGGTCTCGTAATCGAAAAGAATTCCTCCAGCAAAACCGCTCTTTGGAACATAAAGTCGACGAACTAGGCGGGAGAAAATGGTTATATGCTCACGCGTATTATACTGAAGAGGAGTTTTGGAGTATGTATGATAAAGCAGAATACGATGCTTTGAGGAAGAAGTATGGAGCACAGTATCTGCCGAGCGTTTATGATAAAGTGAAAGTAGATCTGGAAGGGAAGGATCAAGGGTCAGCGGGATGGAGAGAGATGGTTTGGGGACTTTGGCCGTTGAGTGGATTGTATGGGGTTTACAAGGCTTGGAGTGGAGGGGAGTATTTGATGCAGAAGAAGTCGGGTGAGAAGATTATGGGGATGAAGGTGGAGTGATTTGGATGGGTTTGCAGGAGGTGAATATAGAGTATAGACGTCGAGCGTTTTGCCATCGAGACTAGAGATGGGAAATTCAGTGTATGCAAGACTACATGAGTTGGGTATCTTCGCAAGTACGCTGCCGCCCCGAGAGTACGCCTTAATCAAGTCCACCGAAATCGAAGCTGGGCACATTTTGTGGTGCCTTGCCTCTCTTCTTTTTCTTCCTCGGCTTTTTGCTTTTCTCTTCTTCATCACTGCTGTCTTCAGCCTCTTCTGCGTCGCTGTCGTCGTCGCTGTCAGCGGCACGTTTGCCAGTCACGCCCTCGTCTTCGCTGTCCTCATCAGGTGCAGCAAAGTGTTCCCTCCAGACCTTGAGCGTCTGGCCACCGCCAGAGATCATGCGTCCTTCGACATCAAATCCAAGCGCAGTCACGCCCTCGACTTCATCATGCGCGAACTCGGCGACGACCTTGTTCATACCCAGTCGCACAACACGTATCCGTCCATCTCCCATGCCAACGGCGATCTTTTTCCCAAGACCTCCAATGCCATCGGGAATGGCCGCCATACAGTCCAAAGTCTCCTTCTCTCTGCTGACTACGATCCTCTCATCCTGGTCGTCCCACTGCCCCTTCTCCCATAGCGTGATCACACCATCACCGCCTCCCACTACGGCCTTCTCGCCCGTACTCCCGCTGCTCTTCTTCACTGGCAGACCAGTGACATACAAACAACTCAGTAGCAATTCTTCCTGATCTTCGCTCTTTGCCAGGACGCCTCTTCTCAAATCCGTCAACGCCAGTGTCGTGCTTCCAGTGGTAAGGAACTGCTTGCTGTAGCCGCTCGTGCTGGCTGCGCTCGGAGGAATGGGCGCAAGACTCGAGATGTAGTCGGCGTGAGGGTGGTATGTCTGACTTGGCCTGCTCTGAACGAATGCAGTCTTGCCATCCTGGAGAGGGAGGCTCGGCGCAGGATCCCTCAAGTCGTACAGATGCAATGCGCCAGAATCTGTTGAAAGCAGAAGAGTCTGCGGGCTGAGCGCATGGACGACCGTAGGCGCATCGACCTCGACTCCAGCAGCACTACTCGCAGCAGGTGGAATGGCAATCTTGCCCACGACCTTTCCTATCCCAATGTCGGCAGCCTTGACGATGCCATCTGTGCCTGCAGAATAGACGTGCTCGCCATTGATGCTGTAGGCTAGACAGCGACAGCTTCCCTTGTGCCGCTTCGTCCGCCATGTCGTGTCCACAAAGTCTGTGCCATTGGATCCTCTGCGCTCCGGCGAACGTTTGACATCGTCCGGTTCCGAATCCTCGTCCACTGGTGGAAGTTTCAGGGTCGCGACATGGCCGGAGGAGAGACCGACAGTGACGAGCGGTAGGGTGGGGTGGACGGCCTGAGCGAAGATGTCGGAGGAGAGCGGGAGGGTGCAGATGGTGTCGAACATCTCGCCGAGCGCGCGCAGGTCATCGATGTTGCAGAATCAGAAGCAGCGCCGTGATCGCCGCGATGAGCTCGCCGGTGGTGAAAATGTTGGATGACTAAGCGGTGCAGCTGCTTGCCGCTTTGGGACATTCGACATGGAGCGCGAGAGCTACACGATGGCAGAGAGGTCGAGCGGTGACGTGCTATAGGCAGGGGAGTGGAGTCGGCACGATGCCACCGCCTTCGCCCATCGACACTGCCGTCGTGCGGGACGCGGGGCTCCGTACACTGCACTCGCCGCCATCATGGTCGTCTCTCGAGTGAAGCAGAAGCAGATCTCCTTTGGGTGTGAGTATTGCGTACACGGTGCTTGGAGCAAGCGCTAGAGCTCACCTTCCTCGCCTCCAGACTGCGACACCGTCACCGGGCAACGTGTCTACCCTCCCCCCGAAGTCGATATAGTCATGGCTGAACAAGATCTCCTTCCTGAGCAGTTGCCACCTGAGCCGGCTGCTGCATTCACGCCGGAAACTGATGACGAGATGAATGACTTGTACATCAACACCACTGTTTGGCCCCCGCTCGGTCAGGCGACAATAATCTCAAAGGACCACGAGGCCGTCACATTTACTGTCCTGCTCGAACATAGTCAACCCGCCAGCCTCGTTGGACCTGATCCGCCACAAGTTATTATTTGGCACAATCATGGTGGCGAGCATGATTGGGAGGAATTGCCACTCGATCTCGCATCTGATTCTGACGAGCTACTTCTACTGAACAGACCGTCCGAGAAGGATCTTGCCAAAATATGGTACAGCGGCCATCTTCCCGGCACTCCGAAGCATGGGCAAGCTACTTCTTTCACGATCAAGTATCGACTCAGTCAAGACCAGGACTGGCAATGGATCAAAGATGTGACAGGCGTCGGCGACGGCCAACTCAACTATCAAAACAACGAGTTCCGAAAACACTCCACTTACGATCTCAAACATTGGTTCAGTGGTCTCAGTGGCGACATTCAAGTACAGAGCGAACGGCCAGATACTGACAATACCCACCTATATTCGCTGACAGCCCCGGTAGTCCCAGCATACAAGCAAGACTCGGGCTACCAACATCATCAGTTGGGTGTCGTCAATCGGAGCACTAGATGGTTTGGCTTGGTACGTCTTTGGTCTCCTTGGCTGGCTCCGCGTCAAGGCAAAGGAAAATTCGCAGTCGACAAGGATGCTGTTGAATTATCTTTCTTGCGAGAAGATGGCTTGCACGTCGTGATTCTGGGAATTAGCGGCCTTGACGATGTGATAACCACCTTCTTCAACGATCACGATGGGAACATCATCATCAAGGCTCGCAATGACCGAACGGAAACCCAGACCAGCAGGGTGCTGGTCGCTGTTGCTGACAGTTTTGAGGTTGCGAATGCCGCTGTCTGGTATCATGCCCAAAAGATGGTGCAATCTTATAGTGCTGCAGACGAGGCGACTGCTACTGTCGAGCAGCTGATCAAGACTGTGCAACCAGACGACAAAGCCAGTCCTGAGTGGCTTGAGGACTGGTATGATGGGTTCACATTTTGCACCTGGAATGCATTGGGACAGAAGCTCACCGCGAAGAACATATACGACGCACTGGAAGACCTCGCCAAGGAGAATATCAATATTTCAACCCTCATCATAGACGACAATTGGCAGTCGCTCAGCAAAGGTGATACGCAATTCACCCGTGGCTGGTCTGCATTCGAGGCAAATACGGAGGGCTTTCCAGATGGCATGAAGAAGACCACAGCCGAGATACGGAACCGACATCCGAATATCAAGCACATCGCCGTATGGCACGCACTGCTCGGATATTGGGGCGGCATCGATCCGAATGGCGAAATTGCGCAAAATTACAAGACGATCGAGGTCGAGAAGGAGCCCGGCGTGGCTGGAGGCACGTTCACTGTCGTTGCAGCAGAAGACGTCAAACGAATGTACAACGACTTCTACAGCTTCCTTGCCGAATCTGGTGTCGACAGTGTCAAAACAGACGCACAATTCTTCTTAGATCTCCTCGCTCACGCTCCCGATCGACGAAGTCTCATGCAAGCCTACCAAGACGCCTGGACAGTCGCACACCTCCGCCATCTGAGCAGCCGCGCCATCTCCTGCATGTCTCAAAACCCACAAAACCTCTTCCATACCCAGCTCCCAAGGAACAAACCGCTCATACTGTCCCGTAACAGCGATGACTTCTTCCCCGAAGTCGACGCCTCTCACCCCTGGCACATCTTCTGCAACGCCCACAACTCCCTCCTCACCCAACACCTCAACGTCCTGCCCGACTGGGACATGTTCCAAACCTCCCACGACTGGGCCGGATTCCACGCCGCCGCTCGCTGCGTCTCCGGCGGCCCAATCTACTTCACCGACTACCCGGGTAAACACGACATTACTCTAATCAAACAAATGACAGCCCAAACGCCCCGCGACAAAACCATAATCCTCCGTCCCCAAATTGTCGGAAAAGCCACAAACCCATACAACGCCTACCAAGACCTCACCCTCCTCAAAATCAGAACCTATCACGGCTTTGCCCAAACAGGCACAGGAATCCTCGGAATCTTCAATGTCTCTGGCCGGCATATCAGCGAATTCGTCCACTTATCCGAGTTCCCTGGTACAGACTCCGCTTCAAAAGAAGCAGAATACGTAATCGGATCATTCACTTCTGGAAAACTCACCCAGCCCTTGAAACTCCACAATGACACTGGAAAAGAAACAACGAAGCCTTTAATCGGAATCCAACTCCAAGCTCAAAGCTGGGAAATCTTGACATCCTACGCACTCCAAACATTCAACCTCTCTTCAGCCAAGCAACCCGTCAAAGTCGCCATGCTAGGTCTTGTCGGCAAAATGACTGGTTCGGCTGCCGTGACGGGCTACGATGTCTACGTCGAAGACAGCGGACGTTTGCGAACCTGGATAGCATTGAAAGCGCTCGGGATACTTGGTCTTTGGATTTCTGATTTGGAAGAGAGGACGGTGTCAGACAATTTCATCGTATTGATCTATGGCAATCCGATCCCAGTGGACTGCGTGAAAGCGAATGGAAAAGTCTTGGAAATTGATATTGAGAGAGCATGGAAAGAAAGCGGAGAAGATGTCGGATGGGGAAATGAGGTTACGTTGGAAGTGTTCATGCATTGATCAGCGAGACGAAGAACGGCGAATGGACGATCAAAGAAAGAGTGATAAAAAGTACTACTTGCTTAGCCTCACAAATTCCAATACCAACGAACGTCCAATACCTCAGATCTCAGATCTCACATCCAAACATCCCCCTGCACTTCAACGAACAGTCTCAAACCCCCGCCAGTCAGCCACAGCATGCCTCCCCAAATCCATCTCCGCCACCAACCAATTCCTTCTAGCCCTCCAAACCCGAATCTGAAACAAGACCTCCAAAATAGCCTGTTCAAGCCCCCACTCATCCTTCTCCCGCATCTCCCCCAACGGCAGAACTTCAGCCCAACAGGAACCAAGAAAGCGTCCGATGTCTGCAGCAGCATCCGGTCTCGCGCTTGTAAATTCACCAAGTGTTTCTCGAAAGAAAGCGTTTTCCGTGTACAACTCTGAGATGGCGACGGTCAAAACAGAGAACAATGTTACCCAGCCATTGTTTTCAAAGTCTCGAAGCCAGTTCATGTTAGGTGCGTTTCGGATGTGATTCGTCACCTTGGACTCAAGAGGACGGTCTTCTGAATTGAAAATGTTCCACCACGCATCAAGCCAGTCTCTGCGCCTGTCACTCCATTCTGTCGCTTCTGCTTCTCGCAGCACTTGTGGCAATGAAGGCAGCGACAGCGTTGACGGCTGCGGTAGCGGTTGCCATGCTGTAGTTACTGATGGCTCAGAGGGTCGATGTGCTGCCGGTGTGTTTTCATCGACACGGCTCGTGGCTCCTCGGGAAGAGAGCTGGTACGGCGGACTGCGCAGATCAGTCAGCAGGTCTGTCATTGCAGCGTCGGTAAGGTAATGTGAGAAATGAAAGCACTCGAAAGTAGGGTAGATTGATGTGACTTTTTGGCTGTGCTAAACAAGTGCTAAACAAATGCAAGGCTGCTATTGTACTCGAATCAGACACATACCTGTCTGCCTGCCCTGTTGCAATGCCCCTCATTTTCAATGCCCTTCTCGCGCGTACGATCTGTAAAATGTCGACTAAGCTGGAGGAGGTGGTGGAGGTACGTCGTTGTTGGCCGGAGGTGGTGGTGGAGGAATGTCCGCTGGTGGTGGTGGAGGGGGAACAGCATCGTAGCCGCCAGATTGCTGCTGCCATGGAGCTTGTTGTGGTTGCTGCCATGGTGCTTGCTGTGGTTGTTGCCATGGTGCTGCACCGCCGCTGCCACCTCCGCCGCCTCTCGCCCACGGAGCAGGTCCTCCTGTTGGACCTCCATATCCACCGTCGTTGCCTCCACGACTCTCCCATGGGGCAGGACCGCCTTGACGAGGTTGCTGCCAAGGAGCAGGAGCGCCAGTTGGACCGCGCTGCCAAGGAGCAGCTGGACGAGCACCGCCGTTCGCGTCCGCTCCGCCAGCCTCGTATCCAATTTGTCGCTGCGGCACTGAAGTATCCAAAGCAGGAGCACCTCCACCACCGATCTCGTTCATGAGTCTCTCGTAATCGCCCTCGATAGCGTTCTGAGGACCGCGTGGTGGTATATCGCGGCCGAAGTTGCCGCGTTGACGATCTGGACAATCGCGAGCCATGTGGCCAGCATTGCCGCAGACACGACAGATAATGTTCGCAGTGTAATTGCGCTGCTGTGGGCAGTCATACTTTCGGTGTCCAATCTCGCCGCAGTTCTGGCAAGCCTGGTTCTCATCGTCACGAAGAGTACCGTTGAGGGCTGCAAGCTCACGGAGCTGGTTGCGCTTCAACTCGTTCTGACCTTCGGGTATAGAAGCAGCTGTCTCGATGACATTGTGGATCAACTCTTTCGCCTTGTTCACCTTCTCTTCTGTGTCTGCCATGATCAAGCAGTGCAGATCTTCGTCCTGGTTGCTGGCGTGAGCGGCATCAGATTTGCCCTTTCCTTCCTTCACCGAGCCTTTACCACGAATGGCAATCTTGGCGCCGGACTGAGTCTCCATCTTCTTGAGCGTGTTACCACGAGGGCCGATGAGCAGGCCGACTGTTAGTAGAAAAAAGCTAAGTGTTAGTCATTGTCATGTGTGTAAGAAGGGTGCAGTGTGAGTTAGCAAGGGAGGGTTAGTACAGCTTTTGATCGCTATAAACAACAAGCAGTGCAGAGCATTGACCAGAAGTCGTTGCATGGTGAGGGTTAGTGGGTTAGAAAGCATACTGAAGTTAATCTCCGGGTAGTCGTTGACCGGCACGTAGACTTTCTCTTGAGTCTTGGTGGGTCTCCTATAGTCAGATGGCGGGTGATAGCTAGGGATAATCTTCATCGCCTTTTCAATCAACTTGTGCCGCTCATCTTCCAGTCTCTTTCTGTAGCGGTACTCGCGCGTGTTCACACGGCGACCGAAGTTGTCGTACTGAGGCGGAGGGGAAGGAGATCTGCGCGCGTTAGTATTTGTGTCCTGGGTCTGGAGATGGGTAGACTCGACGTACCTGTCGCCGTCAGCTGGCACAACATCGTTAATGCGCAGCTTCTGGCTGATCTCCTCGATTCGCAGATGCGTCACGTAGGCGTCCAGCTGTTCGGCTGTCATAGCCGCAGTGATGGCAGTCGGCAGGTTCATCAAGCCCGCGGCCTTGTTATCTGCCGCATCACCCCATCGGTTCCTCTTGCGGCGCTTCTTGGTGCCGTCCGGGTTCAGCTCGACGGGCTTGCGTGGTTCTGGGCTGCGACCACGCTTGTTGTCGCGTGGAGTCTCAGCATCGCCTGCTCCACCGGGACCGTCATCATCGCCGAAACGTCGACGCGGTCCGAGTGGGATCGTGTTGGCGCCGGTCTGGCCGACGTTTGATCTCCACGACATGATGTGCGTGGTGTGTTGGGGTTGGTTGTCGTGCAAGTGTCGAAGCGGAAGCTGACTTGAAGCTGTCGCGCACTTTCTCCTTGTCACGGGTGCCGGAAAGTTCCGAGAGGGATCGGCTTGGCAATTGTGCTGATGGCCGCCGACGAGGGCAAGTGCAAGAATGAATGCAACGTGTTAGGAACGGACAGTTGGGAGAATTCATTTTGCAGCAGAATCTCTGCGAATCATAACGCTATTTAGGATATCTTGCAGCACGCCTGGTACACGTGCGAAAACCGAGCTATGGCGCCATGCGAAGTCATTGGCATCTCTAACAGCCGCAACACCAGCAAAGTCATTCCCGAACAGTCATTTTCAGCGACATTTCCATCGTCATCATGGGGACACAGCCCTAGTTGGCCGCAATTCCTAGTCCCACACGACCTTCGCCCAATCCATCTCGGCCTTTCTCGCGCATGCGTCGGCCTTCCATCAGTCCTCGCAGACCGCGCTTCTGCAAGCCGACGACAGAGCTCAGGGCGCCGTTCCATACATCTTGGACGTCCTTGTTGCTACGAGTAGAGTACTCACTCTCACTCATGCTCGCAGTAGATGATGCACTCATCGGTTCCTCGTCCGTGTCCTCAGCGGCACGTGGTCCAGGTCTGAGCGTGTTGCGGACGCTACGACCGTTGGCCATGTCTGTGTCAATGCGCAAGCTTGATAGCGATCGAGGGTTGGCCGTCTGATCGCCGTTCAGCAGACCCTCCAGACCGGCAAGACTAGCTGTTCGGACAGGAAAATCACTCTGATGAATTGAGCGAGCATTTGCGGCGAAGTGGACACTGTCACCACCCCCTGCACCCATGGCCGCAGCGTTGAAGATTGCTGCA
This sequence comes from Cercospora citrullina, assembly GCA_013365195.1. Classification (NCBI taxonomy): domain Eukaryota; kingdom Fungi; phylum Ascomycota; class Dothideomycetes; order Mycosphaerellales; family Mycosphaerellaceae; genus Cercospora; species Cercospora citrullina. The sequence goes on along the minus strand of JAASFF010000614.1, from coordinate 572,193 downwards.
GCATTGCGGCCATCAAGGCATTGATGCAGGCGCTCGATCGTGGCTTCTTGCAAGCCATCAATCTTGTATGGTCGTGCAAGTTGCAGGAGCGAGCAGAAAATTTGCGGCGTCGCCAGTGGATGTGGTGGCGAGGGCAGCGTTGAAGTGTAGAGGTAGTGTAACAATGCATGCAGTGTTGGAGCCGTATGCGGAAGGTACAGCAGACGTGGCCGCGATGTTGCTGGGGCGTTGCGCGTGTCTGGTAGACTCGTATCCGTGAGATTGGAATTATTGGTCAGGGTCGTCGCGCCCGAGGTAGCAGAGCTTAGTGAAGGTGTGATGGTAATGCTGGAGTTCCGAGAAGGGTGTCCTGCAGCGGTTGCGCGCAGTGTGGCGGTATCAGCGCCATTTTCAGCCGCCATCAATGACTCTCGAAGGAGCGTGATGAAGTGCGGACCCCATCTCCGAGAGATCAGTCGCGAATTGACGGGCACCCGCGTTCCATCAATCGCGAGGAAGTCCATATCTGCAAGTTCCCGCACACCCAGTGCCAGCTGCCCAATGTCTTCTGCAGCCGCTGAGAGCAGACGACCGAAAGCGGCATCATCCTTGGACTGTGGTACACGCTGCGGCAACACGCTTGGTATCGCGCTAGCAGATACGTACGCAGAGGTGGGTTCTGCGACCCGCGGGTTCTCGTATAACCCAAAGGCTTCCAACTCGACCACGCAGATGTTTGAAAAGTTGATGCGACGATTGTTGTAATCATCGACCAGGCTTCGCTTGCGGTTGCCCAGGATCACGAACGCGTTGCGTCGTGACCAAAGGACACCACGGTTCCAGCTTCCTTGGCTGAAAATGCTGCCACCAACATCGATGCGACTCCATGTCAGTGTGCGCAGATCGAGAGCCCAAAGCGCGTATTCCTGCTTCGACGAAGTCAGGAAAGTACCAGACACGACGAAGTGGTTGTCGATGATGCCGCCATTTGGAAAGCGAAGACCAGGTGGTGAAACGACTGTCTGCATGGGCTTCTCTATGAGAGTCCCGTCCGTAAGTCGTACTTGCAGTTCCAGTTTCACGTCCAGGAAGTTGTAGTTTGAGTATATCAGCATTGGTGAACCAGAGCCAATCGTGGTCGGTTCCTCGTCGTCCTCATCCATGTCACCTTGAGCGTGAGGTCCGGCACCGATTTGTGTTGCACTCATCGTGGTCAATGGCGTGACGACGCTGCGGTACGCGCCGCAGCTACGGCCCATACCTGTTGTGCCCGTCCATTTCAGACTCCGCAAATTGAAGACGCTGATTTGCTCGATGTAGTGGTTTGCGGAATCTTGTCCACCGACCACAATCATTTCTGCGCCACCTGTCCCATCCAGATCGACGCCGAGTGTTCCTTCGTTTGGATTCTCACCCTCCGGATTGTGGTGAATCGCAGACATGGGTGCATCGCGAGATGCGAATACTGCTGATGATGGTAATATTGATGCGCAGTGGGCATATCGACCTTGCGGTGCATCTGGTGTGTTGACCTTTGTCCACTTTTGACTTGGCACATCGTAGATGTGAATATCCGACATGACGATGACTTCGGGCTGCGCATCAGATGCTGCTTCTGGCGGAGGTGCTGGAGACATGCCGCCGTAGCACACCAGCTTTGTGTCGCCAAGCGCGCAGACGCTGTGGAAGTATCGCGGTGGTGGAATATCACCTGTGGTTTCCAGCTTCGTCCAGTGCCGCCGAATGAGATCCAGTTCATACAGATTTGCGGTCAACTGCGGTTTCGTGCGTGAGAGCCGCCTGCCGCCAAAGACGTAGAGCTTGTCCCCTAGCACAGTAGTAGTCGCACCGACAAGGGGATGTGGCTCGCGGCCAGTTGTACGATGCACGTTGCATACCAATCCAGATAGCCCGGCAGAACTTGACGACGCTGGTGCAGTTTGGGGATTTGCAGAGCTGACAGACTGTGAGGGTGTGTGTTGCCCAGGACCATCGTCACCTTGTGTCGACTCAGCTTCGGAAGCAGACTCATATTCCGACCGCATGCCAACCAGGCTGACCTGGCTGCTATGGGCACTGATATTTGACCGCGAACCATTTTGACTTGGAGGATACAGCTGACCCGACGTTGGTCGAGAGGCATTGGAGTCCATGGTGTTGGCTCGACTTGACTCGGGCGTGGCAGACATGGTGAAAGGCGAGGTCGGTGCTAGCTCGAGCGCAGGAAATTCCAGTAGCGGCTCTCGTGGCGATGGGCTATCGCGGTCTTTCTGGCTCGGAACAGCCCAATCTGGACGATATGTGATCTCTATGGGCACATGCCTCGGTGCTGTACGGGTGCTAGGAGGGCACGCCTCGACAGGTGGCAGTGTCGGTGCGTGCGATGATGTTGGTGAAACGCTACTCGGTGTCGAGAAGGTGAAGGATCCGGAACTGGGCTCAGATTCCGAAGGAACGTAGGAGTACTCGCTGGGGATGACGATAGGCACGTGTTTCGGCCGTGAGGAGGATTTCGACTTGGCGGATGAATGCGATATCGAGAGATCGAATGAGTCGTGAGGCGATGACCCAAATGTCGAGATTGAAGCAGAACGAGGAGCAAGAGACGATGTATCGGACGCCGGCAGGGAAGGTTTCCTCTCGCGCGTGAATGCAGTTACCCAAGACCTTGAAGACAATTGAGCGGCGGACTTCTTCTCTGGCTTTGGCTTCTTTCCCGATCTGCTGCTATCCAAAGATCGGCCGGCGGTGGACTGGGTGTCTGCGGTCGAGGGACGGTCTTTGTTCTGCTTGCTGGACTTTGGCCTGCTGTGCTGAGGGCGATCCTCAGCGGCCGCTGGGAAAGCGAAAACCCCTAGAGGAACAGACATCTGCGGTCAGCTCGCGGCCTAACTGTTCGTTGAGGTATGATGTAGAATAAGAATAAATTTCCGTGGTACTGCGGAGCAGGCAGAGCAACGTTGCAGGTGGAGGGGCAGTTAGGTCTCAAAAGCACATCAAGGGAGGAAGGGGAGCACATCACGACGATATGCACATGGAGAGCGGTACGGCATACGGCCAGGGCCTGTCTTCGTCGTCGTTACGTGTGGCTCGGGCGCTCCATCTCCCATCGGGAAGCGCTGTGCGCTGGTCCTTGGTGGGTTTCGGAGCAAAGCGCACAGTGCTAGGCAAGTGGAAGAGAGCGTTTGACGGTCGTCCATATGCAGGTGTCCTGCTGTGCCATGCCATCGGATGCTTTTGCTGCTTGTGTTTGTTCCTCGCGACGGCAGGGATGAACTTCCAGAGGGGCCAAATGGGACCAGATCCATACGGCACGGCGAAGCGACAGTTGGCAAACGAACTCACCTTCTCGGATTGGTCGCGGCCAACAAACCGGGAGCTGAGGTGCAGTTGTTTGGCTGGCGGATTAGGCCATCGATATCCGTGTGAGGTTCGACACAAGCGGTAGTGGTGAATCAAAGGGAAAAGCTCGCTTACGACGCCAATCAGTCGCGTCGCGGGATGCACGAGCCATTGCCGTCCGTGGCAGCCTTGCTTCCGCATTCCGCTTCTGCGCTCTCACCAACCAACCAGTTCCACTCATTCACGCGAGCGAGGAAGAAGTTCTGCGCAAAGTGCCTCTCGCCCTCGATCATGTCAGACATTGTCGCAGAAACAGCCCGAGGATGACAGCAAGGCATGGCGATCGCCCACCAGATGGTCAACAGTGTCATGCATGTCATCGTGCTTCAACGTCAGCCTCCATCGCCGGATGCGGACAGCAGTTCATCGGCCCATATGCATGCTGCCTTCCGCCCAATGAGCGGAATATGAGGTCCAATATGGCTGTTGCTGAGGCTCAGAACCACGGCGACCTGGGATCCTCGCCCATTCACCTGCCTAAATTCAACCAACGGAACCGCACCGAGGATGTACGGGCCTGAGTTGCATTGCAGGAGGCGATGTCCTTCTTCAGGATTCTACCGTTCCCATGTATCCGTTGCATTTTTGTGCCGATCATATCTTGTACAGCTCTGCATCAAGCTAGTCTACCGTTATCGAATCTCACATGCAAACAACCACATGTTGCAGGGTCAACTGCCGCAATCTCTTCCTTTCTTGATCGTTGCCGGGCTATTGGGTTGATGGAGCTGATTTCAGGCTAGGCATCTTGTTTTCGTCATGCTGTGGTGTCGTCACCATTCACACTGGCGCAAAGCTGACCTTGAAGTGTTTCTACTGCAAACAACACACTTCATTTCCGAGCCGATGCGGGCAACTTCCGTCGCTCTAAGAGAATGGCTCAGATGATGAGCAATGCTCAGACACGAAGTTCGGCGGCCACGCCTGATCACGTTTTGCTGATCTCCCCATGGGATTTCTGTTCGTTACCGGTGGATGCATGCCGCTCGCGCACCGTGTTTGTGAAACGCCTTGTCTCTCTTGAAGGAGTGGGTATTGATGTACTGGTTCCATGGGCAGAGGTATGCCCTGTTACGCGTCAACGCGAGCCCTGGCAAGCGCCTGAGGCAGCAGCTGGGCACGAGATAGGCTGCCGGCTCGTACCAGGCTGATTTCATGAATTCACTCATCTTTTGGATGGAACAAGTCGGACCGCCAACAAGCAAGCTTACCTGCAAGTGTTTGCTCCGCACTGCCACAGGTTATCAGGCAACAGAGTTCGGGAATCGCCCGTATATGCAAACGAGGCACTCGCAATGTAAACAGAACTGCGGATCGCACAGCACGCGACAGCGCAAGCCCACAGAGGTGGCCCAAGAACTCTTGTGAATTAAGAGCGAAGACTACATGCAGAATTCGTGCTATGGCAGAAGATACTCAAAAGCACGGATGTATATACTAACGTTGCTCAGCTAGAGGAACAGCTTGCTGAGACTGACCGAGCGCGACATCCGAGATCTACAGGAGACCATACTCGCCCTACATAGAAAGCGTCCAGCAAGAAATATTCTTCTTATAGTGGAGTTGGACGAGCAGCGCCCTATCTCGCGGATTCATTTTCTCCCGACCCACTCCCATCTTCACCATCCGTATCGGTGTCAAAAGTGTCGGTATTAGAAGCATCATTGTCAGAAGTATCGTTGTTGGAAGTATCATTGTTGGAAGTATCATTGTTGGAAGTATCATTGTTGGAAGTATCGTTATTGGAAGTATCGTTGTTAGAATTGTCGGTGTCAGAAGTGTCGATTTCAGAAGCATCGGTATCGGAAGCATTGGTAGTGGCATCATCGGTATTGAAATTATCGTTGTTGGAAAAGTCGGTATTAGAGGTATCGGCATTGGTAGCGGCAGAAGAATCTTTGTCATCCGTCTGCTGAGTAGTATCGTCCTGTCCAAGACTTGAAGGATCTGTATTGCTGTTTGGTGTAGACGGCGTCAGATCCTTTTGATCGGCTGGAGGAGCGCCTGTAGTGCCCTGAGATAACGATTCTGCATCGGGGTTGGGTTTTGTTTGGTCTTGAGAAGATCGTTCGTTAGTCAATCATATTCTGGGTATGTGACTCAAACTATCCTCCGTACTAACCTGCACTTGAGCCTCCATTGGCATTGGTCTGCCCATGCGTTTTGGTGTTGGTATCTTGGTTGATGTCGCTCGAGCTCCCCGAGCCATCATCAGCACTCTTGAGGTGCATGTCCGCCGCCGTTTTTGGACACTTCTTGCCATTTGTGTTGCCACACTTGTTCGTATCACTGCATGGACTGTCACATGAGAGTATCTCATAGGTGACATCTGCTCCCCAATCGCTCATGCAGTCGGTATAGTCTCCGCCACCTTTGTTGCATCGTTGACGCTTATATCCTCTTTGTGTCGTAGTCTTTTCCTGAGACCAAGCAACGTGACAGCCCGACGTTCTCCAACTACAGGTTGTTGAGACGCCAGAGGACTCACATTCCTGCACTGCTTGAGAATAGCGTCCAGATGCTTCGACAGATAATATCTTCAAGACTTCTGCGAAAGAAACAGCGCCGCCGACCTCCCAAGTTTTGGTTTTGCATGTCGACTGGTCCTTGGTTATCCTCCAATCGACATTTCCATATCTCTCCGAACTGTCAATTCTCGTCCATGGTTTCTTGCTCTCCGTCACCCAACCCGGAACGATGAAGTAGTCATTCCAGCATCTCCAGCCGACACCGTGACGAACACTATCACTTTTGACATATATATTGCCCTTCTGCTCGTCAAGCCCAGGATTATAGTATTTCCCGGCTTTCGAGCAGTCGTTCGGTTCGGCGTGTTTGATCAGAGATAGCGACCCATCTCGCCCTGCTGGTTTGGGAAACGCGGCTGCAAAGCCAACGAGTGAAAACGTGAAGAGCTTGAAAACCGTAGCGAGTGCCATGTTGTTCCAGTATAGTCGACGTGGTTCTTAACTCCAGTGGACGTAGAATTTACACTGTAAGCAAATGGATCGATGTACGAATACTATGCGGTCCATGGTCCAACCATTGCGCCTTTGATACCTGGCGACTCGTACTATCCACTCTCCCGATATGCCTAGCCGTCTTGTTCTTAGCAAGAATCTTGGACTACGCTTTGGGGTTACCGGATTGGCAGTGCTGGCCAGGGAGTCCAGATATACGGGCAGGTAGTCGATTCTAATTTGAGAAAGAACGAGTGCTCTCGTCCTGATGGTAATGGGATGTCCTGGCAGCCTGGGGCCCAAGTCCTGCGACGTCTAGGTAGTCCATGAAGCCATGGCTACATACATGATGGATGGTTGCAGCCGAGAACATGCCGATATACGAATGTAACTCAGCATCGTGATGAATGTACTCCGCCGTAAGATACACCAAGACGCGATGCATGGTTCTGCGCCCATCTTAGCTGTACATGGTTCGGATAGACGGAGTAGGCTGGTGTCGAGCGCTCTGAAATCCCTTGCCGAGAACCAAACGAGATGATCAATTTCTCGGGAAGGACTGTAGACATGCCGCCTCTTCCAACATCATAGCTGAAGCACCCTGGCCGATTCGTGGTGCAGTCTCGTGGCCTGTCATAAGAGTTCGTTGTCTTCATGCTCTTGGTAAAGTAGACAGAGCTGCTAGATATCCGCTCCACGATACGTTTTGGACTGGTCATCTTCTTCGACTGAGATGAAGTTAAGGTTGCTTTCCGGTGAGGTCGTGTGAGTGATGACAGCACTGCCCGCTTTGCTTGTGCCCCGACTTCAGTACGACCTCTTGGCTGTCTTTGAAGCAAGCTGCTGCCTTGCAGTATCCAATCGGCCGGTCGAAAACATGGTTCATCCAGACAGTTCGAAGCATAAGCATAGTAGCCAAGGCACGAACATGCTTATAATAACTACATTGTTTGAATGCAGATGCCACTAGTATTGATGACGAGACTTTCTATAGAAGCCCTCGTCACCGAATTTATTGCCTATGATCTTCAAACCTTGGCTCTCATCTCTGACGAACAGTCTCTCGTAGGACTTCGGGCGAGACGAAAGAACCATCGTACTCATTCGGATCCATGGCAGTCGCAGAAACTGCCGGTTCCCGGGAGGCCGCTTGTAACTCTTTCCGCTAGCCTATTGCGCCACAATCTGCGCCTCTTGTTGTAACTTGTAAGGACTTTGTGGTGCAGGCCGCTGGGTGTACAAAATGGGGCATACAGTAGTTAAAAGTTTCCGGTGCAGACCGCCGGATATACAAGACGGGACACATGGAACCATGCTTCTACGCTCGTACTGTAGGTCTCGAATCGGACTGACATCGGCTAATAAGCAAAGAGGTTCTAGGCTCTCGAGGCGACTTTCCTGCAACCCAATGTCAATAATAAGTTAGACTCTGCAAAGCTTTCGTGCAGAACCTGCATAAGGGCGAGCAAACTAGATTTTGCTGCTGGTATGCTTATTAGCGCTGCGACAGTTCCTCAATTACATTGTTCGTCTGCCAAGACGATGACCAGAGTATCACAGCTGAGGCTGTATCAACGACTAGACCTGTGTCCTGCTGCAAGTATTCATGAACTTTCATTTCTGCATATCTCTTTATCGGAGCATGTGCTCTACTTTCACATCCACGCTTGAAGGGTATCAATCGAGCTTTGTAGCCATTGTCATTCCGGACGCTCCTCGGCTCTGAGCTCTTTCCAGGTCAGCAGCTCATGGTGTGTGAGCGACGTTCTAGTATCCCGTGTCAGTCACCGGGCGGCCCCACTCACTTTCCCACACGCTTCTGAAAAGCATTTGGCCGGTTCAGACAGCAGCAGAGGTCTCCTCTTTTGGCAGAGGAGTGAAGCGGAGGTATGGCTTGACGATGTTGATCTTAGGGAACAGCTTCTCGGCCTCTGGGGTCTTGATGCTTGGGTGGACGATGACATCGTCACCTGGGACCCAGTTGATTGGGGTGGTGACCTTGTGCTTGTCGCCAGTCTGTACGGAATCCCGATTAGTTTACAATTCTCGTTCTGCAGTTTTCTCTGGCAGTATGCACAGACGGAAGAGCGCGTAAATGGCACTTCCATGCTCAACTTACCTGGAGCGAGTCAACGACACGGAGAACCTCAGCAGTGTTGCGACCAGTGGATGCTGGGTAGGACAGGATCAGGCGGATGGTCTTCTTTGGGTCGATGATGAATACGCTGCGGATGGTGAAAGCGATGCCCTTCTCGTCAACGTTGGTGGCGTCCTGGTGATCGATCCTGTGTATTTCTCATCAGCTCTCGGAGCTCTCCTCGCCCTACTCTTCCGCCAACTTACATGTCGTATGCCAAAGCGACCTGTCTCTGCTTGTCGCCAATGATTGGGAAGCGCAGGTTGCTGCCAGAGATCTCGTTGATGTCCTTGATCCACCCGCCATGGCTCTCAATGGTGTTTGCGGAGAGACCGATCAACTTGACACCACGCTTGGTGAATTCGGGCTCGAGCTTGGCGAAAGCGCCGAGCTCGGTGGTGCAGACTGGAGTGTAGTCCTCTGGGTGAGAGAAGAGGACGACCCAGTTGTCGCCGATGAACTCGTGGAAGTCGATTGGGCCGTTGGTGGTCTCGGCCTTGAAGTTGGGGGCGATGCTGCCGAGGCGGAGGGGCTCTGGACGTGCGGCCATTGTGATTCGAGTGTACGGAGGTGGAGGTCGGGTATTCAAGAATTGAGCTTGTGATTGAGATGTTGCTGAAGAAAGATGCGAAGTGGTGGAAGACGCGTGGCAGTGTTGGTGATTAATGAGCAATGGGCGACATTTTTCTACGTAGCTTTGACCCCACTATAGCGCGCGATTGCGTGATACAACGTCCACGGGTAGAGCACATTCCACAAGACACACGCCAAGATTTATCAGAAAGCTCGGATTTCCACCCGCGTCTTTCACCAGATACTGTCCACTCTGTCAGTCCTCCACCGTGTCTTCATCTCCGGACGCGGCTGCCCCTCCATCTCTAGACCCAAAGCGGCGATCCAAGGCACATGTGCCACTTGGCGGGGTCGCGACCTTTGTCTTGGTCTTTCTGCCTGCTTCTGTCACCTGCGAGGAGGCTCAGCGGTGTCGTGTAATCGCACTGCCCGACCTTGCGTTGAGCGTGCGCCACACTGGATGATTCAGCAGCCGCTCACGCCACACGCTCCTTCCCTGCAAGCAAGTCCATCAGTGGCACTCCCGCTGCTCCCTTCCAAGAAGTGTCCAATCTCCCTCGCTGCCGCTTCCTTTCGACATACTCACGACCCTGTCCTTCCACGACGTCCCAATCGTCAAACTTGCTGGACATCGCGTTCCTTCTTCGCAATGCCTTTGACCCATGATTTGCAGCTAAACGATGCAGCCCCTTCCGCAGCTACAATGCCCTCGTCTTCTGTGTAGACGGGTATGCCGTCAAAGATCTGCTGGAGCTCCTCCGTCTGCAGCACTTTGGCGACAACCACTCGTGCCAGAAGGCGAGCTTCGTTCTCGAGGCTGGCAATCACAGTCCGCTCATATCTCCAAGGACAGCTCGCTTGGCCAGAGTCATCAATTTGCCATGTATTCTTCACATGCTGTTTGACCATCGGCCCAGCGGCACGTTTAGGAGCGACGAACAGAGCATAATGCGGGCTTTCTGGATGCTTTGGCCGTGCGTATACGGCAAACTCAACACGCGGCTTATTGCGAGTCATCCCAGAGCGGTCGCGCTGTACTTGAAAGGGCGTATGCTCATCAGCACAGCAACCAGATGATCAAAGATGCTGACAAACTCATGTGCTACCGCCTTGGATCGCCCCAATGGTTGGAGGTACTCCAACGTGTTTCTGTGCTTCCAGCTTCAGTGCCGACTGCGAGCCATCGGATCCGCTCTGCTGTGCCTCCGAAACTCGGCCGGCCATTAGACACTTCTCTCCAATCACAATGTCTGTTGTGGAGTACCCCGTCTTCCATCACCGACGACCGCAGCCATGTGGTGTGGAGAAGCGATGCTTGATTTTCGCCTCTGACGCAGATCACGAAAATGTCTGCTGTTCTGATGAATGACCGGAGGGCTCCAGCATCGGCGAATATGCTACTAACGACTTCTCAAGCAGACGCAGCTGCGGCAAACCGAATGCATCCACAGGTAAGCTCCAATGTCGCAAGGCGTAAACATTCGCGCGCTTGGTATGCAACGGAACTCGGCTCGCTGCGTCGGCCACATGGCGTTTTATAAGCGGCTTGATGTGATCGACAACCTTAGCACCGGTAGCTCCAGCTCATCCTCAGTGCTCGTCTCGAACGCCAATTATTACGACTCATCTTTTCCCTTGACGGCTTTACTTCTCTTCTTCGTCCTCTCACATGCGCGCCTGCGGCTGCACGAGAAGCATTGGCCATCATGGCAGCTACCAATCTGAGTACAGATCGCGTGAACGAACTAGGAGAATTTCGCAAAAGTCATGAAGAATCGCCGACCAGGAAGCCAAGTCAGAAAGACTCGAGCAGTAGTATGGCTCCGGAAATCATCAATACCAGTCCGGAGCAGCAGGAAATCCAATGGCTCTATCTCGAATTCGATACCGAACTCCCACAGCCTGTGTACATATCACAACCGCAGAGCACCAAAGACAATGGAAAATCGCCTCCCCATCCTCCCAATCTCAAAGACTATGAGTCGCCTTTCGCCTGGTCTCCCTTCCGGAAACGAGTCATGACATGGCTTTCTTGCATCATCACTCTCTTCACTGCCTTCAATGCAGGCGCCTACACTTCGGGCATCGATCAAATGACTTCAGAATGGAACATTTCCCGTGTGGCAGCCCTCGTAGGCGTCACAACATTTACAGCAGGTTTCGGCGTCGCTCCCATGTTTCTCGCACCATTCAGCGAGATCAACGGCCGAAGGCCCGTCTTTGTCATCACGGGCGTACTGTGGGTGGTGTTCCAGATCGTCTGCGGTGTGACGCCGACATTTGCGGGCATGGTTATCAATCGATTCCTTTCCGGAGCCATGTCCAGTACTTTCAGCACTATGGTCGGAGGAGTGGTAAGTGACATCTACCACGCCGAAGACCGGAATACTGCTATGACGCTCTTCACGTCAGCCGCGATTGCGGGCTCGGGTCTGGGACCTCTGGTTTGTGGCTTTATCGCGCAACATACGACCTGGAGATGGATCTTCTACTTGCAAATAATTATCGATGGAGTTTTAATCGGTTTCGTTGTATTCTTCTTCAAAGAAACGCGAGGTTCCGTCTTACTATCGAGAAAAGCGAAAAAGCTCAACAAATACTACGACGCACTGGAACAAGCAGGCTACTACGGCTTAATCTTCCCCTCCTCGAACAACACCGCCTCTCCACACACCACCGAAAAGCCAACGATTCCCACAACGCCAACGTCCCAGCGACCTCAACGCATCCGCTACAAAGTCCTCTCCGACGAAGAACGCACCACGCTCCTCACCATGATAAAAATCTCCCTCCACCGGCCCTTCCACATGCTCTTCACCGAGCCCGTAGTCTTCTTCTTCAGCCTCTGGATCTCCTTCTCCTGGGCGGTCCTCTACATGGCCTTCACCGCCGTCCCGCTCATCTACCGCACCACCTACTCCTTCTCCCTGCAATCCACCGGCTCCATCTTCTCCGCAATCATAATCTCCACACTCCTCTTCACCATTCTCTCGATTTACCAAGAAGATTGGATCCGACCATTCCTGTCCGAAAAACAGAAGAGGATATTGGAGACGCCCGAGGGAAGATTATATTTCGCATGCATCGAAAGCGCTTTATTGCCGATTGGTTGTATTTGGTTCTGCATCACAGGAGCGTATTCTTCAATCCACTGGGTCGTACCCGCAATCGGATTAGGACTCGCAACGATGGGGATTTTCTCGATCTACTTGGCTGTGTTTAATTATTTGGCGGATTCGTATCATCGGTATGCGAGTTCGGCGCTTGCGGCGCAGAGTTTTTGTCGGAATATGTTGGCGGGGGCGTTTCCTTTGTAAGTTGATTCTCCTTCACTTATCCTTTTCATTCTCGTTGAGGGTGATGGTGATGGTGGTGGTGTGACGAGGCTAATGTGATCTACAGATTCTCAGATCAAATGTTCAACACAATGACCTTTCAAGGCGCTGGTGGGTTTCTTGGTGGGATAGGGTTCTTGTTGACGACTGTGCCTTGGGTTTTATTGCTTTTTGGTCCGCAGATTCGGGCGAAGAGTAAACTTGCGAGTGAGATTTTGAAGAAAGGGTGATATGACAGATATCGTGAGCGATACAGATAGAGGATAGATGAAATTGATAAAGATCTGAGTGGCTTGTTTCGACTTGCTTGAGAGTAATTCACGAAGACATCTGTTGCTATGAAAATGAATTACGAAATAAGTATCTTTCCCTCCCACCAAAGATGATCAACACTGCTTCCTCTCGGGATGCCGCATCATCTATCGTCGAGGTTTCTTGCTAGTCCCCCAAGTCGAAGCAGCAGCCCGTGGCGACGCCTGCATCGACGTCGACGACCGCTTCCTAGTCGGCGACCTAGGCTGAACAAAAGACTGATAATTCTTCCTCGCCTCCCTCATCAAATCATCCTTCTCCTTAGCGCTCAATTCAGGCAACTCCCACTGATCCTTTCTCTTTGTGACAGGTCGGATAGGCTCCTCATCGTCTACATCCATTTCCTCGTCCTCGGACACATTAGCCTGTTTGGAGGGACTGATCAGCGAAGTAATACTTTTGCGAAAAGAGGAGAAGAAGCCTACACTTTCCGTGGTGGGCTTGGTGGGGGATTTTGGGGGTGCGGAGTGTTCTGTAATCGTGGTCAGTACACATGTACGTCAATCATTCAGCTCATGGGAATACTTACTTCTGTTGAGATCGCGATTGATTTGATCACTAATGACCTGCTCCATGTACTTCGTCTCTCCAAAGCTGAAGTACGGTGGCATATTGCGATGCCAAACTTCAGGTCCTGGGAGAGTCTCGAAGAATGGATTGACGCGTTCTTGTACAACATCATTCCCGTGGGCATCCCGGTCAATCACGATATTGATCAAAGATGGGTTGGTCGAGGAGACGATCTTGCCGCGCTCGCTACAGTACGGTGTCCATGAGGTTTTGTTGGGAGGGAAAGCGTTCTTGCCGTCTCTGACCGCTTTACGCTCCTTGATATCTGCCTTGCGCTTGGCTTCCCGAGCTTTTCTGTCTTGCTCAGCTTTGCGTGGATCAGCTGTCTTAGATGGACTTGGCAACTCGGGAGTCTTCGCGGGAGGTGCTGGTGGTAGAGCGCGTGCTCTTGCAGAACCTCTCTGGGGCGATCTGACAACGCCTGTTTCGTCGACTTCAGGGATGTTTCTCACTTGGCCACGGCTATGAGCGTAGCGGTGCAAGGCGTGCTCGGCTCGCATTGCGGCATCGCGTCTCGCTCGCTCAGCTCCCCTTGCTTGCGCTTCCTCAATCTTCTGTCTCGTAGTTCGAGCGGCCTGTTCTTCATCACTCGAATCGTCCTGGTGCTCTAGGGCCGCAGCATATACAGCGTCTTCAACAGCTTTGAACAGGTCCTTCTTGCGACCACCAGAATTTGGATCGGCACGACTGCTCCGTGCCTTGCTCTGCTTCTTGGACGTGCTGGGCGCGGTTGCTGCCGGCGCTTTCGATTTGCGACCTCCGCGCGTAGGTTTCTCGACGCTCTCTATCACCTCTTCATCCTCGTCTGACTCATCTCCACTCGCAGTGGAATCGTGCTCGATCACAGGCCATGGCCCAGTCTTCTGTTCGAAGAGCTTTCGAAAGCGCCAGTAGATCTGAAAATGTGTCCTCTGAGTGGATGGCTGATCGTCAGGACGAGTCTCTATCTGAGTTGCCACGTAACGTGCAACTTCATTGCCCAGAGTTTTGTAGCCGCGCTTGTTGGTCTCAAATGCGTCAATGGCGTTAACGAGCTTTTTGTCGAGAGACGTGAGAGTGCGTCCGTCGATAGCGTTGAGAATCTCTGCGGTGGACTCATCGGCCTTGTATCCTCTATCACTCTCGCTGGCTGGGCCACGGAACTGAGTGTCCTTGGTTTGAGTCTTCTTTGCAAGGGCCTTCGACTTCGCAGCAGGTTTTGCAGGTGGCTTTGCAGCTGGCTTCACAGGAGATGGCTTCTTAGTGATTTTGGTGGGTGAGGCAGCTTTGCGCGCCGGCTTTGCAGGAGAAGTCTTTTCTGGAGACTGCCTTATCGTACGCTTTGCCGGCGCCATGGTTGCTGCTTCCTCGGCGAGGGCTGCATCTCTAGTTTTGGTTGATGGTTTTCTGCCCTTCTTCTGCGCGTCGCTTTTCTTCGGCGACGCCTTCTTTGGCGCCATTCTTGCAGGACTTCGCGTTTTATCGGATTGGACCTATGCTGAGAAACGCGAAGAGGGAGGAAGTGCGGGCATGAGTGATGTAAACAAAGGAATTGGGCAATTTCATTGTGGAATGCAAGCCTGCAGCTTACCGTTCGCAGCGAACAACTTCTCACCTTTGAGCAATTGTCATGGGTACGCGCAAACATGCCGTCCGCGTAAACAATGCACCTCCTCATCTTTGCGCGGTCTATGGTCCGCGGTGAGGAGGATGTCCCGGTAGGGTCTACGCATGGCATCTCATGCTGTATATATTTGCCAGTGCTCAACTCGTGATGAGCGCCTATTGCACAAGGACATTTTCATCCTAAAATGCCCATTCATAGTCTTGCTCCACCCGTGTCGACCGCGTCCTGCATCGTCTCGGGTTCCGCAAGTGCAGTGCTGTGTCTGGACATGAGATTGCAGCGCGCATAGTCTCCTGCGGCTGTGTCATCGTGCGTACGGAGGATAGGCGACCGAGGTACAGTATGCGAATAGCATCGATAGCGACTTGATATTGTGAGCTCGTGGGTCGCTGTTGAATGGAGATGGGCAGAGTGAGAGCGCAGCAGCCAGCGTCTTGCCGTGCCAAGGCCACATCCCGAGGGTCGCGTTTCTCCTCCTCCTCCACCACGACTCCGATTAAACGCAAGTCGATGTTGCATTCACTAGAGGAGCCCCCAGCGTGCGCATGATCGTCACATACGGAGCGCATACGAGGAGCAGCGCATCAGGCGGTAGTTGTGAGCCGAGGCGGAAGCAATCCTGCCGCCCACCTCCATCACTCAAGCTCTGCGAACAAGAGTTGGCAAGCATCACAAGCATCGCTCCCTGTGCCTGAACAGGTGCGAGTCTGGCGCTTCGACGGTCCGCTGTGGTCCTGGGACTCAACGGTGCGCCAATTCGAGCTCGTGGCCCATCTTCACCACACTCCATCTGCACGCCAGCGGGGTTGCGAAATGAAGACCATGGTGTAAACCACCCACTCCTCGCTCTTGCCCAGGTCAACTCTCGTAACCTCTGCAGAAGATCGACATCTTCACCATGTCACATTCAGCAAGCACACGCTTTGTGATGCGAACTCTGCGCCCGTTTCGGCAGCTCAACTGCCTTCCTCTCTGGGATCAACATCCGGCGCGTCCCTTTCTGCTGCATAAAACTCGACGTGTGTCATGTGCCGAACCTCCGCAACACTAATTTATCGACGCAGTATAGCACTAGTCGGTCTCGTGTCCTATACACTTTGATTCGCACTGCCTGAATCTGACCTCGATTGGTCACAAACCTACGAGCGCAAAACAGACCTGCCGGCGTACATGGAGGACATCAGATGGCACCAAGCTTGGAGATCACACCGTAAACGCGCTGGATGCGGACTGCGTTATACCGCCCATCTCATCTACCATGGTCGGTCATGCGGGCTTGTCCGTGGACTATAAGAACAACCGTCCTGCCATTTCTGCCAAAGAGCGCGCGGCTTTTGTCTGCTCATTCACCTCAATATGCACTTTTCGTTCTTCACCCTCGCTGGCTTGGCCTCCTTGGCTACTGCCCAGTCGACTTTTACTCCACTTCGTCCGCCTGCTATTCCCTTGGCGGTCAAATCTCCTTATATGTCTACATGGCAGCAAGCAGGTAGCGATGGTGGCAATGGTGGCTACTTACCAGGTCAATGGCCAACCTTTTGGAAGTGTGTACCGAACGAAGTAGATGTTTGATACCTCGCTGACAAGTTTCAAGCGGCGCCATTACAGGGTGGTGCGGTGAGTGCAATACCAAACAGAATAGCTTTGATCACAGTACTGACGATGCAAGGAATGATCCGAGTCGATAATTCTACATACACCTGGATGGGCAATCCGGATGGCGCCCGGGCTTTTGTCAACCAGACCGCTTTCTCTTACACGTCAACGAAATCCATCTTTACCATGCAGGCCGGACCTGTGCAGATGGTTGTAACCTTCCTTTCAAATGTCACCCCAGACGACCTGCTTCGATCATCGCTGCCGCAGACCTACATGAATGTGGATGTCAAGAGCACGGACGGCAGAACGCACAGCGTGCAACTATACTCTGACATCTCAGCGGAATGGGTATCCGGTGACCGCGGAGCCACGGCACAGTGGGCATATGGTAATGTCAACGATAATCCGCAGCCCAAAGTGTTCGCGGCTGCGTCATCCGCCGCGTCTACAAGCCAGCCAGCGACGACGTTCGGGACGCAGACTGCCTTCAAGATTGAGAGCGTTGTTCCGACTTTTGTGCCAATCGTCGCAGACGGCCTGGGCTCCCGGCCGAACCCAGCACGAAATCAGCCTAACGCGACCTTTTCGCCTGTGGCTGTTCAATCGGTCGGTGCGGCGTCTGGCGGCGTTGCATATCACAGAGTCTACAGACAGCAGCAACTGGAGTTCAGTTCGATCAACGAGCAGGCTGAATGGGGCCACTGGTATTTCGCAACTGCCAACACTACGAAGCTTACCTTCCAATCAGGGCAGGATACTACAGTCAGAGGAAACTTTATGAGATCGGGCAATCTTGCAAATACCAGAGATACAAGATTCAGAGCAATCAACAACGCCTATCCCGTCTTTGGCTTCGCTGTCAATGTTGGTCAGCTAGGCTCCAATACTCATAGCACATTGTGGCAGATCAGTCTTCATCAGCAGAACTGTGTTCAGTTCCAAGGCACCAAGAATGCCGATCAAAAGCTCCCTTGCATGGTCACGAATTACTTTCCGACAGAGCTGGCCGCCATGAAATGGTTCTACGATGACTACAGCAACGCGAAAGCATTGTCGTCTAGCTTTGATTCTAAAGTTCAAAGCGATTCGGTCGCTGCAGGAGGAGTAGACTATGCAAAGATAACGTCTCTCGCGGTCAGACAGGCCTTCGCTGCCAACGAATTTGCAAACACCCCGGAAAAGCCATTGCTCTTCATGAAGGAGATCAGCTCTGACGGCAACACCAACACCGTCGACGTGATCTTCCCTTTCCATCCTATTGCAATCTACACAAATGCTACGCTTCTCAAATGGCTGCTCGACCCACTCTTCATCAACCAGGAAGCCGGAAACTGGCCGAAGAAGTACTCAATTCACGACATTGGCAGCAACTTCCCCAACGCAACAGGTCATAGCGACGGCAACGCCGAAGATCAACCGCTGGAGGAGTGCGGAAACATGGTCATCATGGCATTGGCTTATGCGCAGCGAGCAAATGACAATGCCTATCTGTCCCAGCACTACCAGATCCTCAAGCAGTGGACCGGCTACCTCATCGACGAAGCTCTAATCCCAGCGAACCAAATCTCCACAGACGACTTTGCCGGCCCTGCAGCAAACCAGACCAATCTTGCGATCAAAGGTATCATCGGTATCGAAGCCATGGCACAAATCGCCAACAGAACAGGCAACGTCGCAGATGGCCAGAACTACACCCGAATTGCACACGACTACATCACGAAGTGGCAGAAGTTGGGAATCAACTCCAATGCTAACCCGCCACACACGACCTTCAACTACGGCAACAACAGCTCATACAGCCTGTTGTACAATCTCTACGCCGATCGCGAATTAGGATTACAGCTTGTCCCGCAGAGTGTTTATGATATGCAAAGTACATTCTACAAGACGAAGTTCAATAAGTACGGTGTGCCGTTGGACACAAGACACACTTATACAAAGAGTGAGTTGAACTAACCCACGTCGTACTGGTTGTGTTGATGAAGCTAATTTGATTGCGAACAGATGACTGGGAGATATTTTGTGCTGCTATTGCTGCCTCGGATACCAAGTCGCAGTTTACATCGGTCATTGCCAAATGGCTAGATCAAACGCCGACGAACCACGGTTTTGGAGATCTTTATGATACTATTAGTGGCGAGTAAGTTGGCCGACCATGTGATCAGAGAATGTCTGAGAGGCTTGCTGACATCGCTGCTCTCTAGCTACCCTGGCATTAACTTCCTCGCTCGTCCAGTCGTGGGAGGCATGTTCGCTTTCTTGGCCTTGAACAGCGCTCCCACTAGTGGAGTGTACCTGCCCAGAGGATCTTGAGGCCCGGCTCCGAGGCGTCGTGATCAATTCTCTCTTTCGTACATACAATTCGCGATCTGCACAACATAACAGCTTTCACAAACATGCTTGTCTTCATCCTTCAGGTCATGATCACCACCACTTCTCACAAAGTACTCTCTTCTCATCCATCCCCTCTAACCCGCTCAAAAACCCCACAACCTCATCTGTCATCTTCGGCGGCCCACATACATAACATACCGTCCCACCTCTCTCATGCTCCTCCCCAAACAAACTCTTCTCCTTGTACCCATCTACAGCCTGCACGAGATCTTCCTCCTTGAACCTCCTTCCGAACGTCCTGTTAGGTAATCGTCCATGCTCAATAACACCCTGATCTCCTTCGCCGAGACCAGTAAGGAAACACGATAATGTAATATTCTTCGGATCGGATTCTATTGCTACGAGGTCCATAAGCCTGGGAAGAAAGAGAATCTTCTGCGGATCCAGATCCGTGGAAACTTTCGTCGCATAAACAAAATGAATCTCTTTTGGCCGAAACTGTGAAGGCAGCCGGATAAGATGTGCAAAAATCGAAATCAGAGGACTACCATCATTCGAAAGCAAATCATGTCAGCACATACCCATTTCCAACAACGATAGATTTTGGGATGATCATCAACTCACTTTATCCCGACCCCACCAGCAACAAGCAGCAACCTCTCAATCTTCTCTGTATCCAACCCTTCCGGCGGCCACGTAAAACTCCCTCCAACTCTCACAGCAAGTTGCGTATGTAGAATTTCCTCTTTGGGTCGCCAAAGCCATTGTGCAGGCGGATTTTGGCTTTTTTGAACTGCGAGTTCGATGTATGAAGGAGAATGGATACTGGGTCGGGCTTCGGCGGGAGTGGATGTGATGGTGAAACCGCCTGCTTGGCGGAGAGAGGGGATGAAGGTGTCGATCCATCTAGGAGGGGTGAAAAGAGGGTTGGTTAGTAATGGTTATGGTATTGGGTAGGTATAGTTCTTGTTATGCTTCAATGGAAATATCGCTCTTGGATCTTCTTGTTCTCGGCCGGGGACGACATTGATCTGGAAGTACTTACTGTCCCGGTCGAAACTACACAAACCCGTTAGCCATCCACCCATCATCCTCCAACTTTCCAGACAAAACATTCATACCCTGATCGTGTGATTCGGATCAACAGCATTAAGTCGCAATAACCTCACACTATCATTCACTTCTCGTATATTCGCCAGTATCACAGGCTCTATTTGGTTTTCCCGAGGTTTCGTTGCTGTTCTTTCTTCATGTGGCGCGGAAGAACGAATTGTGGCCATTGATCTGGCAAAGAAATGCGAATTCGGCTGAAAAGAATGACGAGACGCGATCGGAATCGAGCGAGAGGTACGAGCTAACATATCTGTTCGGGAGGATAGTTCATGTTGTTTCGGTAGAAATCACAAGTGTTGATGTGGAGTGGTGACGTTGGACTGGAGCGGAGAAATGTTCTTCCGACATCATACAAAGCGGGCTCTTTCTTCCAACATGTGAACCTGACCTTCATCATCACGCCTTTTGGCGACCGCATACTCGGTCATTCCAACATCGATTTATCGGTCACGAAACTTATAGCACCTCGAGAACTCAGTAGTTGCATCTTCGTCGTCGAAAGTGGAGCAGGCCAACACAGAGTGGGATTTCTCGGACATGCCGACTTATGAACGCTTATTCTTCTTGCTCTTCACCTTCAACTGCTTCAGCTTCGGGATCTGCCAGCGCCTCCTCTTCTGCTTCACTTCGACCTGCTCCTCGAACGTGTCAAGCTCAAATGGATCACTGAAGACAATAGGGGCCTCCACTTCGCGCTCCCACTGCGCTTCAGCCCGATCTTCCAGATCGCTGCAGTGTTTCCTTCGAGGGTATAGCCAAAAGATGATGATGAAAATCACAGAGATACCCAAAAGGGCTCCAGCCATAGCACCTACAGCTCGCCAGCTAGGTCCCGTGGCGTCTCCGCTGATTTCTTGGATGTTCATCCCGAATATCCCAGTGGCTAGGGTGAGAGGCAAGTAGACGGCTGCCAGTAGTGTCAGCAGCGTTGCACGCTCTCCATTGCGCCTACTGGTTCTGCTATCTTCGAGCGCTGTCCGGGACTGTTTTAGGCTGACCGAAGCAATGATGAGTTGCAAATTCTGATTCAGCAACGACATCAGGTGGGCAATCTGGTTTTCCAGCCATTCGTACTCATCTTTAAATGAAAGAGTCGCGAGTTGACGTTGAACTCTAAGCGCTTGGACATTCGCTTCGGGTTTTGCGTCGCTAGAATCGCTCTGACGTGTGATCATATCGTAGACGGATTGTATGAACCTGTGATCGAGCGCCCACCACGACTTGATCACATTCCTACGAAGACGAGCCACGCTACCTCTGTATGCTTTGTTGAGCTCCAGTGCTCCGTCAGTATCTACGTCTTCAACGAGGTCTTCTACCCTGTCCAATGTCGAGTTCAAGATGTGATGGTAATGGCTGACCGTCAGTTGCCATATCAGCATCTCCGAGCACTGCTTTGGAGAGCCGCCGTGAACCATCAGACGGGAAAGCCGCCGTATGTTCCACCGGTCACAGAAGTAGTAGCAAAGCACATCGGATAATCTGTGGTTCGTTCCTAGCATGGGAAGCACTAGTGCTGTTGCTGGAGGCTCGCAAAGTTCCGCACGCCTTGCACTTTTGAGCATTACGAAGACTGTGCTATCCGTTAGCATCGTCGTGTCTACAGCAAAAGCTCCCGCGGCGTACAAAATGCTTCGCCTACTCTCGAACACGAAATGCGGGTTTGCTTCGTCATATCAGGTGGGTTCGTCCATGGCTCGTATTTTGGATTCAAAGCAATACACTGTCGGTATTTCCGAGGTTCGAACAGGACGCCATAAACTTGGGACCATTTGCCACTTTTGAGAGCCGGAACTTCAAGGAGCGCCATCGGGTGGAGGAACGTGTTACATGAGGAAGGTGAGCAGAGATGTTCTGCAAGAAAGCAGCTATCGATCCTCAGATGGGTTCCGATCTCGCATATGACTTGCAGGCTTATATCGGTTGCGATCAAAGCACCGCAATTTTACGTACAGAACCTCTCGATGGCGTAGATACTTGAAGATGTGCTGTCGAGTTTGCTGGTGAAGTCACTCTCCTGTGGCTGTAGCAAGGTCCAAATGGCATCCTTTCTTCTCGACGAGGGAAACGGCGACTCAACATCCCCATGCTCCAGCCACTGGTCATACTTCTCGTTCTCAGAATCTGGTGGAACAAAGTTGTTGTACCATTGAGTTCCATATGTGAGGCAATGGCGCTTGAATGCATCACGATAAGCCCTTTGCTCTGTGATGCGTCGATCAAAAATTCCTCTCAATGTGTCCAAGTTTTCCGCGCTTCGAGTGACAGTGCTTTCGTATTTTCCCACGTTCGGATGGCTACCAGTGATGAGTCTTTGCAAGATTACTGTTGGAATGCGCTACCATTCGAAGAGCTTAGCTGAAGTAGCTTCGTGCTCTTCGCCCTTATCTGTAGTAACAGACATGAGAAACGAATAATGTCTTATTAAACTTGGTCTCTGAAGCCCAGGTCATTCATGTCCCTTCAGCCTGGTTCAATGTAACCCAAATGGCCTGGTATATTTGTTTGATCAGATCATGCCTGAGATATTTGAGTAGCTTGAGCTGGAATACCAACGCAGGTCGCAGCTGCAAGTGTGGTGGCCCACATGCATGCTCGCGTATGCAAGAATTGGGGGAGCTGCAAGCCACCGTGTAACAAAAAGGCCGGCAGGAGGTAAAGCGACATTCGGTCTTCCTTCGCTCCAGTTCTTGGAGATTTTCGACAAGTAGCAGATGCAAGCTGAATGCAGGTAATAAAGCGGCGCTCGAGGAGCAGCCAAAACCAGACAGAAGAAAAAATTATGCCGCTACTTCGATTCCGCGACAGTCGGCAGCAGCACCTTGTGGTACCCACCTCTCAAGTCAGGCGCGTGCCTTCGCTCGTTCCAGTCGTGAGTGTTCTTGCCTCCGGAAAATCGATGCATTAGGTTTGATTCTCTCGCGAAGCCGGGAGCAGTCACTTCCTTGACAAGAACAAAACTCTCACAACACGGCAGCTCCGCTGGTCTGACCGAGAAGGTAGGTGCTTGATCTGTTCCAGCTTCCCCCCTTATTCAATATGCTAAGCTTTCTTCTCCCCCTTATCAAGCCTCTCCCTCTCCCTCCTCCTATCCTGCCTACTCCTCCAAAAGATATAAGCGATGACCACAGCAGATGGTATCATCAGTACAATAGCCAGAATAATTGGCCACCAATATCGTACTTCGTCGCCATTCACATCTTTGATGTTCATGCCGAAAATTCCAGTCGCCAGTGTCAAAGGCAGATATATGGCCGCGAGTAAAGTGAGCTGCGTAGATCTCTCACCGTTCCGCCTGCTGACTTCCGCATCCTTCAACGCAACTTGAGACTGCTCCACGTTGAGCGTAGCTATAACAACTTGGAGGTTCTCGTTCAGCTTCGGCATAAGATCCGCAGCTTGTTTATCAAGCCACTGATACTCATCTTCGATCGAAGAGGCGGCCAGTGGGCGAGGTGCCAAGTTCGTGTCTTTCGATGCTGGTTGCACACTGCTGACATTTTTTCGCTCATTTCGATAGGCTTCCCCCAATCCAAAGCTGGAAACCGCTTCTTTTGTACTGGCAAGATTCTTGCGCAACTGAGCAACGCGTGCCCTTCCGAATTTTACACGATCCAATGCTTCACGTGGCAAGAGCGTCACGGACTCATAGTCTATCTCCCGCAGATTCCGAGAGACATTCTTGATCTCGATTTCATATAACCACACAGCCCACTGCCACAGGAAAACATCAATAAGATTCTGATCGGAGCCCAGCGGGGAATGTAACCCCGACCAAAGCGCAAAAAGCCTCTGACATCTCCACTTCTCCACGAAGAAGTCTGAGATCAGGTTCAGTGATTCGGTATTCGAATTGCATGGGAGTACTGCCGCCTTTGCTGGAATAGTCGACGAGGATCCTCTCTCTAGAATACTAAGCATCATAAGAACTGCGAAGTCAGCTTAAAGAGGGAGACCACACGAGACCATGGACGCACCAAACGAATCTCTAATTAGGATGGCAGACAGATAGACTTGGCCTGCTCCAGTGACGAGTTTGCTGTTTACAATTCGCTCCTCCTTCGCGTGGAACACTAGATTCGTGACCGATTCGGGGAGCGCGACCACCTGGCCACTAAGGTAGAACGCTGTCGTCTTGATATCTTTAGCGCATTTGGACCTGGCCCCTTCCATACTGACATACAACTCAGGGCAGAAATGCCCGATGGAGGCCGCTGGCGATATATTTAAATGGCTGCCGGATTCACACATTAATTGCAAGCTCGGATTTGAAAGCACAAGAGCGCCACAGTCAGCTAATGGAGATAGTTCGGTTGTGTATATGCTGTCGGGAGAACTTCTGTTCACGCAGGTTCGGGCATCTTCGTTGGATGGGTGCTCAATCAGGCTCCAGTCGCATCGATGAACTCCCCAGTCCTGGGGTGCAGATGCAGAACTATCTCCGGCTTCAAGCCATTTCTCATAAAGGTCGTTTATAGACCCTGGTGGGGATATCTTGCTTTCCCATACGTGACCATATTGCTCAACACACTCCTTCCGTAGCCTTTTGAGATATTCTCTCTCCTTTCTCATACGCGACTCGATGATCGGTCTCGCCAACGCCAGAAGCTCGCTGCTGTCAGATGAGCAACCGAATATACCGTCCTCGTGCCTGCCAGCAAAGAGTATGGACATGAGGCCGGCCAAAGCGTGGCCATTTTGTAACATAGGGGTATCGAACCGCCGAAGCCTATCCATGACAGCAGACCTCGCAGCTTCATTCCCAGAGTTCTTATCAGTCACTTCTGACTCCTTTGCCTGGCTTCCGGGCTCGATTCCGACATGCTCACTCGCGAGAGGTTCCGGCACAGAGGCCTGTACTTCAGTATCCGCCCCAGGCACAACCTCCGAGGATGATGGTCCGGCGGTCGCTTCCATTTCCATGCGAGTCATGCCGTCAGAGTTGAAAGGCTCTGCACTACGAAACGAAGCAGAGCTGAGCAGAAAACCGAAGCAAAATCTCTCGGACTCGCCGGGCTTACGTGCATGCATTGTGTAACGTCGCACGACAGTGCATGTGACCCCAAGGACAAAGCCACCGCGGAGAAGGAAACGCGAACCCGTAGGTGGCTTTTCCAGCCAATCTCTACCTTCGAATCGATGATACGATATGGTATTCGCATACAAGGAAGCAGATCCGGAGTAGACCATCGCCGAAGAGTTTCAACTCACATTGCATCTCGTAGGACGGTCCTCTCTGGTTTGGTCCCCCATTGGATAGCTAGGAGGACTGTAATGTCTCGCGTTTGTGCTGTTTGTGTTTCTGGCGAATGCAGAGCTCGTCGTTGTGATGAGATCCATAAATTTCATGTGTTCAGGTTTGGAGTAGGAGATTTCTCAAATCTCCAGGGTCGCCTTATGAACGGCCTTGTAAAATTTCGCTGTGAGCAGGTTCGCCTCGTTGTATGCAGACACACATCGTGTTCAAAGTCGTTCATGCGTTCGACAGGTTTCCGATCGGAGAAGTGCAGCGAAGCAACCTACGTCCCGAATCCCGACCAAGCGGAGGCAGCAACAGCCGAAGCTGGAAAACGCGCGATGCCATGCGATGCTACGCGACGTGTGAATCAGGCTGTTAAAAAGTCAGCATCACCATATCATCTCACAATGAAGTTGTGCATGAAACCAATCAATCAAATTTGAGAACACCATTGGTATCATATTTCCTCAAACTCCCAAGCATTTGCTAATCGACAGTGACTGAGGGCAGGTATCCACGAATCGGTTCAGAACTCCGTCCATAATGCCCGGTCGTGTCTTCTATAATCATGTCATCCCCATCATCTGCTGTAAAACGTGTCTTTGTGCTCTTCTTTCTGTCTTCATCTCTTGATCAGATTTTTCTAAGCCGCCGGAGCGGCGTGGAAAATCACCTGAGGAATCGTGGGAAACGGGAATCCGCTGAGCTTGCTTCGTGGAGTGGCCAGCGGCGTGCCGGCTAAGGGAGATGGCATCTCAGATTTGAGATATGGGTCGACGTTCGCTCCTGCTTACTGTCAGCCATTGCTTCACAATCTGATAAAACAAGTGGCAGAGCACTTACTCACCCTAAGCATTCTGGTCAAGACCCAAATCCTCCTGAGCTGGGACCACACGAAGAGTGTTGGTGTGACCCATTCCGCCTCTCCAGCCTTGCACGCAAATGACTGCATCGCCCTTGTTGAGGACACCCAACTTGATGGCGTTGTTAATGCCCCACTTGAGACGTGCGTCGACATCCTCTTGCCATGGCGTGGTCTTGAAATCTGGCTTCTCCACATCGTAGTGGAATGGGTAGACGCCACGGTACAAGTGGGAGTAGCGAGAGGCGCGAGCGTTTCGTGTGACCATGATGATGGGGCAAACTGGTCGGTATTTGGAGATAAGACGGGCAGTGTTGCCACTGCAATCATGTTAGCCAGAAACTCAGGCCTGGTGGAAAGGAGGAAACTCACGATGTCGTCAGGACGAGGATAGCACCCGCGTTCTGCTCGAGAGAAGCAGCCACAGCAGCCATGGCGCAGTTCTCGGTGGTTGGCACTGGTCGTGCTGCCAGCTGCTTCAACTCGTCGAAGGCATTCAGATATGGAATAGCAATCTCAGCGAGCAAGCAAGTTTCGTGCATCATGGTCACGGCCTCGCGAGGGTAGTTACCCTTGGCAGTCTCGCCAGACAACATGACACAGTCGGCTCCGTCGAGCACGGCGTTACCAACATCGCTGACCTCAGCACGGGTCGGCCGTGGGTTGTAGGTCATGCTCTCCAACATCTGCGTAGCGCAAATGACTGGCTTGCCAGCAATATTGCACTTGGTGATCATCATCTTCTGGGCGATGAAGACCTGGGCAGGTGGGATCTCAATACCCAAGTCACCACGGGCCACCATGACACCGTCGGTGACCTTGAGGATCTCGTCGAAGTTGTTGACACCCTGCTGGTTCTCGATTTTGGCGATGATCTGGATGTCCTTACCCTCCTCACCAAGCACCTCACGAATGGCAGCAATGTCCTCAGCACGGCGGATGAAGGAAGCAAAGACCATGTCAACGTTGTTCTTGACACCGAACTTGAGATCGGCCTTGTCCTTCTCGCTGAGCGCTGGGAGATCGACATCCGTCTTTGGCAGGTTGACACCCTTCTTGCTGCTGATCTTGCCATTGTTGACGGCTCTGCACTTCAAGTTCTTGTCATCGACAACCTCGAGCACCTCGAATGCGAGGACACCGTCGTCCACGAAGATTGTGCGCCCCTTCTCAATCACCTTTGTGATGTTCTTGTAATCGACATACATGTTCTTGTTGTCCGATGCCGTGGCATACTTGTCGTCGGTGGTGATGTTGATCTCGGAGCCGGCGGAAATGGGAATGTCCTCGTCGTTGGGCGTGTTGCCTGTTCGGATCTCTGGGCCCTTGGTGTCGAGAGCAATGGCGACTGGACGGCCTTCTTGCGTGGCCTCAGCCTTGCGGGCATTGTCGATAACGGTTTGGTGGTACTCGTAGCTGCCGTGGGAGAAGTTCATGCGGACCACCTGCAGACCGGCGGTGCGGAGCATGTTGATCTTCTCTGGGGAATTGGTCTTGGGACCTGGTATCACTCTCGTCAGTCTCGCCATTGTCATGCCTTTCCGCGGGGCACCGCCATACCGATGGTGCAGATGATGGAGGTGCGTCGAAACTGCTTTGGTGGGTGGTATTCGGTGTTGAGGGAAGCGAGCCATTGCACACGGGTGCGGCCATATTCCTGGTGTACGAGAGAGTCGCCCATGGTGTCGTTGGTGTCTTGGTGTGTATGGCGGTGGGAGAGGTGGTGTTTGCTCCGTCCGTCCAACTTTTTTCAGCTCGAGTTCCGCCGAGCTCTTAGCAATGACGTGGGCTGATTGAGGCGGTGTTTCAGCAGGAACGACTGAAACGTGAAGTGAAGAGGGAAAGAGTCAGACTGGCAGGAGGGAGGGAGCGAGGGAGGTGGGAGTGGTGAGGAGCTCGCGGCGTTATAGGCGGTCAAATGTGAATAGGCCATCTCATCCAAGCTGCGTTCAGCAAAAAGGGACACCCCACCTCAACGCGCAAAGACACGCTCCAAACTGCACTACGCCAGGCGGGCGGCTCGTCGACCGGACCTCCGAACACGACGTGCTGCTTCTATTGGCCGCGACACGGTCGACAGAGGTGCTCCCTGCCTGTCCCACCCAAATTCCAGAAGCCCGCCCACGTTCATCCCATCGCCCTCACAGCGCGTGCTGCGATGCTTTTCCGCCGATAACAAACTTTGCGCCAAACCGAGCTACGTAATCAGCCCTATCTCTGCACCCTTTGCTGTCCTCAGGCATCATTCCTCCTCCAGGACAGGACAGCAACTTCGGAGATGACCGAACTTCCTCTCCCACACATACACGTCGCTGCGATCTACAGAACAGTGAGTATTCGCGTCACGAAAGCCAAGCAGGACGACGACGTCCGGGTATGCGTTGTCTCCTCGCGTCAGGAACTCACACAGCCTCCTACCCGCCCCTGCCGCGCCTCGGACAGCGACAGGAATAACGTCAGCATATACTCGGGTCACTATTTTGCGTATTTCGGTGTACCACCTTGAGTGCAGCCGGCTCCGCACAGTTCCTGCGTCAACCAGAATGGAGAGGAAGCCCGCATAGTCCTCAGCTTGAGTATTTCCAGGCACTTGTTCACCAAGTCGTCCTCACACTCACTGTCGTACAGCTACTGCACTTTTCGGGGATGTGCAGTATGCTTGTGAACCAAGACGAAAACCCGAACATTTAACGAACTACATATTTCCCGAGAAATCACTATTTAAAATCAACAAGCATCATTACCGCATCCAACAATCCCATTCCAAAGACGAAAACCAAAATACCCAAGAACTTCATCACTCAGATTCCGTGACCTATCTCCTCCTCTTCCGCTGACTGTCCCTCCTATCAGCGAATTCGTCACCTCCCCCCTCACTCCTCTTCCTCTTTCCACCACCAACATCTTCTCTTCTCCTCCCAGCATCTTCCAACTCCCTCGTCAACAACCCAACCTCCTCCACCAACTCCCTCTGCCCCTTCTCCAACACCCAATTCCTCTCCAACAAATCATCAAAATCCGTCCTCAACTTCGCATGCCCCACATGCTGCTCATGATGCCAATCCCTCACAGTCTTATTACTCATCCTCAACGTCTCACTTTCCATCAAAGAAGCGTCCAATTTCTCGCGCAAATCGGCATTGACATCTCGGATTCTGGCGAGTGAGCCGGGAGATATGAGGGGTGTGAGAGGTCGGTGATTGACGTGGACCGGAAAACTTGCTGAAGGATTTCGGTCGCGAGGACTGCGATGTGGTGAGTTCCCTGGGAAATGGCCCAAGGGATGGGAAGGAGCAGAATCAAGCGGGTGTAGGCTAGGAATGGGCGGGCGAGGTGCACGGATAGAGGGCGTTCGAGAGGGAGGATGTGGCGATAGATGAGCGTGTGAGCGGCGAAATTCGGTTGGCAGAGGCGTGAGACGAGCACGGCCTTGGGTGTCCTCTGCGTTGGCGTCTTCGTCTCCTTCGTCTTCGACGTCTGTGTTGGGTTCGCTGGGGTCGGAGAGCTCTTCGTCTGCTTCGAAGGGTGGGATTTCTTCTGAGGTGTCAGAAGGAGGACGACGTTGCTGTTCTTCTTCTTCCTCTGTATCTGAGGATTC
The DNA here is from genome assembly GCA_013365195.1 of Cercospora citrullina. Classification (NCBI taxonomy): domain Eukaryota; kingdom Fungi; phylum Ascomycota; class Dothideomycetes; order Mycosphaerellales; family Mycosphaerellaceae; genus Cercospora; species Cercospora citrullina. The sequence continues at coordinate 542,574 of JAASFF010000614.1, read as the reverse complement.
TGATCCTGAGGAAGAGGATCCTGATTCAGAAGAAGAGGACGATCCTGAAGAGGACTCCTCCTCCTCCTCCTCTTCTTCTTCCTCGTGATCACCATGTCTCTTAAAAGCACCGTTCTCGTCCCTCTCAAGTCTTCCACTTCGCAATGCTCTATCAAGCTTGCCTCCCGCAGCAACGCCTCTCCCAGTCTGACTGCCTGCTGCAGGAGGCTTTCTTCCTGGATTCGCACCTCTACCTCCAGGACCTGGCGGAGGCTTACCCCCACCAGCGCCAGTGCCTCCCCTGCCCAAAGGTCCTGCCGACTTATTCCCCTTCTTCGCAGCTTCCGCTTCCTTGTCAGCTCTCTTACGATGCTTCTCACACTCATCAAGTTTCTTCTGCAATGTAGCCGCCTCACTGGCCTTAGCGCGGCTAATCCTCTTCACTTTTTCGACTTCCTCCCTCAAAGTTCGGATTTCTCCAGATATCGAGTTCGCTTGCTTCATCAGCCTCTTATTCTCATTCACAAGGTCCTCGTAGTCTTTCTCCAATGCTTCGCATTTCTTCTTGCAGATTTCAGACTCTTGTTGAGGTTGGCGACGAACATTCCTAGCACCCTCATATTGCTTTCTGAAGTTCGCTAGTTGTTGCTCCAATGCTCGGATGCGCTCCCGAGCTGTCTCTTCCAACCTGCGCCAGTAGTCTGATTTCTTGTTCGATTTAGCCAAGTCTGCTTGCAACTGTTGTACGTGTCTCCTAGACTCGTCAAGTCGTTCCTGCAGGTCTTCTCCGTGCTGGTGACAGTCGTCAAGTTGCTTCTGCAGATCTTGTCCGTGCTTCCGACAGTCATCGAGCTGCTGCGTCAGGTCTCGGAAAAGGTCTTCAACTTTCTTCGCAGGATCATCATCACTGTCTTCTCCTTCTCCTCCAGCAGCAGAAGGAGATCGACGAGGTTGTGCTGGCGGTGATCTGGAATTTCGCAATGGCGATCTCGGATCATTTGGTCGTGATGCATTGTTCCCTCTTTCGCGCTCATTCATTTCAGCAACTTCGTTCATCAAGTCCTCAATCTGTTGATCTCTATCTGTCAGCTGGTTGTCAAGACCCTCAATCTGTCGATCTCTCTCTTCCAGCTGGTTGTCAAGATCAGTCAAGTACCTCTCGGCTCGCTCCAGATCTGCTGTCCGACTGTCGACCTGGGCTCGCTGGGCCTCAGCATCCTGCCGGAAAGCCTCCGCAGCGTACCATTCACGCTCCAAGTTCTGCCTTTGATTCTGTTCAGCTAGCACCGCATTGTCCCTTTGCTGCAGTGCATGGTCCCGCTCCTGCGTCAATCCCTGAATGCGATTCGCTGCCTGAGCGTTCTCTTCCTGAAGTGGCTGAAGCTGCGCCTCCAGATTATGGATCTGCGCCTCTTGCTCCTCAACCCGGGCTGCTAGAGCACGGTTCTCCTCTCGCAACCTATTGTGCTCTTCTTCATCAACTTCAGGCTGCTGTTGTACACCAACAGGAGTCGGAGTGCCCAGAGGGCCACCATCCCGCCTTAGCCACCAGTTGGGATTCTGCTGGTTATCGCCATTCTGATGATTACCGCTATTGACTTCAAATGGATTTGGTAGATTGCCACCATTATCGGCATTCAACTCATCGCTGTCGGTACGTACCAGTGCTGGAACTTGTCGCGGACCAGCTCTACGTCGTGGGCCAGCTCTACGCCCGGGGCTCGGAGGTGTGACAGGCGGTTGCTGGTTTCCCAAGTTGTTCTGGTTCGCTCTAGAACGATTCCCATCGGCGATCATACCACCTCCACCGAAGTTATCCGCACGCCACCCCTGGCGAGCAGGTCCTACTTCGTTTGCAGGTGGCACACCCAAAGGACGGTATCGTACATTCGGAAGGCCATGTGGGTCTCCTGAACGAGTGGGAGACCCCGGATATGGCTGGTTAGTATCATCACCAACAGGCTGCAACACACCACTAGGACCCCATTGATGCGTCAATCCCATATTGGGGACCCCAGGTAGCGCAGGTGGAGCGTACCAATGCCGTCGCTGCTCAGCATCATAGTAGTAGTATGTGTAAGGACGGAAAGCATGTTGCGTGTATGACCAGCCCTCAGGGAGGTAGATCCGGTTGACACGATTGAGAGGGTGCCAGGCTTCTTCTTCGTTTGGGATGGGATATGGCAAACCATCTCTCCACAGATCATAACGTAAGTTTGGATCGACAATGCCTCCTTCAGTGACTGCAGGAGATGGAAGTGCGCCGATGTCGCGGTTCGTGCTGGTTCTTCGGAAGACGTAGCCATCGCCGTTACGCTCCGCAAAAGCGCCTGAGTGAAGACGATGCCGCCGTAATCTGACACGACCTTGCCCAGGGTTTGAGATTGGTATATCGTCGTTTTCGCTCACGTAGCTTGGAAGGCTGTCCCGACGTCCGTTGCCTTGGTTTCCTTGAGCATCATCAGCGGACGCATCAGCATTGTCATCGTGACCTCCGTCGCTGCCCTCATCGTCGTCTCCAGAGCCGTCGCCGTCATGTTCGTCTGGAGCCTCATCATCCCCTTGCTGGCCGTCATAGTAGTCAGCCTCAGGAAGCGACTCCATGTCGGAAGGAGTGCCATCGTCGAAGAGATCATGAATCCTCCTTGTATTCGGACTCATACCGTCCGTCGATAAGGGGACACTGGGCGAACTACTCGAACGACCGCCCCCTCCACCGCCATTGTCCGGAGGCGTGATGAAGCGAGCACGTCTCGGAATGAACCTTGGCTGACGTCCGGCAGAAAGAGGAGAAGTAGGAGGAGGAGGAGGCTCATCGTCTTCATCGTCGTCTTCCTCGTCGTTACTTTCGTCTTCTTCCTCGTCGGTTACGTCTTCCTCATCTTCTTCGCCATCGATGTCCTCGTCTTCCTCGTCCTCGTCGGCTTGCTCGTCCTCGACCCCGTGCAGCTCCTCATGCTGCCTTGCTCGGTTCTCATACCAGTCGATATCAGGAAGCGGTTCTGTCCCCACCCAAGGATCATTGCCAAGGATACCATCTAATCGTTGTTCACGTGGTGTCGTACCATGACTCGATGATGATGCAACACTGGGAGGGCCCCTCAGGATATCAGACAAAGTTTGACTGGAAGCGCGCCTCCTACCGGCCGGAGGAGTCCTGGGAGCATAAGGAGGTGGCCGTGGGGGCGCACCGAACAACGAGGCGTTAGGGCCGAATCGTCGTCCGCCTGGTGTGAGTGGCAGACTCGCTCTTCGTTGCGGCCTGTTGCCTCGCGTTCGCGTGTCGCGATCATCAGAAATCCGTCGTCGGTCCTCATGAATCTCATTGAAATACTGCGGCCGATAGCGTGTGTTGTCTCGCTCCCGGGCCCTCGCTATGCGTGCTCGTCGCTCGGGCGAATCAGGCTCACCCTCAGCATAGGATTGCCAGAAAACATCTCGATTCGTGTTTTCGCCATACGCAGGCGGCGGCGTTGGTGGACGTTGTTCTAGTTCCCGCAGCTGTTGAGCCAGCACGACTCTTTCGGGATTATTTGTGCCGCCCCGTGGCTCACCAGTCGGGTTCTCGTACCCGTCGGCACCATTAATGGGATGAAGAAGACCATCTGCGCCATAGAAATGACTCTTCTGCAATCTAGGGTAGCCAGGAACGCGCACAGGAGCCCGCCAGAATCGATTGCCTATCGGATCCTCGTAATATATGTAATCGCCTGGACCGTCCTGGTAAGCAGTCCAGTCCTCGGGTAGCCACCATGGTTGGTCTCCATCTGGCACATGATGAACACCTTGTGCAACTGGAAGTGCACCGGTATCCACCATGCGGTACGTGGTTCGGTCATTGATACTCCAATTAGCGGGATCGATAGGCGAGACTGGACCAGCGGCGGCTCGAGCTTCTCTGATGCTGGCACCGGCAGCTCCTCTGGAGCCCAGGAACGACTGACGAGGTGGCGGAGGAGTTCGAGGCGAACGAGAAGGGCCATGCGGCCTGCTTTCTTCACCTGCGTCGTCTTGCTCGTCATCAACGTTGTCCTCAGCATCATCGTCTTGATCCTCATCAGCGCCGCTCCCACCGCCACCATCGCCCGCAGGCATAGTGAACCGGGCACGTCTTCCATTTGATCCCGGCGGTCGTCGACCAGGAGGGGGCGGCGGCGGCATTCGACCCGCAGCAGCGTCCCTTCTGAAATCATCCCAATTGACCACTTCTCCATCACTACTAAGAGGGGAATCAGGCCGTTCAGGACGCACTGGCGTCCTCGGAAGAGGCGGTAGATGACCAAGAGCTGCAGATCTGTCATGATCTTCTCGAGTTGGAATACGTCGAGGTTGACCTTGAGAAGGCGCAGAATCTGTGCGATCGAATCGCGTTGCATTTCTCGACAGCGGTGGCAACTGACCCGAAGCCACAGCTCTATCAGAATCCTCTCGAAACGGAACATGTCGAGATGGACCTTGAACAGGAGGTAAATCGTTACGATCCAGTCGAGGCTGACTTCTCGAAAGCGGCGGCAACTGCTCCAAAGCCGCAGCTCTGTCGAATCTATTCCCAGAAGAGAGACGTCGTCGTTGGCGAGGAGGCTCTTCATCCTGACTCTCATCCTCATCGACTTCGTCGAGATTGTCTGGGAAAAGCCAATCGAGGGATCCTGGGTCCTGAGGTATAGACGGCGTCGGAGTCGGCGGAGGTCCCTCTCTTGTAGGCGGAGGTGCAGCAGGCAAGTCGTCCTCTGATTCCTCTTCTTCGTCCTCTGCTTCCTGGTGGTTCTCATCCTGGCCCTCTTCCTCTTCTTCGTCTTCATCTGGCTCTGCATTGGGATCCTGCCAATAAGGACCCCCCTCCGCCCAAGGACTCCATGGCATGTGTTCACCCCGTCTCCACCCAGTCGTATAACGATAGCCCAACGAACGGTCAAAATTTGCCAACGCCAAAGGATCTCTCGGGCCCAGGTCGAAGTGCGGGTCAGCGGCAACTTCGGGGATAGTCAGAGCCAGATTCAAATCATCATCCTCGTCTTCTTTGTCTAGCTGTTCTTGCTGGTAAGGTTCCAATCGGGCACGAGGTTTGCGACTGACTGGAGAGGGAACAGCATTTCCCTGGGCGAGGAAATATGCATATTCTGGGTGCGTCTGGCTCGCCAACCATTGCGCCTTCTGCTCTTGCTCGAGGCGAGCCCAGCTTCTTGGACTGCGTGGAGAGTACCTAGTGAAGTCTCTGACAAACTGATTGCTGCGTTCTGGAGGTTGGAATCGGGGCTCATCATGGCGACTGACCGCGTCATAACGGTGCGGCTCACTCGCTTCATCGAAATGTACTCTCGGGGTCTCTTCTCCGTCGGCCAAGTAGCCAGAGGCGACAGTCGGCATTCTGCCAGGTTGCCTAGCTGGGCTCAGCTCTTTGAAGCCGTCTGAAATCTCAGACAGACCAGATAAATCCACGTCCTCTTCGTCTTCAGGAGGAACGTAGTCCAGATCGTTTTCGTCGTCATACTCCTCTCCAGCGAACAGTGAGAATGGCTGCTGTCCGGACTCGTCCGTGACATGCGGCTGCACCACGCGATACTTCGCATCCATATCGTCAATCTCACGCCTTTCAACATCGGGAAACGAACTCGCGCTGGGCCCCTCACGGCTGACGTTCTTGCCTCGCCCAGCTTTCCGATGACTCCCAAAGCCTTGGTATTTACTCATCCACGTGGCAGGAGACAAAGGGTACAGTGCTTTATGGTGCTTGACCGCCTTCTGATGCGCCCTGAATTGTTCTGCATCATTGAGTTCAGGGTCAAGACTTCCAAGTCCAGGAGTCATGCCTACTCCAGTAAGACCATAACGGTACATTCTTAGTGTACGGAGCTCACGCGGACTCAGGCTTTGACGGAACTCTTCAGGAGTTTGAGGATTTCTTCTGGAGAATTTTGGTATAGGTGGTGAACGCTGGGATGCCCATGGTGGAGAGCGTTGCGCAGCGCGTGTTCTTCGGTTGGAACGCCGAATCGGTCCTGATGCAGCAGTCCGGCTTGATCGATCTTGCCGGAGTCGCTTTGGGTTGCGTTCACGACTGTCTGGGTCTGTTGCTCCTGGTGGAGGGTAATCAGAAGGTGGTATTTTACGTTTAGGTGCCATGTTGTATCCGCGGTGCCAATGACTGGTGTTGGATGGAAGCTTAGAGCTTGAGACGAGGTCAGACAGCTGAAGCTTGTGTTCGGATTGTTTTCATCAAAGAACAAGATGTTCTTTGACTTTGATCGCCGGATCCGGCAATTTCCATCGTGAATGAGTCGGGTTGCAAGGCTGCTGTTCATTGTTCCCTATTGCAACGGACAGCAGATTCGAACGAAGTCCTGATCGTGTCGCAAGATGATGGAGTCTCGTGATCACCATTGCGAGTCCGAGGAAACAAAGTTGGACTTCACTCACATTCCTGCCAAGAATTCGGTCTGACCATCATGCAAACTCAAAAATATCATTGAATATCGCTATCATACGCTTGTATCGCTACTTCTACATTGTCTATCAGCATGGTTCTCGTGACAAATCTCATCGTAGCCACAACCGGGATCGACGTGCAACTCACAGCTCATCTCGTTCTCCAACACCAGGCACAACCCTTTGCATATCAAAATAACCCTCGAGGTCCATCCACTCCGCTGCAAAGGCCGTCGTCAACATAGCCCAGTCTTCCACGGTGGGCATATCCAGGTGCTCCCCGTCATCATTAATCGTATGCCAGACTTGCGGGAACGGACTTGTAATGATGTGCAGAATATCCACACCCCTCGCCATGAACGGGAGATGGTCGTCTTCTACCATGCCTCCGCTCCAATGATCCGTACTTGATTTGCCGCCTTCGTGCAGGAAGGCACTTCCTTGACTTTTGAACACTCCTGCTTTACGCAGTCGCTGCTCCGCATCGGCCATTTTCTGATACGCCCAGTGCGTAGTTTTGAAGTAAGACGGAACCTTGGGATTCTTGCTTCCTAGCAGATCCAGCAACACGAACAGATCAATAGATCTCAGCGGGTTGCGGAAGTTGCTCAGTGCTCCATATTGCGTAGCTTCCCATTCCTCTGCCAGGCTTCTGGCACCATATAACGAATCCTCATGTGTCCACTGCAGAAAAGCCTCCTCTCCATCCAGGAGCAAGATCTGTATACCTTGATATCCTTCCAAAGCCCCAGCATCCATGTATGTCCCGTCTGCTTCCTCTTTCGCCCACTTCTTCGTGAGAGCGTCGTCGATCGACCTCGCAGCATGCAGCAACATGGCGCAAGGGGCAGCAGAATCCGTCGCACCGATGAAGCCCTTCGGTGAAAGTTTGCTGTCATAGTGAGCGACCAAGGCAAGTCTCGAGACATCTCCTTCCCCATCTGCCCAGGGTGGATCGCGGGTTGCGATTATATTGACGAAAGGGACTTCCTTGCCCCGTGAGGTTGGAGTCGTTGCACTACTGTTCTGATATGATAGCTTCCATTTGGGAAGTTGTGTATTGAAGAATTCCACAAAGTGGTTCTGGACCTTCGTCGATCCCGGTGTGCCTGGGACGCGGGGGATCAGGATCGGGGCGAGGAGCGAGCCAGTTTTGATGTCGAAGTCGGCGCCAGGGAGAGGCAGCGACTTCAAGGTCGCGTCGGAAAGGGCGGTCCATGCCAGTGTCTCGCGCAGGAGCGCAGGGAGGAGGTAGAGGAGCTTCATATTGGGCGGGACTCGGTCTTAGGTATTGTTCGATGTGCAGCTGGAGATATTCGGCGGTATCAAGCCATTGCGAGCGGAGTGCTCGTCCTTGCAGAGTAATCAGATGGCTCCCAGTAGCATCTGGGTCACTCCCTGCAACGGTCCCGAGGCATATCACTCGAGCATTATTGTGCAGTCAGAGGTGCCAATGTTGGCGACGTTACCTCGCACCCCATGCCAAGGGTGCTGATCGCGGCGGCTTTCCGCACCGACGCGCTGCACCTCTCGGAGTCGAAGAGCTACAACTTTGATCCATCAGCATGTGATGTCCTCGATTCACAGCCTGCTACGGCAGGCCAGCTGCATCACACGTACGGCTCGATTCGTATCACGAAATGCCACGCCGGCAACATCGCGCCTCCGCGCTCAATGGCACGTCCGGCAATTCCAACAGCCGTCACGCCTTGCTAGCACAGCAGCTCCTCAAGCACGCCAAAAAACTCCAGTCCTGACCAATGTCTACCGCGCTGGCACAGCCGCTACTCTCTCAGTCGGTATCACTCGCGTGGCAACCATTGTGGTCTTCCTTGCAGGCTCCACCGTCTACGCTCCGTCCTACGTCTTCAGTCCAGACCATTCCAATTGGCTTGCCCTGACTTTTCTGGTCGCTTCAGCAGTCCCCGCCATCGCGACAGCACTTGCAACTGGCCCTATGGTGCACGCGATCAGAGTTCACGTGCCCGACAATATTAAGCGATCTGGGAAAGAGGCGTTGCGAAGATTCAGCGCGAAGACTCCTGGGGACACAAAAGTGGAGTTATCATTCATGCGGTTCATGCCTTGGCCACAGAAAAGAACTGTTACGTTCGCTACGCTCAGGAGATTGAGACCGAGCTTGCGGAGTGGCATCAGTAATCTAGAATATCTACCGCGGGACGACAGACAGGACGCAGCCAAACGAAAAGAGTATCCATTATTTGACGCGTTGCTGAGAAGATGGATGGCGAGATACTACGTGAACAGAAATCAAAAGAAAGATCGCGCAGCTGTGCCGGGCGTCTGGGACGGAATGTGGAAGCAGATACCGTTCTCAGGAGAAGGCGATGATTATCTGCCATTGGAGACCGCCCCGAGACCACCTCCCAAGTTGAGACCTCCAGTGCCTCCAATGGCCCCGATCGGCAGACCCTGAAAGTCCTCGATGGCAAGCCGAGCATCATGTTACGAAGCCTGCGAGAAACCTCAGACGAATTTGGATATGAACGAGCTGCAAACAAATCGAAGCGTGTCCTCGACAGAGCGCATGGTCATGCTGCAATATCATCTGTGCCAGCAAAGTGATAAACAGAATCAGTCGTCGGCGGATGCAGGTGCAAATGCGACCGATTTCGCAATTGCGCTCAGCTCACCGCCAACAAGATCGTGCGAATGCTCTCCTAGATGGTCCGCCAGTATCAACAATCCACTGCCGAATCATAATTTTTCTCCACCGGTGCCAACGATGCCGCGTCCGACGGTTTCACTGTCGACAGTTCCGCTGTCGTGGGTTCCACTGTCGACATTTCCCCTGTCGTGTGTTCCGCTGTCGACATTTCCGCTGTCGTAGGTTCCTCTGTCGACATTTCTGCTGTCGTATATTCGATCTTCGGGGCATACTTCTCGATCTCCATCGCCAACATAAGCCTCCTCCCACATTGCTCCGCTTCTACACACTCCCTTAGCCTCTCCCGCAACCCCGGCTTCAGAGTCTGAAACGACTCATCCTCCCGCAACTCCGTCAAACCCTCCAAAAGGTCACGTATCCCTAGCACCAACCCTTTCTTCGCTTCCTCTGTCGGCGCCAATGGTAAAGCCAACTCCGGCACCCTCGCGAAACTCAAAGTGTGGTAGTCGTAATAAGCGAATCGACGCCTTCGTGTTTTGTACGCAGTGCGCTCCCACACATTGCCTGTAAGTATTTCGGACCAGATCTCTAGTGCTTCGTCGAATTCGTGGAGTGCCATTCGGATGTTTTCCGGATCACTAGGGTGCAGCGGTGGAAGCTCCTTGAGTCGTTGGATCTCATTCACGAAGAGCTCGTTGGCGGCGCCGCGGGCTTTCATGGCCTCGCAGGCTTCTCTGACCTTGCGCCTCAGTTCCATGATTGATGATTGTTCCATGATCGATGATTTTGTCGGCGATCTACTACTTGTATGCTGACGAGTGGAGATGTTGTTCTTGGCCACCTAGAACTTGCATCGTGGATTTGCTGTTTTGGCCGCGAAGACGAATTGTTTGCTTGGAAGGAGCAATTAATGAAAAGGAGTTAAACCGCAAGAGTGAATGAGTTCGATGGGCAAGAAATGCATGTTTCCCTGCCTGTTACCTGCAAGATCTAGCAAGTGCTCGACAGGTCTCCATTGCACCTGCAAAGGCCAAATATACGCGCGATGGAAAGCGTTTTGCGCGGTCCATCGTGCATTTCGAGGCTTGGGACACGCTGCGAGCAATGGCAGGTTTGGGCACAATTCAACTTGAATGCGTTTCGACGATGTTCTGACATCGGCCTGGATCTTCGCATCACTTGCATCTTCTCATGTGCGCCGATCGGAGCTCTGTCCTACATACCTGACAGCCCAGACGTCGAACAAAGAACGCAGCATTACACAGAATCGCATAGCCATGGATTCTGTGTCACAATTGTCGCATTCTCGCGATCACAGCCACGCGCAGAATAGAACCAGCAGGGGCAGTTTTCGATGCCTCATGCCAAGAATCCGCAGCGGCAACCTGACAGCGCAACACAGGCACCCTCACATTCGCGACCTTCTTCCGACACATCCAAGACCTGCACAAACAAGGTCTCCGTTCTAAACGCAGAAAAAGCCATTGACATGTTGCCCTGGTTTCGTGCCGCTCGATATAGTACTCATGCAGGAGCGGAACCACAATGCAAGTGGGCGGCGCTTATAGATCCTGCGTGGTTCGCCCAATCCTTCGCTTGCTTCGAGACATCCTCACCTTAGCTTGTGTCAAGTTTCCGCGCCGCAATGACGAACGCGCCCACGAAGGCTGGAGTATCCGAGCCTCGAACCGGTCAGGACTGGCCTTTTATGTTCAAGAGGCTCGTCCGTCCTGGGTAAGAGCCTGGTTCAGTTTCATCCACATTCGTTCTGGTTTGGACGTTCGCTCTATGTGAGGTCCAAGTATATCGACGCAGCTTCCACGCTACTCTCGTTTGAGACGATAGTCAGACATTTGCTGGATTCTACAACACAACACACAACATGTCTAGCACAACTTCAAGCCTACCGGCGTCGTCCACAAGCGCGACTGCTTCTGCCACAAGCACAGATGCTACATACGACTTCAGCATCAAAGAAGCCACAATCCGGAACACAGCAATCGGAGTCTGCCTAGCCCTCTTCGTCTTCCTCATCTGCGCCCTAGTCGGACTGGAAATCATGCGCCGGCGCATGAAACGAATGCGAAAACAACTCCTCAAATACATGCGCCAAGAAGAAGAAGGCTACACCAGCACGCAATACCTATCCCCCGACACCAGAGTCAAGATGGAGAGAACGGGCAGCACGCCCGTCAGCGCCGATAGCGTGCGGTATCAGCTCGTCAGTCCGGTCACCAGAGCTCCAGAGCGGAGCGTCACTGAGATTTCTGGACAAGGAGAGTTGTATGAATCCGACGCGAGGTCCGTGAATAGTTTCCATCGCGGGGACACCAGGAAACACAATAAGAATGTTTCGAGCAAGTGGTATGATTTGAGAGCGTATACGCATCGCGACTCATGAAGAATCTCTACTCGAACGGCAACCGATGGTTGGCTTGATTTTGAGAAGCATTAATGACCCATGGCGGAGCTTCCGAAGTCGAACTAGAAGTCACTGAAAATACTGGAGATCATGACTCTCGACGATCTTGAACCTCACTGGAATGAGATTCTTTTGGGGATTGCCTTGTTGGCCGCGAAGACAGGACTGTTGATGTGCTTATAGGGAGGAGACATCAATATGTACATCACCACAACATTTACCGCATGGAATCGGGACGAAAGACGTGGGGCAGCTGGCGTCTTTGGAAGGAAACACCAGCTGCGTAGTTCGACACACTTTTACAGCCGAGATCTGCTGGTGGCATTGAAAAGTACGCCATTCCACGAGCGACTACGAAAGATTGCGAAGATGTTGAGAAATAACAAAGAGGTACGGAGGAAGTCGTCAAGGCAACGAAAAGCTGGGATGCCACTTGTACGATTGATGGGAATAGCACCTCGCCCTCGACTATTTCTACAACGACAGCTGAGGGCAACGAGGAAAGAAAAGACAGTGAATGCGAATGCAAAGTAATCGTAGGACCTCAAAGAGCCACCCGAAATACGGAATCAATTTTTGTCTATCATCAAGTCCATGGGTATCCGTCTCAAGTCATAGCTCATCTCATATCATGCCAAAAACCAAATCATGATCACTCTACGCCCATTTGCCAAGCACACCCATTAAAACCATACCAGTGATGAGAGCGAAACCCGCGCCCAGAGTCTTGATGAGTCCGCTAGTGAGCAGCTCGCCACCCTCGATGACCCAGTCGCGAGCCCACATATCCACAACACCGACCCAAACCAAGACACCTGCTGACAACGCATCGAGCGTGCCGAAAGTAATAACAGTCGCTGGGTTGTTGCCGTTGAAAGTGTTGAGAACTCCGATACCAATGGCCATACCGATCGGTGTGATAAGGGCAAACGCCAGTCCCATAAGGAACTTCGTCGGGAAAATCGCGCCCGGAAGGAGAGCGATACGGGCTCCCAGTGCGAGACCTTCGAAGAATTGATGAAAGACGATAACGACCAGAAAGGTACGGTAGAATGAATCACCAGCTACCACAAGCGTCAGTCCGATCAGGACGGAGTGGAAAATGATTCCCGCCTCCATGACTGCGACTGAAAGAGGATTGTTCGATGCTCCACCGTGGTGATGGTCCATAGCGAGGAAAGCGTCACGGTTCTCTCCAGTTGATGAACCTTCGGGAGAGTGCTCGCCTTTGCCGCGGACGTTAGCCGTGTGTGCTGGGAGCTCTCCACCCGAGCGCTGCCGTGAGGCGACGAAGCGAGTTCCGATGTACTCGATCAGGAAGCAGATGAAGATGCCGGCCATGACGACTGCGGAGGTTGTGGCTTCGTAGCCGAGTTCGCCGATACATTCGTTGGAGAACATTAGGTCGGCGTGAGTGTAGAGCTAATTCCAAGTCAGCGGTTGTTATGGTAAGGGATCTGGAGAATCTCACATGAATGAACGCCGTGGAGATGATGATTCCGGTACCGAATTGCTTGATGATCATCAGGATGTTGTAGCTGACGGCGGAGTTCCTGATGAATGGGATCTTGTTCAAGAACATAGGTGCATAGACACCAATGGAACTTGTGACCAGAACGATGAAGATCGAGCCGACACGGAGTCCGATATCGTAGTCTCGTTCTCTGAGTCCACAAGACACGGCGCCCCCGCCAACACAGTGCTCAACACCAGCGTGGAAATGGCATTGTTGGTTCTCTTCGCTCGCAGCGCCTGCAGCGAGCAAAGCCACCTCTTCGCCAGCTGCGTCCAGACAGAATGTGGTCTCTCCGTGCGAGTGGCAGCCGGTGTAGGATTCGGGGATTTCACCAGTGGGCTCCGGATCGAGCTGGTACTCTTCGCCTTGGTATGTGCACCATACACCTTCACCGTCGTGAGCGTGGCAGTTGGTTGCGGTGGTATCGTCGCCCGAAGATGCGGCTTCAGCTTCGTCTCCGTGTTCCTCGCAGTGCTGGGTGCCATCACTGTGGGCGTGGCAATGTGCGTTGCTCTCTCCGGTGGCTGCTGCTGATGGGCCATCGGTGGTCGCCGCAGCAGCAGCAAGGACTAGTACATCCTCGCCCTCCGGGCCCACGCAGTATCTGTTGACATTAGTGATTGAAAGGGCAGGGTAGAGTTCAGGAGAAAACTCACTGCTCATCACCGTGAGAGTGGCAGTTCGTGTACTCAGCTGGCATCTCGCCAGTGGGCGTCACATCGATCTGAACTTCTGAGCCCGCGCCATTGACACAGAACAATTCTGTTGAATGTGTGTGGCAGTCTGTCACAGCGGTAGTCTGTGCCGCAGCTGTTGTGCTCGCGGGCGCTGTGATGGGAATAGTCGCGGTGCCTGATACCGTGTAGGTGGCTCGTGCAGTCTGGGTACCACTCAAGAAGCAGTATTCGACCTCGACGCCATTCTCGGATCGGTTGTTACATCCAGTGTATGTCGTACGCTGTGCTTGTGCTGCGCCAATGGCGAGCGAGAGGAGAATCGCTTTGGAGTACATCGTCGTTCTTCGTCTTCACAACCACCACCTCTCGATCCAAGGTCTGATCGCAATACTCAGTCAATGTGAGAGAAGTACTGCAAAGCGCTGGGTCTGATATGTCTCTCGAAACGATTGGTCTCGTTCGCACAGAAGTACTCAGCCGATCAAAGGCCCAGAAAAGAGATTCCTGGACTTGCCACGCGAGAACGCAGGGACCACAACTCGTTGAACCTTGACAATTGCACCGTAAGCTCTGTGTGGCCGTCTGCTCCGCCGCCGACGACGTTCAGTCCAAGCATGACCTGAATGGATACCAAGACATGAAATAGTGGGATGCAGTGCTTGGCTGCATCGCGAGGATGCGAGCATAAACGGATAACCCTACGGATTTGGAAAGATGCGATGGTGGCCAAGGTTGCGGATCCCACGTTGGAAAAATCATGTGGAGGACCATTCTCGTATGGTGCTGACTAGCGAAACGTAATGGCGTGAGAGGTGATGGGGGTGGAGGATGCCCATTAAGGTTGTGCTGGGCGGAGAGTCTTGGCTTCTTGGCTATATCACTTTGCACCGAACTGAATTCTCTCACAGAAAAGTGGCGGAGGCGAGATCCGCGTAGTGCGATGTGATGGAAAATGGCAGGAGATCTCATGCGAAGAATTGATCCAACGCATCGACGAACAGCGGGTGCAGTTCGTGCAATAGACAGCACATCTATTCACTTCAGTCGTCCTCCAGGTTCAGTTAAACATCGAACAAAGGGTACCTTGCTGAAGATATCGGCTTTCCGTCACCTGGTTTCCCTGCAACCATAAGCTTAGGGCTAGTTCAAAACTAGGGAGTAGGAATGCACCTAGCGGAGGCCGAGCATCTCAGCAAGCTTGACACTTGTGCCATTCGGTAAGTCCGACCGTTCTCAAGGTCTGCGCGGGTCGTGTGTCCGTTCAACGCTGCAAGATGCGTGATATGACGCTGCTCGACAGTCGAATCGATCTTTGCTTTTCGCTTGACCAACGAAGGAGGAAGCAGATCCGACTGCGAACCATTATGGTGCAATCGTTTGCAGCAGATCTCACTGTGATGGCGGTACTGTCAACGATCATCAATCCGCATCCAGTAATTCCAGACGAGTGCTGCTCAGCAGTGGCTATGGGCGCTACTGTTCTAGCCCTGCGAAGGATCCTGCCAGACCCGCGCGATTGGCATGGACGTCAGTGGTGGAGGGCCAGAGGCTAAGCGCATATGTGCCTCAACGCTGATCGGATGTTGCTCTCGCGGCAAAATTCTTGCACCCCAACAGATGCACGGCCGGAGCAGGTACCAATGCCCGCCTACCGTGATGGACAATGCCAAGTACGCACGCCGCACTCTTGCTGCATCTGGCAGGAACGTGGTCTTGGAGGTGGCAATGACGCCCACGTGGAAAGTCAGCCTATTCCCGAATGTTCGATATAAGACCGGGTAGCAGGCCCTTGACCGAGAGGCCTTCACTTTGCAGGCCAAGAATTCCTTGTCAGTCACTCCTCGACCACCGCACAAGATGTTGACTTTCGCTACCGCACTCGTTGCTGCCCTTGCAGTGTCAGCTGCCCCAACTGGAGAACAGAACCTCAAGCGCCAGGCACCATTCAGTAGCACTCAGCAGCCATGGAACGCCGGCGCCGTCAACGAGTTCCGCATCCACAACAGCTGCAATGCCTCGCAGACAGCTCAGCTCCGCCAAGGTCTGAGTGAGGCCATTGTCCTTGCGCAACACGCCAAGGACCACATCAACCGCTGGGGCAACGAGAGCACCATCTACCGAAAGTACTTCGGCAGTGCTCCTACCGCAGAAGCCATTGGCGCTCTGGACATCGTCGTGAATGGCAACAAGGCCAACTCGATCTTCCGCTGCGATGATCCAGATGGGAACTGTGCCAACATGCCAAGTAAGTCCAGCCCCAGCATTCCTACGACCTCTGCTAACATCTTCATCCAGCTTGGGGTGGCCACTGGCGTGGTAACAATGCCACACACGAGACTGTGATTTGCCCAACTTCTTTCTTCGAGCGTCGCCCATTGTCGACCGTCTGCGCTTGGGGCTACAACGTCCGCGAGTCTTCTCGTCTCCTCTTCTGGGCTTCTGACTTGCTCCACCGCATGTACCACTTGCCAGAGATTGGACAAGGTTACATTGACCACTACGCCGAGGGCTACGAGGGCATCATCGAGGCTGCTGCCAACAACAGCCCAAACACCACCCGTGACTCCGACGGACTCCAGTACTTCGCCCTGGAAGCTTACGCATACGACATCATCGCTCCAGGAGAGGGCTGCCCAGGTCCAAGCGGTCCACCAAACACGAGCTCTTCTTCTGCTGCTGCTCCAGCCGCGACAAGCTCTGCCGCCTCTGCGACCTCGTCAGCCGCTACCGCTGCCACTTCCACGGCTGCTGCGGCCGCCAGCACTGGATCCGCTGATTCAGCGGATACCGACACTGACGTGCCAGCTGTAAGTGCAAATACCTCGCCATGACCCACGAACGTAAATGGCCGCTGACCTTGCTGCAGAACTGCCACACCCACGCTGATGGCTCGCTGCACTGCGTTTGATTGATTTGAGTCCGCAGACTCTCCGGGTAATGATGGGATGATCACGACTAAAGCATTAATGTACATAGACGCACGCCCATAGGGACTCATGAACCAAGTTCACGACTACACCGTTCTTCCATTTCAATCAGGTGCGGTGCTTGCTCTCAGACGATCGTAGGAGTGACCGGGATGAATGAACCTTGCCATGCTGTGCTCACTGAACCATTGTGATGCTTGCCACTGCATACTTGCATCAGTGATCGTGATGCAGACCTTAGAGCTTGTTCCATGTGTTCGGTGAAGCTAGTTAGAACTTTTTCCAGCAATGATTCGTAAGGCAAAACTTCAGATCAAGTCTGATGCCTGCGTATAAAGAGCCGAATAAGTGATCAAAACGCACAGAGCTTGCTCCTTGGTTTGATCAAAGTTTACGGACCATCTTTCGTTGAGAGCACCCTTCAATCGCTGCGGTGAGTAGGCAATGGTGCGCGCAAGGCCTTCCGTAACAGCTTACGCCGCACATCCTGATTGAGATGAGCAGAATAGGGCTTTTCTGTGTCCCGACGAGTGGCACCATCCAGTAGACTATGTACAATAGTATTAGCTCAGGCTGAAACACGAGATTCCCATGTTTTCATGTACATTCCCCGTCCTTGCGTTTACAACGGCTACATATCGTGGATCCCCTTGGACATACCACTTCGCGCACAGGTACTCGTACCTTGGGATCACAAGATCAGTCCGCTTCTTGCTTCTCTAATGGGGCTCAGAGCTGGTATTGAGGGTGTAGGCTTACCTTGCACTCAGTGATATCGCTCAAGGTTGTCCGTTCTGACCGTCCTCCAGCTACAGTAACGCAATCCCGAGCCTCTGCTACGTTGTTCAAGCAATCATCGTCCGACTTGGTATCATCCACATATAACGGGCTATAATTGCAGACCTTCTGAACATTGGCAGGGTGTTTGAGGGCGAACACGTAAGCCTTGCAACAGAAACTGTAGTATGTGACTGTCCCGATGGTAAAAGGCTTGTTAAGTGCTTGTTTGAGAACGACACAAGTTTTGTCGGGTGGGGACCAAACCCTATACGTCCCGTCTTGTATACCGGTGCATCTCTTCATTGTCATATCCCATTCTTGTGATTGAGCCAGAGCCAGGCCGAGAAAAGGGAG
>JAASFF010000614.1:493867-524759 GCA_013365195.1 Cercospora citrullina | reverse complement strand
CCCCCCCCCCCCCCCCCCCTTATGTTGTAGCTCTCCCGCTACCGAAGCTGTGTATAGAGCTGTAGGGCCTCTGGGGCAGCTGCGCACTGTGTTACTTCTGGCTGGACTTCGTTTATCCGCACAGCTAAACGAACACTCACACTCGCAGAATGACCGTCAGGCGCATCTCTCTACCGACGCCTCCATCCTAGTGCCAACAATGAACCTTGCCGGAGAGGTGAAGATCTGTTTTGACCCACAAACGCGAGCTTGGTCGCTCTTCATGATTTGATATCCAGCTAGATTGGCAGATGATTGCGATCCGGTCGCACATATTGATCAGTAGCTGTAGCACCAGTGTGGCACATCCATGCAACCTCTTGGCCACCCATTCGCTGTCGGTATGTTGATTCGAACCATGGTTTGGAGCATCAGGAGCTGCAGTCAGGTCTCGACTACGTACCGTCACCTGCAAACACAAACTCAATGAACGCTCAAGGCCCCTCGTGGCTCTTCTACCAATAAGCTGCCCTAAGTCGGCTGCTATAAAGGTTAGAAGTGCCTAGAAAGCGAGATATACCCTGCTATACGATTCCCCCAATGCAAATAATGGATCGTATAAACAGGGATACGCCACGAAGAAGCTTCATTCATTAGTTGTTAGGGCTGAGGTACTTGCTACACACTGCACCGTTGTGGATCTTCGCTCGCATCGGGCTTCTTGCGAATTTGTGCCGGACGTAGATGTTACTAGAAGTGAAGCTTACTCCTTAGACCTGTCAGCATTGACAGCAACAAGAGAGTAAAGACCCTCGGATGGGTAGCTCTCCACCCTGCAATGCAGCTGGGGTCTCAATAATGGATGATGCGCTTCGGGGAACGGCGGCGGTGTTGGCCATGGTCGCACTAGCGTTCAACGAGTCAGACGGGTCGATCTTTTGCACGCGAGAAGTGCTCCGCATGGAAGCTGATGGCGTCAAGCTTGTTAAAGTGACAAGTCGTGACGTGGAACTTGTTGGTTGTTATGGCAGTCTGATCCCGCGGCTCTGGGCCAGATTTGATCAATGGTATCGTGCCAAGCTCTGTCGTACTACCTTTTCCCTGCTTGTCGTATCGTTCACGTGAGTTCCATGGCGACCGAGACCAGTGTTTTTCCGGCCAGAGGACTGATATCCTGAACTACATCGAGACTGTTGCCTCTGATTACCGCTCGTCTAGCGTTAGTAGCTAAGCGATGTGGCAAGTTGGAAGGGAGAAATCCCCACTGACGACTGCTCTTCGTGAGCAACGTATATCTCGTCTCGAGCGTGCCATAATATCTGCTTTCGTTGTGCAGCCTTGGCACGTCATGTCTCCGTGTTCTTACGAATGTGTGAGAGCACGAGTGAAGTAAAGTCTCAGGCTGAGAGGGCCTGAGGCATGACTGGCGCTTGGCTTGGCAGTCGGCCTCGTAACAGTGATTGCGAAGCAGATACTAGAGCTTGTCCCTGCGCTCGTTGGAGCTGATTTGGTGTTTTCGAGTGTTGATTCGCGAGGCAATGGTTGAAAATCAAGTATTCATGCTTGCTTTTGAACAGCCGGATGAGTGATCATCATGCTGCTGGTCTTTATTGAAGTTCATGGAGCATCTTCCCTCTGGACTTCGACTTGACTGCTGCCTCGAGTGAGCACTGTCGCCTCGTGTGAAAGGATGTCGCAATGATAGCGGGGTGTGGAAGCCGCGCCACTGTGGCACGCGTACCTTCGAGTTTTTCGAGAAGGTGAGGCTCCAGAATTCGCATGATCCTACGCCGGGTTTATCCTGAACTCCACGCCGCGGCCGTCGTTCCGTCACACGAGCCGTCCGACCGTCCAATCAAAGCTTCAGCGTCGCGAGCCCTGCAGGGAATCCATGTCGTTTAGCACCTCCGCAACAAAAGATAAAGTCGAGGTCTCGCCCTCTTACACGAAATACGCGTATGCGATGCTTCGTTCCCGACCAGCAACGAATAAATATGGACTGCATATTTTGGTGATGAACGTCTTCAGCTCACTCAACGTTTGAACGGACACAGCACAGTTTTATCGGCATTGTATTGGCCCGTCGATCGCATTCAATTATTGGCACCGAGGGAGCAACCTTGGCCAAGGTCATCGAACGCTTGAGCCTCAACCCGGCGCGTTGCACGTTTCTATTACTCCGGCCAACATTCTATCCCATCCATTGAACAGCAGGGATGGCCGCTGCGGCCTCGAACGCGCCGAATGCGGGCAACACGGCGTCCGGTCGACGAAGACGAGGCACATCAGTGTCGAGCGTTGCGCAAAGCGTCGTGTCCGCGACGGAACGAGTTCTCGACAGCGATCTCCCACCAGGCTTCCTCGCGGCGACCGCAGAAGCCACGAGCAAGGCGCCGACGATTGGAGAGATCAGAAGTGGAGCGCTCGCACAACCCGATACAGTGGCACGAAGCAGAAGTGTGAGCAACAGCAGAAGACATGCGAGGCTGTCGCGGGGATCAAGAGACTCTACAAGACCGAATCAAGAGCATGAGCAACGTGTGTCGTCGCCAGGCCTAGAGCCTTTTCCGCCTTTGGCTGAAGAGCCGACGAAAGTCAGTTCAATTGAGAAGCCGGGCCTCTTGGAACGAGAAGAGACGCGAGAAGAGACACCCTCCATCTCGATCAAGAAGCAGGAATCTATTGCGCCTTTGAGCCACGCAGACAGAGCTCGGTCATCGGGATACATCCCGCCTCAGAAATTACCGTGGACGACTTCCACAGCGAACGCTCTGGTAGCATTCTGGAAATGGTTCATCACCCCATTCGGCTTCCTTGTGACGCTCTATGGGCTTAATGTTGTAGCGTGGGGAGGAATGCTCTTTCTCTTGCTTTGCAATGCTAGTCCAGCAATGTGCTACGCTCCAGATCCGAACAATCCTGGACAAAAGTATTTCAACTGCAACGACATCGATAGTCCACGCCGAAAATGGATCGAATGGGACAGCCAGATCCTCAACGCGCTTTTCTGCGTCACAGGTTTCGGACTGGCACCTTGGAGATTTCGAGATCTGTGGTACCTTATGAAATATAGATTTACCAGCGAGAAGAAACATGGCTTGGAAAAGAAAATGTATGGTCTGCGAAAGTTGGGTGCATATTACAGAGGGTGGTTCCGGCTTCCGGGACAGACAACACTGGATCAAATGACAAGCCAGGAATACATCCGATCACTCGCGGCATCTTCCCCGGACAGCTTGGAGGCAGCAACATCCACAAACCCGGCATTCGACCCACGACTCCCTATCCCGGCAGTGAAGGCGCCTGCTCCACCTTTGACAGGCGTGCGAGCGCCAGATACAAAACTGTGGAAAGTTGACTTCTTCATCTGGATGCAAGTTTGGAACACATTCTTTCAGTGCTGCCTGTGTGGTTTCATGTGGGGAATGAACCGATACGTCCGTCCTTCATGGAGTACGGGCCTTTTTGTCGCCTTAGCATGTGGTGTTGCGGGAATTGGCGGGCTTGTGAGCTTTCTTGAAGGAAAAGCAGTGAAACGAGTTGAAGGCCAGGCGCCCACCGGTGTGGCAGAGCAGACCGACGAGGAGGTGGACCTGACTGTGCACAGAATAATGACTGGCAGCGAGGCCGTTGAGCCGAAGATGGCCAAATAACTTGATCTTCGGGTTGTAATGAGAAGCGATGACATTGGGCTACGATAAATATTTGTGTACAGAACTCACCTTGGGTTGAGGAAGACGACAGAAATGTCAATATGTTCACATTGGTCCGAGTCTGTCCTCAAAGTTTAATACATGCGCATGCGACCTGAAGAAACATGCATGCTGTTTCCCTGCTAGGGGAGCTGTGAAGTTGTGTCGGTCAAGGTAGCACTCATATGCACCGCTGCTCATCATCACCAGTATGGTTGGGGGAAACCCGTCCAGGCAGGAGGTGGTGCAGCACAACGGACGGGTGGCAGGACGTGCGACAGCCATTTCATCTTATTAACCAAGTCACATGGATGGAAATAAATAAGAAATGGCGGAGACTAGGAGGAGAGTCGGGTGTGATCGGCTAAGTTGCGCCGGGCGAGCTTGCTGCTAAAAGTCAAAAGTTCTCGAGCCGCTTTCGTCGATGATACACTGACTTGTCTACTTTCCATCATCTCTGTACAGTACCGTTGGGCGCAACTTCATTGAGTGTACAAGTCGTTCTCTTCTTGTCACTGCTTTTTTCGGTTCTTTCCTCATCCTCCATCCCCTTCGAGCACGACGAGCGAGAAACACTTTGGGACCCCGGCTGGCACAGGAAGGATGGCTGCTGATGATGCTTTGATAAATGGTATGTGCGAGCCATTGAGATTCATGCACTATTGCACGCACACGCCTGGCCAATGCTCTCGATATGCCCTAGGACACTTCCATTGACATCGCCAGAATCGAAGCAAGATTCGACGAAACCCAGCGACGACCAACCTCACGCGACCTCCGAAGCGAATGGCACCCCAACCAATGGAGACGACCATGAGGCATCGAAGGCTGATGGCGAAGCACCGCCAGCGGAAAATGTGTTCCAGCTCACTGTCAAGCTGCCTCATGCTCCAGGGGAAACACAAATAATGGTGTCGAGCCAAGAGCAAGTGCAGGACATCAGACAATCCATCATCGACACACCTCACACTTTCCAATACTCGTGCTTCCATCTCGAGCACCAGGGAAAGCGCATCAATGACTTCGTTGAGCTGCATGAGGTGGAGGGCATAATTGCTGACCCAGTCTGCAAGCTCGTGGAGGACCCATACACCGAATCACAGGCGCGGATGCACGTTGTGAGAGTGAGAGAACTCATTGGTGCTGCTGGTGATCGAACGGATCTGGTGACGGGCATTGATGCAGGCCTCAGTCTCTGTGACAGCGTCGAATTGACGGAGAAGACAGACAACGAGCCTGGCAACCCGATCACTGGCTACGATCTGAATGCAACAGGCTCTGTATCGACGCTACTTCCAAGGGCTCGCGATGCTGCACCAAAGACGGTTAAGAGCATCTCTCTGTCTGCCTGGAATCCTCCTCCATACCACCTCCGCAACAAGGGTCACCTTCTCTACCTTCAGGTTGTCACCAACGAAGGCGAGCAGTTCTACGTCACCTCGCACGTCTCTGGCTTCTACGTGAACAAGTCGACAAATAACAAATTCGATCCAGCTCCGCGAAGCTCACCGAAGAGTGCATCGGCACACTCTCTCATCAACTTGCTCAGCCAGATTTCACCATCCTTCGAGAGCAACTTCAAGCAACTGCAGGAACACAATGGCAAGCGCGACCCGCTGGCATCGTATGCTCTCAGCAATTGCATCCCCGCCGCGCCCTGGCTCGCTTCCACTGCTTCTCTGCAGCAACATCAGGCCGACGTCATGCGTACGCAAGAGGCATATTTGCTGGGAGGTGTGGAGAACGCTGAGACACTCCGTGACTGGAATGAGGAGCTACAGTCGACTCGTGAGCTGCCTAAAGAGACGGTGCAGGATCGTGTGTTCCGAGAGAGATTGACGAGCAAGCTATTCGCGGAGTACAATGAGGCAGCTGTGCGCGGTGCTTGCCTTGTGGCTCGCGGGGAGGTTCAACCATTGAACCCAACTGAGGCCAAAGACGCACAAATTTTCGTCTACAACAATGTCTTCTACAGCTTCGGTGCTGACGGAGTGGGAACTTTTGCCAGCGATGGAGGTGATGAGGCCGCAAGAGTTGCAACGGGCAAGGATGTGCAGGGTGTAAAGGCTGTAAATCAGCTGGACATCAATGGCTTGTTCACACCTGGCACTGTCGTCGTGGATTACCTGGGCAAGCGTGTTGTTGGTCAATCCATCGTTCCTGGTATCTTCAAGCAGAGAGAACCTGGCGAGCACCAAATCGACTATGGTGGAGTTGAGGGCAAGGATATTATCGCATCAAATGAGGGCTTCGTCCAGCCCTTCAGCGAGCTCAGCAAGGCAATGCGCGTGAAGAAGCATGCTGTCTGGGACAAGGAACTGAAGAAGCACGATCTCGAGGCCAGTGTTGAGACAAAGGGATTGCTGGGAACTGACGGCAGGAAATATGTTCTCGATCTGTACAGAGTGACACCTCTGGATATCTCTTGGCTCGAGCAACACCGCGGCGACGACCAGACTGAGGAGAAGCGATACCCGCACCGCATGACAGTGCTGCGTCCCGAGCTCGTCGACTCGTACAGGTTCAAGCAGATGAGAGAGTACATTGGAAAAGAGCTCGAGAAGAAGCAGGCTGAAAAGGGACAATCCACTGCAGGCGCTTCAGAGGAGAAGGCCAAGGAGTTGACAAATGACGAGGCAGATGATAAGAAGGAGGGCGAAGATACAGCGGAGGAGACAAAGCCAAAGCAACAGGACACCGTGGACATCTCCAACTTCCAATTTGCGCTCAACCCTGATGTCTTCAGCGGACAGCAGCCGCAGACCGAAGAAGAGAAGGAGGAGTGGGCACAGGATGAGGCTCTTGTACGTGCAGTGTGCGAGTACTTGACCTCCGATGTTCTTCCTAAACTCGTGCACGATCTGCAAGAGGGAGACGTTGGGTTCCCAATGGACGGACGTGCCTTGGTCCGGGAGATGCACAGGCGCGGCGTAAACATTCGTTACTTGGGTGAGATCGCCCGTCTCACGTCCGAGAAGTCCGACAAGCGACTCGTGGCTCTACAACAGCTTGCACACCAGGAGATGGTCAGCCGAGCGTTCAAGCACATCGCGAACAAGTATCTTCGCACCTTGCCACCATGCTTCGCTCAAAGCTGTGTCTCGCACCTGCTTAACTGCTTGGTCGGCACACAAGTCAACGCTAAGCCGTACGCTGAAATTGACACTGAGCTCAAGTCGCTCTACCCAGAAGCCTCTTTCGACTTTGAGAAGGAAACGCCTGAGGGCTTGGACGCAGAGATCAGACGTCAAGTGTCCCTGCGATACCGTTACGATATTGAAGGCGATCTCGTGCAAGACGGCAAGCGGTTGCAGCTCGTGCGAGAGGTGTCCAAGAAGCTTGGATTCCAGCTCGAGGCCAAGGATTACGCCTTCACGAAGGAGGCGGCCGCTGCTCAGCCTCAATTGCACGAGAAGCAATCTGCAGACTCTCTTGCCGAGCCACAGACTAACGGTACGTCGAACAGCAAGAAGAACAAGAAGAAGAAGCAACAGGCGGAGAGCTCTCCATCCCGTGCACAAGCAGCCACGCCGACGGGTCCACCGCAGACTTTCCGCCCTGATAATGTGCTCAACATTGTACCGCTCGTCAAGGAGGCTTCACCAAAAAGTGTTCTCGCTGAGGAGGCACTCGAGGCCGGACGCTTGAGCTTGCAGCAGGACCAAAAGGAGCTTGGCCAGGAGCTGCTCCTTGAGAGTCTGAGCTTGCACGAGCAAATCTATGGCATTTTGCACCCAGAAGTGGCTCGCGTCTACTATGCTTTGTCCACTCTGTACTATGGATTGGAGGAGAAGCAGGCTGCTGTCGAGCTCGCGAAGAAGGCCGTGATCGTTTTTGAGCGAACTCTTGGCATCGATGATGCTGACACCATTCTGGCGTACTTGAACCTGAGTCTCTTCGAGCATGCGACGGGCAACACCAGAGGTGCGCTTGCGTACGTGCGTCACGCACTGAACTTGTGGAAGATTGTCTACGGCATTCGCCACCCTGATTCGATAACCACGATCAACAACGCGGCCGTCATGCTTCAGTCTCTGAAGTCATTCCACGAGTCGCGACTCTGGTTTGAAGCATCTCTGGACATCTGCGAAGAGGTCTCTGGCAAGCAGTCTATCAACACTGCCACGCTCCTGTTCCAGCTCGCCCAAGCGCTTGCCCTCGATCAAGACTCAAAGGCTGCTGTGAGCAAGATGCGTGAGAGCTACAACATTTTCAAGGCAGCCCTCGGCCCTGAGAACCAGAACACCAAGGAGGCAGAGAACTGGCTCGAGACGCTCACACACAACGCTGTCAGCCAAGCGAAGCAGGCTAATCTCCTTCAGAACCGTAAGATACTTCTGAGGACAGGCCGGCAATCGAAGGTACAGCTCGGCGGTACCAGACAAACGCCTCCTGCGGGCCAGTCGGCGCCCGATGCGCTGCAGGCAGCGGCCACACCAAGCCAGGGTGGCGTTGATCAGCGCAACCTCGATGAGCTTATCAAGTACATTAACGGCGAGAGCGCGAAGCAGACGACACCCAAGAAGAAGACCACGGCCAACCCAAAGCGCAGACAACAGAGGGCATAAATTATCTTCTGAAAACATGTATTGAATGCTCTTGGATGACGAACACGGCATTGGTACCATCTAGCGACACCTGAATTGATGAACCAAACGGAGGCTAGCGGGGGAATTAGGCCAGATCAAAATTGCGGGAGTAATGTTGCGGAGGCGAACGAACCAAGGAGCATCGCCTACGATTGATTGAAAACATTGTACATTGTAGATGACACTTGTGTTGGCGTGACAAAAGAAGAGGAAGCAGAAGAACTTTTGCAAAAGAGGTTTAATCACCACTCACATCGCTTTACAGAGCGCGCATTATTGTACAAAGAAAGAAAGTAGAATTGTAGAAATTATGTATAGTACGGAAAGCAAAATATACTGCGTTGTTGAGATCTTAAATGATCAGACGAAATGCGTAGAATGATGGGTATGTTTGCGAGAAATGGTATTCAAGTGCTTGAGAGGAGGCGGGTTCGGCCCAGCTGAGGCGACTTCTACAAGGCTAAGGTGACCGTGTGGAAGGTCAAATTTGCTGGTTTTGAGGTCACGGTAGCTTTTATGTGGTCGCGCCAATTTTTTGGAGGTCGCGTCGGCTTTTTTAGGTCGTGTCAGCTCTCATGCGGTCGTCTCAGCTTCGATACGGTCGCGTCAGCTATCAAGCGATCGCCTCAGCTTTTTGAGGTCGTCGCAGCAACTATAGGGTTGCGCCAACAGCCACACGTGAAACCTCGATGGTTCTGACTGTCAAATCTGTTCCTTCCCGCCCTTATCGATTTGGGCATCTCATTTTCAGCCTGGTCGATATTCATGCCGACCGGGCAAGGGGCTAATGAAGTAAGAATTGGAGGTGAGCACCAGAGAAGAGTATGGAACATGCAACGGTTAGGAGAGCGATATGGATTGCAGACCCCGCCTATCCAGTCGAATTTTTGCTAAAACATGACCATCATGGCCGTAGCCAGGACGTTTCGAAGCAAAAGACCCCGAACTTGCCACAAATCCGTCTTGCGCCGTTTGACGCCATGCTGAAAGTTGCACAGCCGAGCTGGAAACAAATGACCATGTCCCTCTCAAGCCACTTCTTCTTCGTACATTGAAAACTCTTGTCGGTCATTCATTCGAGCTGTGTCAATCGCTCCGTTAGCATTGTCGCTTCGTCAAAAACCGAAACATTCCGAGGCTTATCCTCACAATAGACGTACAGTGCGCCGCCTCGCGTGGTACATTAGGAGACATACCTTGGGTCGCCTTGAAACACCCTATATGCAAAAAGCAGACGTCAGCTCAGTATACTGGATCGTCCTCCTCCAAAGCCTCCAATTTCGGCTTTAATCTACAAATTGTCTAAGCAGGGGTTCAGTCGAGCAGTGGCAGAAAATTCACCCGCACCGGGGAAAGAGATGGGGACAACTTACAAGTGACCTTCATAGTAGTCGAGTAATCGTTGCGGGCATTTTTGGCGCAAGACGGGCATCTTGTGCTGGGTCTTTCGCCCATTGTTCCACTCGAGCAGACCTTCGAGTGTTTGAACGCCCTTTGTCTTGTTGATTGTTCCGTCTTCGTCGACTTCGTCACCTTCAATAATCGCCGTAACACGGGTAACATGGTCTTCCCAGAGTCCAAGTGGCGGAGTCCATTCGGTGCCGTTGGTTTCTGACTTTCTCGAACGGCCTTTCTTGCTGGAAGTTGGTGCAGGTGATTCTTCCATTGCCGAAGACGCTCGCTTGCCTAGACTCTTCTTGCCGGGTTTGCCTTTCTTCGGTGGCTCAGGTGTGCCACCGATCTTACGATGATATGCTTCCAGCAGGTCTTTGGCCCCCTCCTCACTTGCAAAGTCGTCAGCGCATAGTATCATGGCGCGATATTGACCATACATACAGGTTTTCAATAGGCTCCCATGTTCGGTCGTCCTCGTGGTCGTATCCCACCCATTTGATTTCATAGACCACCTTGTTCTTCACGAAGTTGTGACTCAAAATCTTTTCAACGGCATACTCGTCTTCCGCTTCATCGTCGTCCTCGGACTCCTCCGGTTGGGGTTTGACTGCTTTGGCGGGTATGGCATCGGGAATGTCGACGTCGCTCCCGTCTGAGTGTAGCGGCGCTATGTCATGTTAGTCACAAGCGCCCTGTTGAAGATGTTGCACTTCCCATACCAGGCATATTGGGTGCGGTTGCGCTGGAGCGCGTACCAGCTTGCGGGGTCCAAGGTCGCGATTCGCGTTGTGAACTGTCAATGCGTGTCTTGATGATGCGCGATCGCGTGGATGTTTTGCGCGACGCCGCTCGTGTTGTTCTTGAAGGCAGTGGAGTGCGTCGTAAGTGCAGGTCAGTGACCGAAAGTGAGAGCTTCGAGGGCGTTCACCTCCGCTCAAGACGCGACTTCCGTTTGAAGCTCTCGGCTTCTCCCGCAGCTTTGACGCGACTGCCCACGAAAAGTTCGAGAAGCAGCAGCGGGCAGGAACGTTTTGGCCATCACCACACCGTCCTCACTAAACGCCTTTCCCGATCCGAGTTCTCGACGAGTGCGCACCGGCCGATTATTTGCGACTGCTGGAGTAGCCGTGGGAATCCCACCATCGACAAAATTCTGCCTTGAAGGCACTGGAGGAAAGGAAACATGGCAGGACAACCCATGAGTGAGTTGCATATTTTGAAATGAGTTGGAAGGTGGGGCAGAAGCTAACACGAAACAGACCTCGATCTGAGCAATGGTACAACCCACGACAAAGTGAGAGAGAATGAATACTGACACTGAACAGCTCAGATCACGCAGGATGAGTCGGGTCGTCCCTTCATCATCGTGAGAGACCAGGGGAAGAAGAAGAGGACACATGGCAACGAGGCAGTCAAGAACCACATTCTCGCCGCTCGCACTGTCTCATCGATCGTCAAAACATCTCTGGGACCCCGAGGCCTCGACAAGATTCTCATCTCGCCTGATGGAGATATCACAGTAACGAACGATGGAGCAACAATCCTGTCGCAAATGGAAATCAAGGACCACATCGCAAAGCTTTTGGTATCGCTTTCGCAGTCGCAAGATGCAGAAATTGGAGACGGGACAACGGGCGTTGTGGTTTTGGCAGGTGCACTGCTCGAGCAGGCAGCGGAACTCATTGACAAGGGAATTCACCCAATTCGGATAGCAGATGGATACGACCAGGCTTGCGAGGTGGCAGTCGCAGAGCTGGATCGCATATCGGACGTCATGCCCTTCACCCGGACAGAAACCGATAATCTCTACAAGTGCGCGAGGACGTCCTTGGGCAGCAAGATTGTCTCCAAGGCACACAGTCAATTCGCGCAAATGGCGGTGGATGCTGTACTTTCTGTCGCAGATCTGGAACGAAAGGATGTGGACTTCGAGCTGATCAAGGTCGATGGCAAGGTCGGAGGCTCGCTAGAAGACTCGCTCCTGGTCAAAGGTGTGATCGTGGACAAGGACTTCTCCCACCCGCAGATGCCTTCAGAAGTGCGCGACGCGAAACTCGCCATCCTCACATGTGCCTTCGAGCCCCCGAAGCCAAAGACAAAGCACAAGCTGGACATTACGAGTGTCGCCGAATTCAAGGAATTGCAGAAGTACGAGCAGGCCAAGTTCACCGAAATGATCCAACAGATCAAGGACACTGGCGCCAACGTCGTCATCTGCCAGTGGGGTTTTGACGACGAGGCAAATCACCTGCTTCTCACAAACGAACTTCCTGCTGTGCGGTGGGTTGGCGGACCTGAAATTGAGCTGATTGCAATCGCCACAAACGGTCGCATTGTGCCACGCTTCGAGGATCTGAGCGAAAAGAAGCTCGGCACCGCGGGCGTGGTACGGGAAATGTCGTTCGGCACAACAAGGGAGAAGATGTTGGTCATCGAGGAGTGCGCAAACTCTCGCGCCGTAACCGCTTTCATCCGAGGCAGCAACAAGATGATCATTGATGAGGCCAAGCGATCGCTACATGATGCGCTGTGTGTCGTTCGCAACTTGGTTCGGGACAACCGAATTGTGTACGGTGGTGGAGCTGCTGAGATTGCTTGCTCACTGGCGGTAGAAAAGGAGGCACTGAACACACCTGGACTGGAGCAGTACAGCATGCGAGCATTCGCTGATGCACTCGATGCGGTGCCTATGGCACTTGCAGAGAACAGCGGTCTGAGCCCAATTGAAGCCCTGTCTGAACTCAAAGCACGACAGAGCAAGGGTGAGGGCAGAGGTCGCCTTGGCGTTGACTGCATGCAGACTGGATCAAATGGTATGTCAACATTCAGAATCTCACTGAGGAGTATGCTAATCTCTCTCGCAGACATGAAGGAGCACTTCGTCATCGATCCTTTGATCTCCAAACGCCAACAGCTCCTGCTCGCCACACAACTTTGTCGCATGGTGCTCAAAGTCAACAACGTGATTGTCGCTGGCTCTGATGACAACGACTTTTAGATGAATGCTACGAAATGCAACGCATAACGACGGCGTGAACGTCTAGATGGCTCAAATAGAAGGAGTCCCTATCATGGGAGGTATGTACATGGTGCAGCACGTGTATACTACCACCACTTCTGCCAGTCGGTCGACTTTGGCATGTCCAGTCACATCTTGAACGATCTCAGAGTATTAATGCAGGTACAAGATAGCGCGGCGTGCCCACGCCAAAGCCTGACCGACGGATCTTCGGCACAGAATTCTCTTTTTGCGTGGCGGCGCATGCAAAACGGAAAGCGATGACTGCTGTGAACGAATCATCAATTGGTCCGTCGAACAACGATAATCACCACGTGCACTTCTCTTCTGCTCTTTTCGACCTACAAGATTCCCACTATTCGCCTGCTGTTTATTGCTCACTGCCTCCAGATTTCCCCACGACGCTCACTTGGCGAACCGCTGGCAAACGCCGATATCGCTTCCAGCTGTCAACTCTCCAGAACGCCAACGTCTGCTAGCTTGAACACAGACGAATGGATGGCACGCATCATGGACACGCCCGCGCTGAAACCGCGGATACTGTAGACTCGACCGCGACCACGCTACTTGCAAGTGCTCCGAGTAGTAAGCAACCCAGCTTTGAGGAAGGAAGTCGATATGCAGATGCCGAGCAAGCATCTCATGAACAAAGAGGCCATGTGCGTAGGAGGAGGAACACGTTAGATGATGTCTGTACAGATGACGAAGATGGGACAGAATCTGATGAGCATGAGGCATTACTTTCCAGAACCAAGGCTAAACGTCCCAATGATCTGACCAATGTCGCAAATACTGCCCATGCCGTCGACGAAGATGGAGGAGACGCGCCTCCTCCACAAAACAACCCCAAACCTGAGCCCGTAGCCTGGCGAGATCTGCCAAAGAAGGGACAACTCACAATCCTCACCCTCGCCCGTCTCTCCGAGCCACTGACACAGACGAGCTTGCAAAGCTATATGTTCTACCAATTGAAGAGCTTCGTCGGATCTGATGGACAAGCCCCGAGCGATGCTGTCGTCGCTCGACAAGCTGGACTTCTAGCCGCAGCTTTCACAGGAGCACAGTTCCTGACAGCCATGATGTGGGGACGACTGGCCGATAGCGAGTATATGGGGCGCAAGAGAGTGATACTCATTGGGCTGCTAGGCACTGCCATCGGAAGTCTGGGCTTCGGTTTCAGCCACTCTTTCGCTGAGGCCATGTTCTCGCGTGCAATCGGCGGAGTACTGAACGGGAACATTGGAGTAATGAGAACAATGATTTCGGAGATCGTGAAGGAGAAGAAATACCAGTCGAGGGCATTTCTACTCATGCCGATGACGTTCAACGTTGGAGTGATCATTGGTCCGCTGCTTGGTGGTATTCTGGCTGATCCTGCTGGGACTTACCCTCATCTCTTCGGACCTGGAGGGACTTTTGGAGGAAAAGACGGAGTGTGGTTGTTCATGCACTTCCCGTACGCCCTGCCGAACCTGATCAATGCTGCTTTCCTGATCGTGAGCACGATTGCTTTGGTGCTTGGACTGGAAGAGACGCTAGAAGGATTACGAGGCAAAAGCGATTGGGGCCTCAAGCTTGGTCGACTGTTGATGAGGATTGTACGCAGGAAGAGAGCGATGCAGCAAGCTTATGCGCCACTAGAAGCTCGTGAGGGAAGCGTGGATGTCGAAATGAGCACATCAGAATCTGCACAACACAACAAACCCGCCAGCATCAGAAGGAAGCTCCCGTTCCGCAGGATCTGGACCAAGAATGTGCTCCTCACTCTCCTGGCACATGGCCTCCTGGCAATGCACGTCGGGACATTCAACAATCTCTGGTTCGTCTTTCTGTCCACTCCACGATATAGTCCCGACTCCCGACAAGAGAAGCTACCGTTGCCAGAAGGCTACAAACAACACCTCCCCTTCACTTTTACCGGCGGCCTCGCTCTCCCTCCTGCAGCAATCGGAACTGCCCTCGCCATCCTCGGCGTCATCGGCATCTCCCTCCAACTACTCGTCTTCCCACGCGTCAGCTTCTGGCTTGGTACAATTCGCTCCTACCGCCTGAGCCTCCTGCTGTTCCCCATATCCTACTTCCTCGCACCCTACCTCGCCATCATCCCAAGCAAATCTTCGCCTCCAGCCCAGGCTTCTGGTTTTCTGATATGGCTCTACATCACTTTCATCCTTGCGATTCAAGTCATGGCCCGGACATTCGCGTTACCAAGTACGGCGATCCTGGTGAACAATGCGAGTCCGCATCCGAGTGTGCTAGGAACACTTCATGGAATCGCGCAAAGTGTGAGTAGTGCTACGCGGACGATTGGTCCGGTCCTGGCGGGACATATCTATGGTGTTGGATTGGAGATGGGAGTTGTTGGTGTGGCTTGGTGGGGAATGGCTGCGATTGCCGTCTTGGGTGCATTTGCCGGAAGATGGGTGAGGGAGGGAGACGGCCACGAGATATGGTTGGAGGGTGAGGAGAAGCAG
The DNA here is from genome assembly GCA_013365195.1 of Cercospora citrullina. Lineage (NCBI taxonomy): Eukaryota > Fungi > Ascomycota > Dothideomycetes > Mycosphaerellales > Mycosphaerellaceae > Cercospora > Cercospora citrullina. Next base: position 509,611 of record JAASFF010000614.1, on the reverse strand, counting down.
GGTGAGTATGGGAGGCGATGAAGAACAACAGATTCGGCAGTCGAAATGACTCCATTGTCTCGGGGAATTGATACCAGGGGCGCGACCTAGGGAAGAGGACGCCAATACGTGAGCGGAAGAATGTCTTGCGTGGAAAGCAGTCGGTGATGCAATGAGAAGGGAGTGAAGTGAAAGGCAGTAATGGCGAGACGCGACAATGTCCGGTATCGCACCCCGAACGGCATCGCAGACCTCAAAGTATTGTCGTGGCAGTGTTTCCGAAGTGAAGGATGTTTTGAAATTCCCCATGAGTTACAGGAACTGCGATTGCCACTTTTGCGCTGCTAACGGGCTTCACTTCACATTTACAAACGGCGTCCAAGCCTTCGTTTGAGGGCCCAGGTGGCGCACTGACTCAAGATCCGGTCGCGCGCTTGTTCTCAGTTGCACTGCAAGGCTGCTTTCCAGCTAGCAGACACCTTCGCCCGTCGACGTTCAGCAAAATGTCGGCCTGCAAACAAGGCAAAAAGAGAACGCGCACGTCAGAAGAGAAGGCAGCACAGGAACGCAGCCAGGCTGAACGCATTGAGAAGCTACGCCAGCACTTCCCAGCATGGACTGGCACGTATCGCGGTGGCGGCAAGCCTAGTCTCAAGGACATCGCCACCTTCATGAATCTCGCCGACGAAAAAGAGGCGGTCAAGATGCTCGATCACACGCGCACCTTTGTGTTCGAACCAGAGACTGGCTACACAAAACCTTTCGAAGAAATGTCTCTCTCCGGGAAGAACCAGGCATTTCGAACTTTCATACAAGACGACAACCATCCATTGCATGTTTACGCTCTCAATCAAGACCTTGAGAGAGTGTCGAGAGACGTAGTCACCTTGAAGGAGATCTTCAGCAAGAAGCTCTTCGAGGGGCATAACTGGCCAGAGTCAGTCGGCGAGCCAGGGGAAAAAATCTGGAAGTTCATGGTCAATGGGGTGAAGCATTGGTTCCATTTTTGATTTGACCGCAGACACACCAGCCCAGAGAGAGAAGACCAGGGCCCAGGACAAGAAGGGCCGCGATAAAAGGCGACAGATACGAGAACAGAACAGGCCAAATGAGCCGGAGGAAGACGTTGGACAAGGCGCCCGGCGAAAGCGCAGGACTACGCAGGCTACTGGCTCACGCAAGCGTAAAGCTGTCGAGAGCGAGGACGGTACGGACTCGGACTTAGGTGTCCGTTATCTAACAAGATCGGAAGACTTCCATATTTCAGCGGAAGCTCCCAATTCCCCCTTCGATTGGGCATCGGTTCCATTCGCTTGCCGACTGATGACCTTTAAGTACAAACACGACGAAGAGAGCTGGCTTTTCGTGCCCCTGATGTTCGCAAAGCCAGGAATCGGCGAACCGCGAAACGCGACAGACCTGGACAGGGATGCGATCATCAAAGCTGTGCGCAAGCGTTGGCGGTTGGTTGGATCTCTGAGCTTCGACGGCCAGCCAGAAGAACGAGTTACGGACGTGATTGAGAAGAAAGCTGGAAGCGAACGGACAATTAATATCGAGTTTGACCAGTCCAAGGCGATGAGGTTGGATTGAGTCAGCATATACTGGCAGTATACAAGTCGTTCCTGGACCTACAGCTTCGACTGCATCTTGCCTATCCCGGCAGCTTGCTCTTTCTGAGCTTCTTCCCGCAAGACACGCTTCAAGATCTTGCCACTGGCACTCTTGGGCACCTCTTCCACGAACCTCACGCCACCGGTCAGCTTCTTATACGAAGCCAGACGTTCTGCAACCAGCTTGTGCACATCTGCCGCAGTGATGTTGGATCCCGGACTGCGCACAACGTATGCGCGAGGCAGCTCGGCGTCAGAATTTCGAGGCGCAGGAAGACCAATCACTGCAACATCAACGATATCCGGATGGCCTAATAGCACACCCTCAAGCTCTGGAGGAGCGACTTGAAAACCGCGGACTTTGATAAGTTCCTGCAGATCGATTAGCATTTTGATGATTGAGTCAACAGACAAATCCAGGCCAGTTCACTTACCTTCTTCCGATCAACAATATAAAACTTCTTCGTCTTCCCATCCCTATAAACAATATCCCCCGTCTTATAATACCCCTCCTCATCCCACGACCCCCGATTCGCCGTCTCATTCTCAAAATACCCATCAATAATACTTGGTCCCCGAACGCAAAGTTCCCCTCTCACATCATGAGCCGTAACATCATTCCCCTCATCATCAATCAATTTGACATCTGAGTTGGGGAACCAAGTATTCCCAACACTCCCCGTATCATCTTCATCTGGGAAATAAAACAACGTAAAAACGCCAGTCGTCTCCGTACTTCCCAATACCTGCGTAAAAGTACAATCATCCGCACAGAGAGCTTTTAATCTTTCTCCAGAATCTTTATCGAGTGGCGCAGCTCCACATCCGACTCGTCGGACGCTCTTGAGAGAGTACTTGTGTCTCAAGGGCGAATTGATGATAGCGATGACCAAAGGTGGTACCATCCCCAACAACGAAATCTTATACATTTCAACTGCGGCGAGATAAGGTTCCAGATCGAATCTTCGCATCAGATACATGACATGACCTTTTCGAAGAGGGCCGCAGTGAACTGCAGGGACTGTCGCAACGTGGAAGAGAGGGAGTGGGGATAAATTCGTGATCGTCCAAGGAGGCTCAGAAATCTCGTTGACCATGGTGAACCATGATGTCGCGTTATAGTGGCTTTGGACCGCCATTTTTGGTTGACCTGTGGTGCCAGAGGTTGTCAAGCGGGCTACGCTGGTTTTCCGGCAGATGTCTTTTCCTGTGAAGCGGTTCCAGTCATGTTCGCCGTGTTCGAGGAGCCAGGTCCATGATTTGAAGCCTTCGGGACAGGGTTGGCCACGGACGTTGAAGATGAAGATGTTTTCTTTCGGTATATGGCCGGAGCTTCCTTCCAAAATGTTTGGAAGGAGTTCGGGTTCGACGATGATGTATTTGGCTTTCGCGGTTTTGACATGGTGAGCTATCTCGAACGATGTGTAGGCTGGGTTCGCGCCTGTAAAGACTCCCCCAGAGCCGACGATGGCGAGGAAGAGCATGCAGTAGTAGATGTCGTTGAAGGAAGATATCATCACGCAATCTCCGGGCTGTATGCCAGCGGCGCGGAAGCCAGCGATCAAGCGCCGGACAACGCTGCGAGAGGTGTTCCATGAAAGGGTCCTTGATGGGTTCTCAAGATCGATGTATATCTGCAAGAGGTCAGTCCACCTGTGCTGTTCTACAATCGTGCCCCGTTGAAAAAAATGTGTGGGAGACGTGCTGGTGCATCTTTGTCATAATCGCAATGATCGAACGTCCAAGTGAGCAGGTCTTCTTCTGGAAGCGGGTACGACCAGTCGCTCAGCCAAGGCATAGTGGTATCGATCGATCGTTTGCCGACAACTCAATTGAGGCCGATAGAATGAAACCAACAAAGGACACGACGCCTGAAGCTGCAGTATAGTCGAAGAAGTCTAATAAGTACATTAATAGACGTGACTAGCTAGAGGTTGACTTAACCTATGTGAGGTGGGGCTCGCAACCGAGCTCCCGAAGTACCTGCATAAAACACCTCAATGTGCGACCTCGCGTGGCGCATGCGGAAGGTCGACAAAGTCGAGACGAGTCGAGCTTGCAAAAAGTCGGTGGTGGCTCTGCCCAATGCTGGCTTGTGCAGAGTGGCAGGTATGTGCACATGCACGGCTGTCGAAACCACTTCGTATAACAGTCCTCTTAAAACCAAGTCCACAGTGTGCCAATCTGCGGCGTGGAGGTCCAGGTTGTTGTCGCTCGATCGCCGCGGTACGTGGTCTCCAAGAAATCAATGTGCTGCAAAAGTGTTCACAGCCTGCAATCCGGCCTGTTGAAGGTGTGAGCGAAACGGAACAGAGGCAAGACTTGTCTGTTATTGGGCTCTTGGGCCTCGTGACTTCCTCGTGTCATGAATCTATGTCTACAATAAAATGTACAGCGCTAATTTCGAGTAGAGTAGGGAGAGTGCTAGCCGAAGCCATCGCGGAAGAGTTGCTTTACACATCACTGTGAAGTCAACTCGGGCCGGGGGCCCTTGACAGTAGTCGTCTTTGACTGGGCCTGTCTGAGCGCGTTCTGCACCAGTCGCATAGTCCGCTTTGGCACGTACAATCTGCTGCCGAGCAAGAAAACGCCAGTGAGCAGTGCTAATGCGCCAGCTTGATGTGCTGCTGCCAAGGGGGTCGGAACGAGATACCAAAGCGTCGTAATGCCTAGGGTGACCTGCAAGCTGACCAGATGCACCACGCCGAGCATGCCAACTTTGCCTTTGCGAGGTAGTGTCGCCCGAACAGCCGGGCTGAATCTGCTGTATGCCCACAGTGCCATGATGGCAGTGAAGGTCGTTGTCGCCAGAATTCGGTGGTCGAGCTGAACGAGGACTGGGTTCTCAAGAGCATTTCGCCAGTACAAGTCCTTTTGATCCTCGCTGTGCGAGTAGAAGGGATCGAACATCTCCCGCTTCGGTGGAAGGAGGCCTTGACCCATCCATGGGAAGTCATTGTAGATCAGTCCTGCGTCAAGACCAGCGACCAGCGCTCCCGACATGGCTGTAATGAAGGTCAGCACCGCGAGCCCGGCTACCAGAGTCTTGAATCTCTTCAGCTCTGGCCGCTTCAAGGTCTCGAGCAGTTTTGCGCCCTCTACTGGGTCTTTCAGTAGACTTCGTTCCTTCAAGATGTGCAATCCATTCCAGAACATGCATAGGTACGCGATGAAGGCGGTGCCCAGGTGTGCTGCCAGTCTGTATTGAGACACGCGTGGCTGTTGGCCTTGCTTGAAGAGGTCATCTTTGAGCCCGCTCTTGACCATCCACCAGCCGATGACGCCTTGAAATCCAATAAGACCACTTATGCCGACCAGGCGAAGAGCCATTGGCTTGCTGACCCTTCGCCTAATGATGAAGTATGCAGTTGGCAACAGGAAAGTGATGCCAACTACGCGCCCCCATAATCGATGTCCCCACTCCATCCAGTAGATCTGCTTGAACTCTTCCAAGTTCATCCTGCTATTCAGCATTTTGAACTCTGGAGACAGCTTGTACAGAGCAAACTCTTCTTCCCATGCTGCTTGATCTCGTGGTGGGAAAGAGCCGGTCACTGGCCGCCATTCAGTGATGCTCAGACCAGATTCGGTCAATCGAGTGAGACCACCGAACACGACAATGCCGAAGACCGAAGCAGCTGAGCCTAACAGCCAGTACGCGACCGACTTGGAGCTAGTCTCTGGAAATGAGGATGTTCTCGCATTCGATGTCGGGATTTGTCTCGCTGGAGCATCACCCAATGTCCTTCCCAACGCTCCTAGAGGTGACGTCGGCGACTGTGCGGCGGATGATTGTGCTCGCGAGCCCGCTGGACCACCTTTGCGAAAGGCTTGGAGAAATGGAGTCTGCTGTTTCGCCTTCCAGATCTGCGGAGATTTTGCCTGCTGTTGCATGCACCTTCGACAAACGAAGGCATCCTGGTATGCTGCCTTGAAGGCCAGGCGTGCCCGTATGGGCGCTGTACCGAGTATCGATGCCATTGCTGGCCGTCAGTGGGGGGGAGTCCAATGTCGAATGAGAGGGAGAGGAAGTCGTGGAAGTCATCATCAATTGAGATGCACGATCTGGACCCTGCAGCTCCGCCGGCGAAGATCGTGCCGACGACCCTTGCTCTGATGGCTGGCGCCTTGACGGAGCTGGTGAACATCATGCCTTGCCATAGTTGACAACGGTCGAGGTGCAGAGCACGCGGCCGGGTGCAGCACTGCGGGTGAGCGCTATCTTCACCTGACCGCACACCACAGCACGCGACAGCGATGCAGGCAGCTGCTGCGCGTGACGGTCGCCCACCGCTGATCATCCATCTCACGCGCTCCCCGCCCCGGTGTAACAGCCAGCAGCATCAGCAGTAGCACCGAGCCCACTTGACGAAAAGCTCCGCCGATGCTGTAATACCCTCCTCCACCTCCTCGACCCCCCGTGACCGCCGCCATGGACGGCCGCGACGTCTCCCGTCAGGCTTCCACCGCCTCATCTCAACCCTCAGACAGGATGACGTCCGCCAGCGAGTCGTGGTCATTCGCAGAGTCGCCTACGGCCAGCACCAATCTGTCTCGCTCCATTTTCGGATCAAGCAGCAGCAGCAACCCACAGCCAGCTTCTGCTGCCCTCGATCACGAACGTGTCCAGCCCGTTTCAGAGCAGCAACAACCACTGGCTTCGCTACAGCCGCCGCCAGTCATGAAAGAGCAGCAATATGAGGCAGACGCGCGACTGGGAGCTCGTCGTCTGCCACGAGTGGAGAAGGATGTGGACGATGTTAACATCCCGCCGTCTTCTTCCTCACGAGGCATGCACGGCAGAGCTGCTTCGAATACCTTGACCACTCTGAGCAGGCTATTCGCTGTGCAGGCTGCGACCTCGCCTGAAAGCTCAAGACAAGCCTCGTATACAATGCCGCCCAGATACCCTTCTACATATGTCAGATCCATGCATGGTGACGGGGCAGCTGCCCTTCCAGAGCACCTGTACTCTCGCGGTCTACTCTCCGGCCGGCATTCAGACATCACTGTGCACGCGTTTGGGCATGAGTACAAGCTACATCGACTAATCTTAGATCGAGCCCCCTTCTTTTCGAGTGCACTGTCTCCACCCTGGCTAGAAGCAAATGCAAAGGAGATGAAGGTACATCCAGAAGATATCGACCCATCCATCACACAGACAGCATTTGAGCTGGCTCTCAAGCGTCTTTACGGTTGCTGTAACATTGCCGAGGAAGATCAAGACCCCGTTGGTCTGTTTGCGACCGGATGCTGGCTTGAAATGCAAGACCTGGTCGACTCAGCGATCGAATCTATGCTTCGGCAAATGACCAACGAGACTTTGTCTCCACTCATCAGACTTGTGACCTCAAACTACTATGGGAGAGCTGGAGACAAAGTGCTCGCAAGCGCCAAGTCAATGCTTTGCAGAGATGGTTGGAAGATGCCACTGCGTTTCTGGGATGGCATACCAGGTGATATCATCCGAGAAATTGTGGGCGGAGATGGCTTTTTTATCGATGGCGAATTTGATCGATGGGTGTTGTCCAAGCGCCTCTTGGATCGCCGGCTGCGACAGCAAGCCATTGCATCAGGCCTATTTGAGCCTGGAAACCGACGCAGAGTCCTCAAGGTACCAGAGAGCGCCAGCCTAATGGCTGTGCGCTTTGATGGCTTATACCGCAAAGGTGACGGCGGCTATAGTCGAGGCGTACCGGATTTGCTACAGAAGTGGATCACCTTATACACGCACCCTGAAGTCGAGCCCCTTCTGGTATTGGTCGATGAAGGTATCCACTACCTGCACCTCGACTTCGAACAGTTACAATACATCCGCAGCGCCAAGGACTGCCTAGGGCTTCCCATCATGTCAGAGAAGGTGATTAGCAATGCGTTGTGGCAGCAGATGGAGCTGCGGCAAAAGGTCATGAACGCCAGAGAGGCCGAGCTGGATCTTGGTCTGAGTGCCGAGTGTACGGAAGACACTGTCCAAACCACTAACAGAGACACAACCATGTCGATACATGCCAGCTCTGGCACGGACCGATCTATAGGCAAGCGAAAAGCAGTAGACGTGGAGCATGCAGCAATCGAAGAGGACATCGACAGCGGCTCCTGGGACGGCAATGGAAGACCGCGCAAATTCTGGATACCAAGCTCAGACTGTAACATCGTAATGGGTGGCAATGCTGAGCCCATCATTGCCACTTCGAACACGTCCACGATCCAGCGCCATGCAAGCAGGTTGAGCGCCACCATTCAGCCGGAGGATGTCCAGTGGGCAGCCGATTTTAGTGCCGTGACCTCCCAACCACGTCCTCCGTTGACGCTTGACACAACACAGATGCAACCAGAACCATCGACAGTCAGCTATACTCACTTTCCGCCATTCCGTTTCTCTGCGGAATTCCCGAACCCGAGGCTGCTAAAGGACAAGAAGCGCGTCTACAGCAGGACTGTATTCTACGCAGGCAGTCTATGGAACATATACATACAGAAAGTGGCATCCTCGCGCAGCAAGCAGCTTGGCGTGTATCTACACAGAGCCAAAGAACGTGAGACTGAGGAAGTAATTGCTGGCACAGCTGGTCTAGCGCAAGGCAGTGTCGATGAGCGTATAGGTCAGCTGGAACGGGAGATGATCATGCGAAGTGAACGAAGAGAGCGCAGACAACGGAGACGCACCACTGTTGCACCCAACGATATCGATGGAGATGACATGGACAGCAGTGGCAGTGCCGGCATTGATGACGGCAACGAGACATCGGGACTGGGAAGCAGCGTCAGCAGGCCAATCGCTACCCGAAGCCTGCTAAGCTACAGGAACCGCAAGAGGAGCCAGACAGATGCTGTTGGCAATTCTCCGCCAGACGCAAGCTCGAACGACATCCCAATTTCACAGGAAGAAGACCATCCCAACCTCGATGACGACGATGAATTCTTCGACAATCATGATTCTGAGTCCGAACGCCTTGCAGCAGCCGCATCAAGATTCCATGTTCCCACTCTACCACCCTATGTCGATGCCAGACCGACCATTCGAACATACTTCAAAATCTACAGCCCCAGCCGAGGCGGCAGGATGCTCAGTGTGTATGAGTCTGCGCCTGATAAGTTCAACTTCTCCCAATCGTGGGGTTGGAAGAGCAGTACTTTGATGCTCGATGAGGGTCTCCTCGATGGTGAGGAGGATGATCGCAAGGATGATTTGCTCGATGATTCACAGCGCGAACGAGAGGGAAGAAGGGCGGCTATGAAGGGAAAGGGAGACGGCAAGTTGCGATTCATGGTTGTGATTGGCAATATCTGATCAAGCGGGCATGATTGTGCTGTTCTAAATAATGACTAATGACTTGATGAAGCGCTGATGAGGATCTCTGTTAAGGGTCGTGTATCATCTGGTGTGACAAGAAATGAACAAACCATTGAAGGTGCAGGCGCTACAGCGAGACTGTTCAGTCATGGCCACCGGCATTGGCATACCAAGGATGTGTACATCAGGATGTCTGCCGCAGGCGCCGTATCGTGCTCGCACGCTGAGTAATTCTGACAACTTTTTTCAGCACACGGAGAGCTATGACGCAGAGTGCCCCGGTGTGTTCATGTTAGGTTCAAAGCGCTGAAGGACGTACATACTGCAAGAGCACAGCTGATATTTGCCTTTCCGTGGTTTGGATGTTGGCCTGAGGCAATTGCTCTCATGATCAACATTGCAACCCCACCCCACTTGCTTTCCTCTCTTTACACTCCTCACGTTCCGCTTCTATAATCACCAAGAGCAACTTCCTTTACTTCAACAAGAGCGGGATTGAAATCCTAGCTGCAGAGCTCCTGCAGTAGACCACGAAGCTCGAGCTCGAAACAAGAAAAAAGCCTCAATCCAATGTTTACAAATCAACATGGAGTCGGTGAACCCTGTGGAACCACAAATCAGTATAGCTCGTCAGACTGTTGTGGAGCTATTCATTCATGGAAGGTAAAGGAAGATCGTTGCTCATTACGAGAGAAAGAAATATAAATTGAGCTTCTGCTTCTTGAGAATACATCTCACTTCACTTACATTGAGCACGCAATCTGACAAGTTCCCACTTTTCACGTGCACTTTGACGACTTCGTAATAGCAAAGCATTCAAGCTTGACCAACAAATCCAAGATGTCTTCCATCAGCACCTACGACGTCTCAGTCCCCATTCTCGTCCGCAACCTCGAGATCCTGACGACAATTCTCAAGAAAGGCGAAGCATGGGTCAAGGAGAATGGCAAAGACGCCGAAGCCTTTCTGCAAACTCGTCTAGTCGATGACATGCTCGTAAGTCGAGATCTTTCCCGTCTTTCCCGCCGCACAACGTTCCCCAAATATCTTTCTATATCTGTTCACATCATCTCTGACCAAAATTCACAGCCACTAAGCTTCCAAATTCACACCTGCTGCAACTCCGCTAAAGCCGTCCTCCCACGCATCGGCGGTGAAACCGCCGTCTCCGCCGACGACAACGAGAAGACTTTTGCGGAGTTCTATGCTCGGATTGATTCCACGATCAAGTTGCTCCGTGCTGCGAATAAGGAGACATTTGTTGGGCGTGTGAGTCTTTCCTTTCCACCTTTCTCTTTCTCAATCAGCGACTCCAAATGAAACGTGCAACAGCTCGTTGACTTTTGTTCTTTTTCTTTTCGTGCAGGATGAGAAGTGTATTGTCAAATTGGGACCGAAAGAAATGGAAATGGGTGCTTTGGAGTACTTGCAAAAGTATTGCTTGCCAACTTTCTTCTTCCATTTTATCACGGCGTATAACATCCTCAGAAAAGAGGGCGTGCAGATCGGCAAGTTGGACTTTTTGGATGCGCCGACTTTGACGAGTTGGACTATGTCAGGATAAGGACTACGTGGGGCCTGTGGGGGCGCGAGCGTGAGGAAAGCGACGAAAAGTATGCTTGAGGCCTCTGAGAAGTGAGGTCTGTCTTCAAGAGCAATGGTGATGCAATTAAAATAAGATATGATAAAATCTTTCTGTTTCTGTACAGGCTATTTGCGATCCAGACTGTTGTACAGTTTGTGCTGCTTGATGAACGAACTGACAACTGCAGTTAGTGCGGCAAAGCCTAACGCGACTACCCACACGCCTCGCAAGGCATCGACATAGGCTTCTATCACCCCAGCGTGCCAGCCTTTGGGCAGATGATTAAGCTCATCAGTCGAATCTCGTATTCGTCGAATGCGATCAGCGGCGCCAGGCTCGTCACCGAATCGCTCGAATAATCCTTTCTTCAGCAGATTCTGGAAGACCGCTCCGGCAATTGTGATTCCGATCGAGCTACCAGTGCTTCGGAAAGCATACGATGCGCTGGTAATAACAGCTTGGTACTTGTGGTCCACGGCTGAAATTAATGCTATCAGCGTGATCGTGAGCATACTGCCGTATGCGAAGCCTTCCATGAAAAGGTAGATGAATGGCGGGACAGTCGGAACGTTCTCGTCGAATTGCCATGCGATCAAGCTCGTTGCCACTAGGGACAGGAGTTGCATGAAGATGTTGAGGTACCAGTATTTGCCAGTCCAGCGCATGATGATCCCTGATCCCAGAGAACCCGTTGCTGTGCCGACTGCTTGAGGGATGAAGAGTGTTCCGGCTCGTGTCGCTGTGACGTTGCGGACGACCTGGAAGAAGATGGGTCCGTAGTAGATCAAGCCAAAGACGCTCATGGTCATGAACCAATTAGTCAAGCATGCTGCTGCGACACTTTGGTGCAGGAGGAGTCGGACAGGGATGATGGGCTCAGAGGCCACGCGATCCTCGATGAAGATGAATGCGGCAAGAGCGACGAAGCTGAGAGGGATAGAGACATATACCAGTGGGTGCTTCCATGGCACGATGTTCCCGCCACTGTTAAGGCCTAGGAGTAGCAGCACAAGCGCGGTGACGAGAGTGATAGCCCCAAGAAAATCGACGCGGCGGATCTTGGACTTGTCGGTCTCTTTCACTGGTATGTCGAGCATGTAAGTGCCGAACAATCCTCCGGCGACAGCGAAGGGCACCTGGATGTAGAATGCTGTCACACAAGTTAGCCACCACTAGTCCTCATACTCTCCTAGACACAACACGAGACCACTCACCATATCGCCACCCATATGTATCATTAATCCACCCACCAAACACACCACCCAATCCCATTCCCGCACCAAATACCACATTCCCAATTCCCTGCCACAACCCCCTCTTCCTCAGCGGAATCAGATCACTCGCCACAAACACCGAAACAGTATTCAAACAGCCTCCACCCGCACCCGCCACAACTCTCCCAAGAATCATCCCCGCCGCATTCCTCGCTAACCCACAAAGTAGAGTCCCCGCAGAAAAGAACGTAAAAGCAAAGATCAAGCCTGCCCTTCTCCCGTAGATATCCGTCAACTTCCCCGAAAGTGGCTGAAATGCCGAATTCGCGATCAGATACCCTGTAGCGATCCAGCTGAAGGATGTACCGGAATTGAAAGAACTACTGATGGGGCCGGATAGTGTCGCGACAATGGTTGTGTCTAGTGCCGCCAGAAAGGTCACCATCCAGAGGGAAGACATAGTGGCGAGGAGTTTTCGCGTCGAAGGTTCTGCGGCGAGAGGAATATGACCAGACTCATATTCGCGGCGTTCTTGTTCGGCTTGAGCTTCGAGGGCGGAGACGTTTTCTGCAGGAAGGGTGCCATGATTTGTGCCGTCTTGGTTGGGATGGAGAAGTGATGTTTGTTCGGTGATCGGTTCTGGGGGCAGAGATTGAAGCTTGTCTTTCTTGGGCATTGTGGAAGGGGCAACGCCGCTTGACCTTTCGTTCGGTGTGGTGGATGAGTGTTGGAATATGTGTTTCGGTTTGATGTGGTATGGCGTGAGGTCATTGTTGAATTGTGAAGATGGCCGGGCTGTCGGCCTATCGCGGCCGAAGGCTTTTCGGATCCGATCAGATCAGCGACGAGGATTAGTTACTTACGCATGGCTGTGCATATTTTGTATTGACCCGTTTTGGCGCTCGTACACGTGCCATCATACGATGTCTGGCTGGATGGAACTTCGTCAAGAGTTCAAGGTCTACGAACCACAGCAGGTCACACGAGTGAAGCTACACAACAGATCTGAAAATCGACTTCTCGAAGACTGTTTGAGCTTCTACATAATCTACGATATGCTCGATCTCGGCATAAGTTCAGGGCGTGCAGAGAGTATCTCTAATCGTCCCCTACTACATAGCGCTCACTCTGCCGACTCATACCCGCCTCTTCATCTCTAAGGCGCTGGAATCCATTGGCAGCCTTTCCATTTGGGGCCGAGTATGGCTCGTGACAATCTGCTGCCATCAAGCTCGGATAGTATCGTCGCCAATTGAAATATGTCACAGCAAATCCGAGTATGCTCCCGCTCACGACATCAAACACATCGTGTCTGTAGTCTTCCAGTCTGCTTACTGCGATCAACGCCGCACCGAGTAAAGGCAGTAAGCATGCCAGCACCACAATCAGGCTCGCTCTAGGCCTCAGCACATGGAACTGGCTCGCCATCAAAAGCGCTATCCAACCCAGTCCAGAAAAGGCGAAACTGCTATGCCCGCTAGGATAGCTGCGCCACCCATCATGTAGCACGTGGTGATTTGTTTCGGTACACACTTCAACTGATATCATCTCGTTTCGAGGCGTGCCTTCGGCTGGTTTGCAGCGAGCGATCAGATCGGGTCGAGGGCGGCCGATTGCATCTTTCAAGATATCGGTGATCATCGTAGCCATGAGGATGGCAGAGAAGAGGCCAAGGAAGGTGATGTGAATTTGATGAGCAGGCGGTCGTGTGATGAGGGACCATGCTGCAAGTGCACCGAGAGGGATGCCGCAGCCATAGATCAGCAGCCAGACTAAGACACTTGTCAGCACACAGTCTTCGAATAGAGCTCGCGGGGTGTGTCGATACCAAGATCTACTCTTTCCACCTCGGCATGAGGGTGCTGTAGACGCGGATCATCGAGTCTGAACTGCGAATGGAAGGGAGCATCGAACAACTTCAGGATGATGAAGCCAGCGATCAGGATGGCCAGGCCCAGATAATCGCCGGCATAGCTCCTCTGCCAAAAGCGCTGCGCCGTCTCCCACAGACCGGATTCATGGTTCGCGGCAGCTTTGCTGGAGGTGCTGCCGGGCATGACCGATCATGAAGAAAATGGAATGGTGAAAGTGGAAGCTGGCACGCAGGCATGCTTGCGGGTGACGGCATGTGGAGAGCTCGCCGACACGCGTTGCACTTCGTTCTCCCACGCGCCGGACACAACCACAACCACATCATGCGACGAAGAAACACAAGCACGCTGGAGTAAGCGTGCGCACATCGCGACAACATGGCCGACGAACAGCAGCTCATCGCGCCCTTTCCACTGCCGCCGCCATTCTATGAGCACTTCACCAAGGACAATATCGAGCGACTCCGAGAGCTGCGCAAGGAACTGAATAATGGCGGCGATGATGCGACGAACAAGGACATTGACGTCCTCTCCCTTCCACCCGAACTCCGCTACCTTATCCCGCCTCCGCCGCCTGCGACATCGAAATTCACAGTCTTCGGGAATGAAATCGACCTCGAAGCGCCAGAGCCTTCCCTCGAGGGCGCCGGAATCGATCAGCTGTACCCAGACGACCCTTCAGTGAAGACCAATCCTCAGCCACATCTGATCGCTCTAGCACGCTCACTGCTTACCACCTTCCTTGGTTTGCTGGGCATATTGGGGCAGGACCCAACACTATACGAGGAACGCATCACCGATCTGCAAGCCATCGTCTTCAACATGCACTCACTCATCAATCAATACCGGCCACACCAAGCCAGGGAGAGTCTGATTATGCTTATGGAAGACCGCGTGGAGAGAATGCGAGCGGAGATTCGTGGTATTGAGGAAGGCAAGGAGCGAGTCGCAAAGCTACTTGAAGGCATGCGACAAGGAGAGCACGCATTCGCAAATGAGGACGACATCAAGTTGGTCAATGGACACTCGAAGAAGAAGGATCCAGACACAAAGCGAAAGGCCAGACAGAGGACTACGTGGGACATGCTGGAGGCTGAAGTTGGTTGAAAGAAAACCGCAGGCAGGTTCACTGCCACTGCCACAACGAATACAGGAATCTAACAGTGGCTGAGCTTTGTGCGAGCACTGGACTGCTCCGTGGCAACGCTGAGGCTGTGTCGCTCCGCACGGAAGCCTCACTTCAGCCCTTCCCGATGCCCTCCACGGAGAGGTCCAAGCGCATGTGATTATTGACCTAGGGCCTAAGACTGGCATGCCCTTTCTTGCGGTGAGAGAGGGTAGCAACATGACCTCATACAGTAGGCACCAGTCGGCCCACCATAACACCTTTCGTCCTCTCATCAGTGCTGTAGAGCCCGATGCTCCGCGGACCGAAGATCTCCATCTTTGCGAAACTCCCATGAAGCTGTGCAGCATGCAGCGCTCAACGGACATCACAAGCGCGATCACTTTGACGAACCTCCACCTCTATCAATCTGTCGCAATGGTGAGAACGAACATAAAACCAACATCTCCCTTCCCAACGGCCCATTCCGCAAGACGGCCGCATCCTATAGGTCATCTTCTAGGCTCCTATAACCTACTCCTAAATTACAACTGCGCCCCCTCTCCAAACCAGGGATAGCCACCTAGAACCACACTCCCCAAATTTCTCTCTTGGCAGTAAGGAAAACAAAGGATAGCCTATGAACGCACTCGACTCCGCGCACGTACAGTCATCCTCAGGTGATTTCTTGGCCGTTAGCTAACCCTTATATCCTGGTCCACTTCGTACTTTTCGGTAGTAACTTCACAGCTTGCGCCGGAGTCAGCCAGACAGGGATATCCCGTCGACTTCACTCAATTGGCGGCCTAAGTCATTCAGTTCCTTTCTACCTGTCGACGTCGGTTCTATGTCATAGGTCATCTGCTTGACACGGTTTGTAGAAGTGGAGCGTATGGTATGCTGGTCGTTGTTTTCGTTTGGGATGGAGCAGTGATGGGTGATGGGAGCTGCAGTGGTGTTGTTGCGAGTCTGTGATTTCGGGCTGGCTTGAAGGTTGGGGATGTTCCATCACGTCTCAAGGAGAAATTCCATGAATCGCAAACGCAAACAGGAGGGAAGCGAGATGTGTGATGTGATGTGGAA
>JAASFF010000614.1:471487-493801 GCA_013365195.1 Cercospora citrullina | reverse complement strand
AAAAAAAAAAGTAGAAGAACATCGAATTGAATGTTTTGCTTTGCAGCAAATGATGATGAAGTCTCTATCGAAAGGAAAAGTAATCTGCACAAATCGAAGGAAAAAGGTTCCAGAGACCCAGCTCCAACCAAGTCCAGACCCGAGGAAGGAGAAGTTGCGAGTCCTTTCTTTTTTGTTTTCAGTTTCCAGAGTGCTTCCCGAGCACCCTTTTCGTCTCGTCCATTTCGTCACGGAGCCAATAGTCCAGCAAAGCGCCTTCGGGTCATTCGTTCATTTTTGTCATCGTCTGCGGTCCAGTTGAATTGGTTCGTTTGAGTCACTCATTCCCGCTGACCAGCAGCATCAACAGCCTTCTTCTGATATCGATATTGTTCTGCATCGCCTGCTGCAGCTGCGTTTGCTTGACCTGCTCCGGCTCCTGTGATTTATTTGGTTAGCTTTTGTTCATCATGTGATGGTAATTGATTGATCGATGATGATGGAGATGATCGATGATGATTAATGATGGTGACCAGATGACATGAAAAGGATCGTGGAGAATATTCGGCCCCAATGTAGGTGAAGGGATAGAAAAGGGTAGATACTCGGAAGATTTGGTAAAGCAGAGGAATACTAGTAGTGGTACGTACCTTTTACCTTGATCCTCTCCTCTCGCTGCTCCTCGATCTGCTGCTGCTGCTGTTGCTGCCCGTCGAAGTCGTCGTGTGACTTCTTTTGCGATTGCTGTAACCGCTGCTGCTGCTGTGGTAATTGCTGCTGTGACTGTTGTGATGACTGCTGCTGCTGTAATGGCTGCTGTTGCTGCTGTGTTGATTTCCGGCTACTGAATGCGCCCGCGATCGCGCCGAATATGTTGAGATTGATTCCCGCCTGCGATGAAAATAAACAATGTCAGCAAAGATATTCAAGAGATGGATGATGTGAGTGAAGTGAGGGACGGGAATGTGGAGACATACCGATGCACTGGCTTTTGCCGAGTGCTCTTGCTCTTCGATAACATAGTCGTCGTCGTCCCGTTGAAGAACATCTTGTTGATCTTTCTTGTTATTCGAAAGTGGTTGTTGATTGTGTTTGGTTGTTGTCAAAGTGTTATCGTTATGTGGAGACATCCTCTCGAATGTGGAGGGAGTTCCGGATGTCTTATACTGCCACGAGGCTCAGACAAAAGGAGGCGCACGCGCACGAGAGAACAATAAGCGCAGGGGGGCTGACACGGCACGCGGAGAGAAAAAAGACTTTCTTCGACAACCGTTTGCCTGCCTAAAACGCTCGGATCGTTGGGTAGTGCAGTGTAAGAAAGAAATTAGTAGGGGCCCCGGAGTACAGGCGAGAAGAAGGGCTGGCTGCGGCTCGGTAAGTGTGATCAAGGCTTATAGGCTTGTAGGGAATCTTGTTGCATCGAAGGGATCGTTTGACGAGAGCTAGATGGTATATACTTGTAGCCAGGGCCTGAGTATTGTGGAGTGTGACGCAACTGGTTCTGTGATGCAGGAGTGGGATCCTGGGGCATGGTTGGAAACCTGCTTTTAGCGAGTTCAAGGGTCTTGCTGGATTTCGTGCGCAATATCTGCAAGGCTGGGTTCGGGAAATGTGGAGTGACAGCTTTGAAACGTAAGTTGACGTAAATGGACGGGGAATCGTGTTTGCGATGTGGAAAGTGTGATCTTGGGTGTTTGCAGATGGTGAAGGTGTGGTTGGCATCGGCCGTTTTGATCGCCGCGCTAGTGCAGCATGAAGAACATTCCGCAACAATCCTCATCTATTCCCGCTCCAGAAGATGGCTATATTCGCTGCTGAGAGTATTTGAATGCAAGCTCATTGGATTCCGGCAAAGTGGTAAGGATCCGGCGCTGCAAAGGAGACAATAGTCGGATAATCCTCGTTGCCAAAATGCACAGCCCTGCCGGTCAAGTGGCAAGCATTCAGATCAATCCAGACGACCATTCGTTCTAGAAGTCCGTTCAGACCTAACGTGGATAAACCTCCTCGTACCTTTAGCATCATTTGGAGGCCTCGCATGTGCGCAGCAAAGGTATCTGAATCGCCGAAAATAGCCTCATAGGCAGCCACTAGACGCAATGAGTGGAATGTAAGCATGGTGCTCTAGTTGAAAATGATCTCAGAAAATCCACCTACTTTTCGCGACAGCCCCTACCACGCCATCACTGATGGAAACATCGGTTTTCCTTAATTCAACGTTGATTTCAGACAGAGCCCGGGCTTTAAGCGCGAGTAAGTCGATGCGGGATGCGTGGTGCGGGTTCATAATGCAGTAGTGAGAGGCGGCCATGAGCAGTACAGCATACATGGCCGCTGCAGAAGTCATGCACATAGGAAACCAGACTCTGCGCAGAAGACCTTTGGCGGTAGGGCCATCGATGTCAGCAATTTCGACGGCCACATTTTGTATGTAATGCGCGAAGATGGGAGACAGCTCTGGTTGGCGATCGACGGGAAATGTCCAGAAGGGATCGTCGAATGCTCCTCCGGATGGCAAGGACAACGAACTTGACGAGCGTTTCGTAATGACGCTCAGGCTTGAGGAAGAGTCCGAGGACGATTCGTTCCGCTTGAGGCTTTCTACCGCACGTTTGGTTGTTCGCTTCTTTTTCGTGTTTGGGGCGGATGGCGTGTACGGTTTTACAGTCCAGCTGCGATTTCACTCAGTATCGTTGCTTCCGTTGCAGGGCAAAGGACAAGCATACCTCTGCAAGTCCTGACCAATGTTGAAATTGCCATTTCTTTCGTGCTGCACGCGCGTAACGTGAGCTCTGACGACTCGTTTCGCCGCGCCTCGACCTGTTGCAGCCTCGGATCCAGAGATGGGCACGAATACAAATGGGTCGGATATGGTAGTCAGAGGCTTGGAGATGGACTGGGCACTACTTGCGTGCGGTCTGTGTGGAAGTGGTTCGTGTTGTTGAAAGACCAACATTCCTTTTGCACGCTAAGCGGTCAGCGTTGCATATGCCTCGACTATCTGATGGTTGCAGTTGCGGAAGATGGGCCAGCGAGATGGAGCGATGCGAAAGTCAAACTCTGATTGTTGGTGAGGAGCACGCTCAAGAGTGCAGAAGAAGGCGGCATTAGTAGGAGAAGGCAGGAGATGATGTTTGAGCACGAGGTGTTGGGGTGGAGTTTGGTAGAGGATCGACAATGGCGTCGGAAGCTCACGAAAGCAGGGCCAAGAGCGAGGTTCGTGGGCGGGCAGCGCGCAACGAGAGAGGTTCTGGCTGGCGAAGGGCTGCAGACGGCGCTGGCACGGGCATGTTTGGCGAACGCCAAGCGGGTGATTCCAGGCGTTTTTCGCTCACAGGCTGCAGGACGGACATCCGCTGTGTCGAGTGGATGCAGCTGCTACGCCGGAGGGCAATTGTCGTGAAGATCAGAGCATGGCAAGCGTGGTGCTCCTGCGTGCCTCGCGTCTTCTTGCGCCGGGCCGTCAATCGGTGCCTGAGTGAGGCACTGCACATCCGCCACCTTGGCGTGTTTGATTGCTGGCGTCCATTTGGCAGAGCGTGACCTGTTTTCGGGCAGTTTCGTCGTGGACTGCTGCAGTGAGTGTGACCGGATCGCAGCTCATGGAGAAAGACGTGTACGCGTGGCCGTCGTGTTGCGGTTCAGTGGAGCTCCGAGTGCAGGCGGAACAGCCTTGCCACAGTGGCCGTGGATCCGGGCGTCTCCTATGCAAGCAACACACTCACCACATGTCGGTCCGCGGTGACGGGCGGTGGTAGAGGTGACGAGAGACCGACATGACGAAGTTCCGCTCCGGAGCCATGTCTTCCCGTCGAAGCACTGCATGCTCGTTCATCGCCGACTCGGAGGCGGCAGCTGAGAATGAATTGTACGAGAATCCATTAAGACTGCGCCACGTCCTCTCATCCTGCGCGTGTCATCCAAGCTGACACACTTTGGCCCGGAGCGGCAGATGTGACAAAGTCTGTTGGCAGAGCAGCGCAGGAACAGAAACACAACGGCACGTCGGAGTCAGCAAGAGCTGCAAAAAGCCGTGCGGCGTCATCGTCTTTCGCATCAGGATGCAGCGCGCAGCCAGGGCAGCAAACTGAACGAATGAACTCTCCTTTCTGATAGGCCCATCCGAAAATGTGCACAATTGTGAAGAGGCGATGCAAGGATCCACTTGCTCGCCGGACGTGGCGGAAGCTCCACTATTTCTACTTTCCGCTAAGCGTCACAGCACTGCGCCAGCCTGTGCTCGCAGCGAATACGCCGGCCGTCGATCTGTCTAATAGGCCTGACAACCTCAGCAGCATGAGTTGTGTCGCGTGTTCCGTAGTCCTCAGCATTTGCTATCCAACATTACCATGAAGCAGTCGGCAGCGTGGTTGGCGGCATTGGCTGCCCTGTCCCCGGCCTCAGGTGCGTGCACGCGACCACCGGAAGCCGCGTCAAAACATTGGTGAGCTAACCAGCATCAACACAGCAACTCCCGTCGATCTCGAGGCTTTGGCATTGGCCGAATTGGTGCGACGAGCTGCACCTGCGAATGCACCCAACGGCTATACACCCACCTTCGCACAATGCCCCGCGAACCGCCCATCGGTGCGAAGCGCAGGCCAGCTGTCGCCGAACGAGACACAATGGCTCGAGGTGAGGAGGAATGCCACCATTGAGCCCATGAAGGCCCTGTTGAGCCGCTTAAACATTACCGGCTTGGATATCAATCGATACATCGATGATAACCGAAACAATGCCTCTGCCCTACCAAACATTGGAATCGCAGCGTCGGGGGGAGGCTACAGAGCCATGTTGAACGGCGCGGGCGTCATTCAGGCATTCGACTCGAGGACCCCAGGCTCCACGACTGGCAAGCAATTGGGCGGTCTGCTGCAGTCAGCAACATATTTCTCGGGCTTGTCTGGGGGCAGCTGGCTAGTATCCTCCATCTACTCCAACAACTACACCTCCATTAGCGACATCCTCGCCCAGGACACTGCCGACGATGATGATAGCAGCTCGGGTCGCGTCTGGCAACTCGATAACAGCATTTTCACGGGCCCGGAAAGTGGCATCCTCAGTGCTGTGGATTACTACGCTGGCCTTCTCGATCAAGTGAGCGGCAAGCGGGACGCGGGCTTCAATACCACCCTCACCGATTACTGGGGTCGTGCTCTCAGTTATCAGATCGTCAACGCAACCGACGGAGGACCAGACTTCACGTGGTCGTCTATCGCAACACAGGACTGGTTCACACGTGGCGATGCACCGCTCCCCCTCGTTGTGACAGACAGTCGCAACCCAGGCGAGACGGTCATCTCGACCAACTCTACTGTCTTCACTATCACGCCTTGGGAACTTGGCAGTGACGACCCAACGCTTTATGCCTACGCTCCACTCCAGTATGTGGGCACTAACTTCACCAACGGCGAGGCAGTCGAAGGCCAGCAATGTGTCACCGGTTTCGATAATGTTGGATTCGTCTTTGGCACAAGCTCTTCCCTTTTCAATGCCATCTTGAACACTGTCGACAATGCAAATGCGACGGGTGCACTCTCTGAAGCGCTTCAAGCTGCGCTGACCGGAGTCCTCGAAGCCCTCGGCCAGGACGAAGAAGATATTGCTGACTGGGTCAACCCATTCCAAGGCTACAGGAATGGCACGTTCCCTCAAGCCGCCGACCAGACTCTCACTCTTGTCGACGGAGGTCTTGATGGTCAGAACATCCCACTCAACCCATTGATCCAGCCAAACCGAAACGTCGATGTCATCTTCGCCATCGACTCCTCCGCAGACACAAACGGCACAGAAGGCGGCGGCGAATGGCCAACTCCCCAATCAGGCGCCAACTGGCCAGACGGAACCTCCATCCTCACCACCTACGAACGCTCCCTCAGCGACATCGGCAACGGCACCAACTTCCCAGCCGTCCCATCCCGCAACACCCTCCTCAATCTCGGCCTCGCCACAAAACCCACCTTCTTCGGCTGCGACACCTCAAATTTCACAGAAGGCAACATCCCAGCCCTGCTCGTCTACATGCCCAACGGCCCCTACGTGTACTACTCCAACACCTCCACCTTCGGCAAACTCTCCTACAACGACACCGAACGCAACGGAATGGTCCTCAATGCCTATAACATGGCCACTCAAGGAAACGGTACTGTCCCCGGTTTCGAAGACTGGCCCACTTGTGTCGGTTGTGCGATTCTGAGCCGCTCGCTGGAACGAACGGGTACGACCATTCCGGATGTTTGCTCGCAGTGTTTTACAAAGTATTGCTGGAATGGGACGACGGATGATAGGACTCCGAGTACGTATGATCCTGCTTTGAAGTTGCCGGATAGTGAGTTTAATGTTGCTTCGGGATCTGCTGCGGTTGTCAGTCAGATCTCTTTGGTTACGATGGTTGCTGTTGCGGTCGGTATGGCGCTTTTGTGATGACCTCCACTTTGTTAGCATTTTTAGGGTTATTAATACCCATTGGGTTGCTTGGGATAGGGAAAGGAAATCGGCAGATAGGAGAGGAAAGGAAAGGATCGTGTAGGAATGAGAATCTCATTTGACATTTCAGATCGGTGCTCGCATCGCTCTTCTGCACAAATGCCATAGTGCTGCCATTATCTCTTCATCGCAGAACAAGCAACGCCTCCGTCATTCCCCTCCATCCATATCCCCCTCCCCTCCAACATCTCCAACACAGTATGCACCCTCGTCCAATCCGGTATCCCCTTCACCCACCCCCACTCCCCACTCTCTCCCTCCTCACCATCCACAAGGACCGTCCTCTCCAAATGCTCCCGAATCAACGCCGCCATAACAACAATCTCCGTAACATTAAACCCATTCAACGCCCCATTCCTCCCACAAAACATTCGAAAAATCCTCTCAAAGATAAGCACATCCCCGCTCCACATTTGAAGTCCTTTCATTAATGCCGCGTAACTCTCTTCTGGCCAACTTTGCTGTTTGGCTTTTTCGATGAGGGCTGGTGGAGGACCGACGCGGGGACGGAAGACTTCGACGCGTTCGAAAGGGTGGCCGTTGTGGTCTTCCTCGATGATACCACCACCACCACCACCACCACCGGCGGATGAGGAAGAAGAAGGGGAGGGTTGACGAAGGTGGGCGCGTTTGGCGATGGTTTTGATGGGTTCGTCGGAGCGGTAGCGTTCTTCGTGGAGACGGGTCCATTTGGTTTCGAGTTTTTCCCACTTGACCTTTTCGGTGCGCTCTTCGGCTTCGGCGCGTTCTTCGGCTTCGAGACGGAGGGCTTCGCGGCGGTTGAGGGCGAGGGAGATTTGGTGTTGTTCGTGGTCTTTGATGTGCCGGCGGAAGGCTATTTCCATTTTCTTGAGGGGAGGTATGATTCTCCTGTTAAATGGCCTGACGGCGTTGAGTTCCGTGTCGGGTCGAACGAACAGTTTTGCGCCTGAATGGATTTCGAGAATCATGCTGATGAATTTGGTGATGGTTTCGAGGTGTTTGATTGTGACGGAGCGTTCTGGCGGTGCTGTATAAGTGTCCACGGCTTGGTAGCATTCAACCAAGGCGAAGAGCACGCGAATAAGTGCAGGCATTAGGCGAAGATAGATGTTGTGGCTCTTCGTAACGCTTGTTCTGTCCACAGGACGCGCGGAATCTCTGCCGCAGAGCATACGAATGTCAGCTGCGATTGTCTGAAACTGATCCGGGGGGTCGGAGAGCAGCTCCACGTCCTCAGGTCTTTCCTGATGCTCTTTCAGGACTTTGACGAATTCTAGGCAGAATCGCTGCATCTTCTTGATGTCTTTGTCGACCTCTGTGTCTTCTCCGCATTTCTCGACTAGCTTTACACGCTTGAAAACAGCTTTGAGCGACTCGTGATGGCCCAGCAGCCGGTTGTCTGCCTCTTTCTCGATGACTGATTCTTCTCCCGCATCAATGCCAGGCGGCTCAGCCTCGTCATCAGATTCATCGTCGTTCGTCTGCACTGGGGACTTCTCGCGTTGTTGCACTGGAGCAGGCTTGGGCTTTTTTGCCTTCAGCACTCGCTTGACCTGCTTTCGCGGCTTCGCGGCAGCAGCGGCCATCTCGCCCTCCAATATCGTCGAATCTTCGGGCTCTGGCTGCTGATTTTGTCCATTTGCTGGAAACGTAATTTCGCTCTTACGAAGTAAGATTGGCTTGATGGAAGGTCTGCCTCCAACGGCTGCTGCTGGGCCAAATGCGCCTGCATTGAGTCTCTTGGACATACGTCTGGATGACATGGTAGGATCATGTGGCGATTGCGCTTGTTTTGCGATTTTGCTTGGTCTATCGTTGGCCTCACTTTTGCTAGGTCGCCCTCTCTTGCGAGGCGCTTGGGATTTCGGGCCCGCGCTTGTGTCTGGCACATGATCTTCTTCGTCTAAGACGTCTGCCTCGTCCAGGTAGACGGAAAGGGCCCTTGGGTCTTGGCTCGCATCGTTTGATTTTGCGATAGGCGAGGCATGCCGTTTCGCACTGCCAGAAGATGGCTCCGAAGGTTGCATGTTTGCAGCAATAGCTCTCCTTGACGAGGATCGTCGAATCTGCTCGATCGGCTCATGAGCGTTCGTCGCGTCTTGTCCATCGGTCGAAGTCTGGTTGGCCTCTCCTTGATCAAGGTGCCTCGTCGCTTTCTGCTTTCGTGTTGGTGAGAAATTGGAAGGCTCGGCAGCTGGCCTTCGCAACTTGATTGTCTTGTCAGGAGATGCCGGTAAGTCGTATGGATCAGGACGAGCAGCTCCGGGCAGGTTGCGCTGTTTGAGCTCGTTGCGGAGGCCGGATGAGCGATAAGCCCTTGCCGATACTCCATTTGATGGTCGTGGTAGCGCCATCCGACCTGCCTCACAAGAATGGCGGAGCAGACGAGGATCTACAATAATCTTTGGATGCGATCACATGTAGTGGGTCTCCAGTTTGTGACGATCTATCCTGCCCGCCAGCGAGCTCGAAAGTCCTTTTGGCTTGTAGCAGTGTAGGACCTTCTTCTGTACGGACTCAACAAGGGTGCGGCAACGCCGATTGCGAGTGAAACTGTCGAGTGTTGCGTGCGTCGTGAGCAATGCGATCGCTGTTCTGCCGGTTGAGCACAGGCACCAAGTCGGCGCGTAGATTGAAGTCGTCGCGCGTGGTGGCAGTCGCGTTGCGTTGCGTTGCGTTGCCAAGGTCCAAGCTTCTGTCGGATATTTGTTCTTCCGTAGCAAGATCCTTGACCTGAACTTGTCTCGATGACACCAACTCGACATCTTTACAAGAGCGGCTATCGGCAATGGCAAGCAGTGCGAGGCAAGCAGTACTGGAGAAGGTGCAGGATCAGTCTCAGCACCGATACAAGAAGCCCACGAAACAGATCAACGACGGCGACGACCTGACATTTTTCTTCGCATCTAGCACTTACAGAGACTTGACAACATGGCTATTTCAACTCACAAGAGCCATGTTTCCAGCCAAAACCAGTGATGGCAAAGCAACAGCTATCACATTGGATACCCCGCTGTCTTTCTCAGCACAAGTCTTGGCACTGCGAGCTTTGCTTGACGACCTGCTTCGATTTATTGATCGTGCGCCACCGGACACAGGCCCGAGAAGATTTGGCAATGTCGCTTTCCGGACATGGTTTCAACTAGTCGATGAAGAGGCATCTGCACTGTTGCAGAAACACCTTGCGCCCTTCTTGCCAGGTCTGCAGGAGGCTAGTACCGAGGACGCAGATGCAACACTATTGAGCGAACTGAAAGTGTACTTGCTTGGAAGCTTCGGCAGCGCACAGCGGCTCGATTACGGCACTGGTCATGAACTGAGCTTTCTAGCATTTCTCGGCTCCCTTTGGAAGCTCAACTTCTTTGAGACGGGAGAGGAGAAGGCCATTGTGATCGGGATCGTACAGCCATATCTGGCTCTGATGCGCAAGCTAATCCTGACATACACGTTGGAGCCAGCTGGATCACATGGAGTCTGGGGCCTCGACGACCACAGCTTCATACCCTACATTTTCGGTTCTGCCCAATTTGGGCCACCGATCGCAGACAGTGACATCACATCTCCCTTGCCTACGGAGGGCTCGCTGGAGGGGTCGCCCTCGCCATCCTCTGTCACTAGCAAACCCATGGTCGCCGATTTCAAAGACAGTAACATGTACTTCTCGGCGATTCAGTTCATCTACGATGTCAAGACAGGTCCGTTCTGGGAACATTCCCCGGTACTTTACGACATCAGCGGCATCAAAGATGGTTGGGGCAAGATCAACAAAGGCATGCTGAAGATGTACGCTGCTGAAGTAATGGGGAAGTTCCCTGTGGTGCAACACTTCCCCTTCGGCAGCCTGTTCCCTTGGGAGAAAGATCCGAATGCAGCTGCAACAGCAGCGAGCATACATGTCCAACATCAGCCCCCGCAGAGCAAAGATGTCCCACCAGTGGCCTCTGTTGGCACTGCAGCTCCGTGGGCTCGTCCAGGCGGCGCAGCTATGCCGCAAATGCAGTCAAGTACTGGTATGCCAACAACCAGAGCACCATGGACAGCTGCACAGGCATCCGATAGGCGCGTACCCGCTATCGCGTCATCTATGGCATCGCCTCTTCAGGCCAATGCTGGCACTATGGGCTCAAATCCTGCGCATGCTGGTGCTTCAACAACAACATCAGCGCCATGGGCTACTGGCAGTCAGCAACGCGGGCGAGGCCAGATGGCATCAACATCAGCGCCATGGGCAAATCAAAGTTCGAGGAGGTGAATTGTTCCCTGAGTAAACCACATGGACTGCGACTCGCTTCTTTCCTTGTCAAATGACGACTTGATAACGTGCGCATCTGGAACCAGGCACGGTGCTGGGCGGCAAACTCTTACTTCTAGCATAATCGGTAGGTCACTATGCTTTCTACTTGACTGATGTTGCTTCATACGATGCTCGGAGCTCATTGCAGGTCATGAGGCCCGGGCTGTATGTTAGAAGGGAGTCATGAACTTTCATTTCCAGATTGCCTTCCTTGGCGTGGTACCAAAGCTCAGCTCGCCACAATTGTGAGAACACTTCGCGATTCGCGCGAGTCGTGCATCGGTGCATCTGTGACCTGTAACCCTGCGAATGACCAGGGAGCTAACAGCCACACGCGTTAGGCAGGTAGTTACTTCAACAGTGGAATAGTGTCAAGCCACATCAAGCCCACAATGGAAGTAATTTGGCGAAGCGAACAAGCAAGCTTCGCGAGATCTGTCAGCTGAGCAAGCCACTGGGAAGTTCCAATTGTCGTTGCCAACCGCTGATCCTCTGGTCTGGCTCAAGCGACTGCATCAATCTCAGACACAGCATACCTTTGCCTGTGCGACAAGGGCATCCCAAGATCTTACCACAGGACATCACCACACAACAGCAGCGGACCACTGTTGCAGAGACCTCTGTACATGCGGAGGACGATGGCCTCAGTCACCTCCGTGTTAAATCGTACAGGCGCCCGTGCAGTTGCGCGACTGTACCTGAGCTGTGATCCTGGATTCATGGCCGTTGGCGGCCGTGGGCAAGTGGCGAGGCGCGGCTAGTGCGATGCGTTGGAAACACTGACGGCGGGACACTAAAGCACTCCCCTTTTCAAAAGAGGCATGTCGAGAGAGAAGTCTCATCACGCAGCGGCTCTGCGATCCTGCCATCAGCTCAATTCGCACCGATAGACCGGATACGCTTGCTGCCCGTTCGGCTGCACACATTTGCACCTTGCAGCAAGCATTCCCGTCGACAGAACGGACTTCGCAGACTAGACTTCAGCCACCATGCACATGCACAACACGTTGATCCTATCTCCATTCCATCCCGTACCCTGCGACGCTTTTGTGGAGCAGTCTGGAGAATGACCGCGCGGTTCAGCCTACGTTGTCGCGATACAAGATACAATTCTCTGCTTACCCGTTTCAAGCATCTGAAGAGGACTTAAGCACTGCGATGACTCGAATATTCGAAGGTGCGGCGGTACCACGGTAGGACGATGCCACGAGCAAGTTGCGACGAAAGCGACGATTTCGCCAGCAAAATAGTCTTGCCCTATTTCCTGAGACTACTCACTCTACATGGAGGGACTTAAAGCCGGCGGCGTGTACCGCCCAGATTCCATCATTTCGCCAAGCGCCGGTCCTGTCGCAGTAGCGCTTTACTAGGTAGAAAAGACGTTCGAGCTCGCATGACATGGCATGATCGGAAACATGGCATCCACACGCATCCTACTACCAGACCACACTATCGAAAGTCTATGACTTTCCGTCGCCCAAAACGCATTAATGCTTCAGCCAAGCACGCAGTACTATACTTTCGATCGGCAGTGGTAGTAACACTGTGACAGCGACGCGCTGACTATAACATACCGATGTGCGAGGCAGGAGCTTTGCTTGAATAGAACAGGCCGACCAAATTGGCATTGCTCGCCAATTCCTTACGCAACCCAACCTGCGTTGTCTCTTGCATGAAAATGGCACGACTGTTCAACATCGCCCTCTACACGTGCGCCGTTTTTCTCTCGCTTCTGACCATTATAGCCCGAGCGCAGGATTGTCCCATTCCATGTGACCGCTTCGAGACTAAATACGAAGGGCAAACATGCGGCATCGATCCTGCCAACGACGCAACGCTGCTGTTCTCTGTAAGATTCTGCACCTGTGGCGCAGGCAGGGCGAATTTTGTGGTTTCGGGAGTCCTTGAGAACGGCGCAAGTAAGCCAACTACAGCTACACTGAAGGATAGCATCAAAGGGCTGACCATCGGCAGGATTCCGAGCATCAAGTCTGGCATCACCTCTTCCTCAGGACGACCAGATCTACACGAGATTTTTCGGTGTCCGGTCAATCGGGTGGAATGATCTTGCCACATCATCAGTCGTCGAGTTGTTCATTACGAAATTGGGTGGAGCTCAGACGACGGTGCAGTTCACGCATAGTCCTATGGTTTCACAGTTCTTTGTTGCTGCGACCGCTACTGTTACAACGACTTTGAAGACTGTCACGGCCACTGAAATCGTGCTAACTACAACGACCACGACGACTGCAATCCCACAACAAACTGCGACCAGTAAGCCGATCCGCGCAGAAGGTCTTTCATGCGACTATCGAATTGAAGACTGATTGTACGGCTTCTTCTATTCTAGGCCTATGCACGACTGGCACGATCACCACTACGGTTTCTACTAGTACCTCGACGTCTACTTCCACGGTCACGCCCAGTACAAAGACGGTGACCACGACCAAATGCAAGACCATCATGACTACTATCTCGTGCATACCACCAAAGCATAATGGACCTCGGAACGCAGATACAAAGCTCCATCGTCGGCAACTGCCAGGGGAAGAATTTCCCTTTTGTAAGCCTTCCTTACTTGCCTCCTCCGCGGGAGAAAAAAGACTTCATCCATTAACAACTAACTCTTGCTCCACAACTCCAGGCGCACCCACAGACGGCCTCACTCCCATCCCCACAATCCTCACGACAGGCACAGAAACCGTGACCGTCACACTCCCTACTACTACTGCAACAGACACAGAGACAAGCACCGCTACCGCTACAGCCTCGGAAACGCCCGTCCCTGCGACGACGACAATTTGCAGTAATGTCGAAGCGACGAGTCTGGTGACGGCCACGACGACGACGACAATCACCACCACTTTGAAGTGCAGGACGTTGACGAAGACGTATACCAAGACGAGCACGAAGACGAAGTTTTATGGTGGGAAGCCGAAATGTTGTCCTACGCGGTACAAGCCAAAGGGAAAGGGAGCAAAAGCATAACGTGAGGTAAGGGAGGGCAACCGATGAACTTTTCTTGCAAGGAAAGAGACATGGAGAGCCAGAGGAGAGAAGCTCATATGGTCTCATGGCTGATGCTTCCTTGGATCCTATTCCACCACGACAGCGAGGCACTATCGAAGCATCTACTTATAGATGCTGTAGAGGGCAGCTCAGCTGTATCTCTACAAAAGAAGAAACTAGCCTAAAAAAAGTTATGCAATCTATGCAAAGCAAGATGAAGTCTGTTCACATCACAAACAC
Source organism: Cercospora citrullina (assembly GCA_013365195.1). NCBI lineage: Eukaryota > Fungi > Ascomycota > Dothideomycetes > Mycosphaerellales > Mycosphaerellaceae > Cercospora > Cercospora citrullina. Next base: position 479,811 of record JAASFF010000614.1, on the reverse strand, counting down.
CACACGTGGTACTTCGCGTGTGTTCCTGCCCCATAAACACCTCAGCCGAGGCCTTGGCAGTCACGGTGGTGATGATCAGCAGGTCGAAGTCCGCCCGATCCTTCCACCTCTTCTTCAACGACGAAGGCGTTGTTCGTCTGACGACTGGATGGGTGTTCCACGGCGCGTGATCGGTGTGACTTCGCCGTGAAGTTGGGTGTGCACAGCAGAAACCGCGGTTCCCACCTTGCCCCAGATTTCATCACAAGCATGCGGGGACCCAGGATGTTTGAAGCCACCTCCATCTCCGATAATGCACGTGTGCATGCATCAAGACAATATGAAAAATGCGCTGTTTTAGCGTCTGTCCTGAGCTTCTACTTAGCGCCTTTTTCCTGCGAGAGAATATAGCTATCGGCCTATCAAGAGCTCTTCCATGTTGGAGTGGCATTCTTAATAGCGTCAGACTGCAAGAGAAGATGACCTATTCCAGAGATATGCCGATGATAGCCAGGGAAGCTACAGATGGTCGTCAGTGCATTTCGACGTGCAACTTCTCTCTATACACGCGACTCTAACCACATCTTCTGGAAGCTCCAAGCGAAGGCCCGTATTCGCTCTCCGACGACAAGCCAAATCTCCTGGCGACCTCGCGACAACCTGGTGCTTATGGTGTCATTCACGTTGGTGGTACGAACCTTATCGCCATGTGATCCCTGTCAGAGTGGTCACAAAGGAATGTGGACGCTAGTCTAGGGGCGAAGTTGCATGTGCTATACGCCACCACGGACAAGAATCCCTCAGAATACATGCGGTCAGCAGCAAAACGCTGCGCGCAGGAGCTTCAAGATGGTGCAGCTGATTGCAAAATTCACCGCGGGGTGGCAGCTGAGAACACATTGGTCCAGAGCAAGCGAGGAAGGCTGCTGATTGGACACCTTTGGTTTTTGGTGAACCCTCAGCATTCCCGCGCCCAGCCGCGCAAAACGTGCACATCGCCAAGTCGAGACCAAGAGTCGACTAGTAGTCGACTCTTGCAGCTTCCCACCGCCGCCGCAGTCCAGGACTCGAAGGCGTGCGTGACAACCAGACAAGGCTCTTGAGGCGGTCTCACTCTGGGCACGCTATTGTAGGCTCTAGTAAGTCATGGACATGAGCTGCTGCTCTCTTTCTCTTTGTTCTTAAATAACCCGACCTATTCACCCGCTCAACGAGTTCGCTTCCCGAGCGTCGTGCGACTTCCTGGAGGGGAACTGCTTTTATTAGCATTCTGTTGTTGGGGTTGGGCATCTTACATCTTTCGCAGCAGGACTAGATCTCCCACTTTCGCTGGGCCAGAAGGGCTCCGAGTCGCGAAGATGGCGACCGCTACAGTGACTGAGCTAGTCACGATGACTGTAAACGCGACAGCAGCGACAGCATCCTCAAGTACAGATGGGAATCGAGCACCACCACAAGGAGGTATTCTAGAAGGCATTGATCCTACACACTATGACTCAAAGGTACGAATATACGGCAGCGAGCATCCCTCGCAATGAGTACTGAATTCAAGACGCGCAGAACCCGATCACACTCTTCATCATCCAAGCCGGCATAATCATCATCTTCTGCCGTCTCCTCCACTGGCCTCTCTCCAAAATCCGCCAACCTCGCGTCATCGCCGAAGTTATCGGAGGCATCATGCTAGGCCCCTCAGTAATGGGTCGTATCCCAGGCTTCAGCGAAACGATATTTCCCCAAGCCTCGATCCCGAACCTCAATCTCGTCGCGAACTTGGGTCTCGTACTGTTCTTGTTCCTGGTAGGACTGGAAGTGGATTTGAGATTCTTCGTATCGAACTGGAGAGTTGCATTGAGTGTTGGTGCTGCGGGTATGGCACTCCCATTTGGATTGGGATGCGCAATAGCTTGGGGATTATATCATGAGTTCAAGGATGAGCCGAATATTGTGGATATTGATTTTGGGACGTTTATGTTGTTTATTGGTATTGCGATGGCTATTACGGTGAGCGGTGGGATACTGGAGAGAGGAGAGAGCTTGACTGACGCGTTTCTAGGCTTTCCCTGTGCTCTGCCGTATTCTGACTGAGTTGCAATTGCTCGGGACGTCTGTTGGTATCATTACACTCTCCGCTGGTGTGTCAAACGACGTCGTGGGCTGGATCCTCCTTGCGCTCTGTGTCGCTTTGGTCAATGCTGGCAGTGGTCTGACAGCAGTCTGGGTGCTGCTTACCTGCGTGGGCTATGCGCTGTTCCTAGGCTTCGCGGTTCGACCAGCATTCATGTGGTATCTTCGCCGCAGCCGTGCTTTGCAAGATGGTCCATCTCAGGCAGTCATTGTCGTGACTCTCCTGATCTGTCTCGGATCCGCTTTCTTCACTGGAGTGATTGGCGTGCACGCAATTTTCGGAGCGTTCATGGCTGGCTTGATCTGTCCACACGAAGGAGGTTTCGCTATCAAGATCACCGAGAAGATTGAGGATCTCATTGGTGCCATCTTCTTGCCATTGTACTTCGCGCTTTCCGGACTCTCCACAAATATCGGACTTCTCGACAATGGCATTACCTGGGCATATGTGATTGGCGTCATCGCAATCGCCTTCATTGCCAAATTCGTTGGAGGTAGTCTCGGAGCTAAAGCTAACGGTTTGGTCTGGCGAGAGTCTTTCACGATTGGCGCTCTCATGTCCTGCAAAGGTCTTGTCGAGCTGATCGTCTTGAATATTGGTCTGCAGGCTCGCATTCTGAGCACAAGAACCTTCACCATCTTTGTCGTCATGGCACTGGTCACAACTTTTGCAACAACTCCATTAGTCCAATGGCTCTACCCACCTTGGTATCAGCGCAAGCTGGAGGCATGGAAGCGTGGCGAGATCGATTGGGATACTGGCAAGCCTCTCAGTGATAGCGAGACCGACAGTGTGGTCCAGGAGAAGCAGGATGCCACCAAGGTTCGCAATCTGCTCGTCTATCTGCGACTCGACAACATGCCGACGCTGCTTGCTTTCGTGTCTTTGCTAGGCACCAAGCCGACTGAGATCGTGCAAAAAGAGCATCCATCCAAGGAGCACGAGAAGCGCGATCCGAGCATCATCGAGATCCCTACTAACAAGAGGGTTTCTGTTCATGGAGTGCGCATGGTCGAGCTGACGGAACGTGGGTCGTCTGTCATGCAGGTCACCGAAGTCGACGAGTACTCGTTGTTCGACCCCATCCTGAACGCGTTCAGAGTCCTAGGCCAGATGTTCAACCTGACAGTTTCTGGCGAGGTAAATTTCGCCGAACACAACTCCCATCACAACCCAAAGCTGACAATGCCTACAGGTCACTGTTGTTCCCGAAAGCGGTTTCGCAGACACCCTCGTCCACAAAGCCACAGAAGACGCCTCCGACCTACTCCTCATCCCCTGGAGCGAAACCGGAACCCTAAGTGAAAAGCAAGTCGTGTCAAACGACAACATCAGAAACAAACTCGACAGTGCCTCCTACCGCGGCTTCGTACGAGAAGCTCTCAACACCTCCCAATGCAACACAGCAATCTTCATCAACAAAGGTTTCTCCGGATCCTTGAAGCAAAAACCCCTACAACTCCACCGCACAGTTAGCGCAATGAGTATCCGCAGCGCACGCGACCATCAAACGACCTTGCTCAACGTCGATCAAAGCCATCATGTCTTTATGCCTTATTTCGGAGTAGGAACGGACGATTGCGTAGCTTTACGCCTCGTCCTGCAACTCGCGGAAAATACGGGTGTGACCGCTACGATCGTGCACTACGAATCGGAAGATAACATTGAAAGTGCTTCTACGGAAGAGACGAGCATTCCCACCAAGCAACATTCCGAATCCAAGCGACCCGAAATCTTCAAAGCATTATCCTTGATGTCCAAGGGTTCGAACACCATTGGCAGCGGTAACGGCAGCAACACCGGATCCTATTCAGCTTTCTTCCACACGTTACAAAAGTCTATTTCCGCAGACGTGGCGAGACGAGTCGTATTCGATACTGTACGACACAGCAAAGATCCGATTCAAGATGCACTTGCCAAAGCGCAGGAAGAACTTGCGCAGAATCCGAAGAATGGCGGGGATATTATTGTGGTGGGGAGACATATTAATCAGTTTAAGAATGGACTTAACAGTTCGGATTGTCTGGGTACGCCGGCGGATACCTTTGCCAGTAGTGGGATTCGGGCTAGTTTGCTGGTTGTGCAGGCGAAGACGCCTGGTTCGGCATGATAGATGGGATGGGCGTTTTGATCTGGCATATGCATTGTCAGAGGATGGAAGCAAGCTTGGGATAAGCTCGTCACGAAGTTATGATATTCACACGCACGCAACAGAGGCAGGTTGAGGTTGACGGAGCGAGAGTCTCCGTGCCGGTGACAGGCAGAGCAGAATAGCTCTTCTTCGCCCTCTCGTTGGTAGAACTTTCGCAATTGGGATAGCACACTCAGACCCACGTTATTGGCAAGAATGAGCATGTGCAGGTCCTTTCAGAAGCTCTTTTTCATGTGCAAACGCCTGCCTAGCTGACACAAGCGAGAAAAGGACGGCAGTTGCACAAACGAAACGCTGCAAGCTGCACCTGCGCGAGACTACCAGCGGGACCGGCTCGCTGAATGTGCTGCCTCGTCGGACCGACCAATTTCAGCTTGGCGGTCAGAGAGCTCTTTTCTGGGTCAGACAGCAGCCGCATGATCGTTTGGTCGTGTGGAGGAGGGAGGTGTGTGCAATTTCATCAGTCATCAGTCATCATCAGCCTAGCAGGAACAGTGGTAGTGACAGTGTCAGTGAAGGCGGAATTAATGCCTTTCGAGATCGAGATCTCAGTAGGCTTTCTTCTTCGGTTCGGCTATGCTGCTGCTGTTTAGTTGCGAGTTTAGGAGGGAAAAATTGTCCGGTTGGCCGATTCTGCTTGAGGGAAAAGAACGCCGTCGAGTGTTCGCTCTTGCCCGGCTTCTGACGGATTGGCTCAGGATTTGGAAATGAACATGCAGCAGGCAAGCGTGGTGCAGAAGGGGCTGCGTTGTACGGCAGGATGCACAAGGCAGCACGCAGCGGACATGCGAGGGAGCCAATCCCGGCGTCCAATAGAGTTTGAGAGAAAGTTTCTCGTGCTGGTTCTTGGGTCCTCGTGAAGATGCATGTGATGATGACCAGGGACGGCGGGAGGTGTGCTCTCTCGGTGAGGTGGTGGAAGAGGCAGGACGAGGAGGACTCGTAGACGACGAGAGGGCTGCGACGATGATGATGGGAGGGTGCGCTGGGTGGACCAGTTTTGGCAGCGCTGAGACGGCGGATGACGGAGTTGGGTTGCCAGGGCTGGAAGTTTTGGTGGTCACCTGGATCGCTGCCCCGTTCCTGTCATCATCTGCTGCGCATCGCCAGCCCTGAGCAGGACATGGCCAATTCACTGCACTTTTCGTGGAGCAGCGCAGGTGCCTTGCCGTATCCGACCCTGCTGGAGGCGCGTGATGGTCAGGTCGTCCGGCCGGAGCTACGTCTTCACCCACGCTGCTAGTGCCTGGAGTGCGTCGGTCTGGCGCGTTGGTGCGGAAGTCGTGCGTGTGACCACTTGACCGCCCAGTAAACATATCACCCAGCGTAATTGGTCACTACCCTCTGGGGAATGTGCCGCTTCTTTTGCTCACGACATCCCTCTCTTCAATGCGCACAGTAGCGAGTGTGCCGCTCCGACACGACCGCGAACAAAGAAGCGCTTCACGAATGGCCAGCTCGCATGGCGTGGATCACATGCAGCGCTTCGTCCACCTCCGAACACCGCGGTGACAATGTGCGTAAGGGCTCGCCGGAGAAGAGTTGGGGCAGAACACTGAAGAGGAAGACATCGCAATGGCTGCCTTCGCTGTCCACGGCGACGTATGCGCCGTTCCAGATGGCCGAGGACCTGCTCGACACTGTTCGTTCGACCGGCCGCCCACAACCAGTCTTCGCCAACAAAGCAGAAGAGGCCAAGACGATTCTAGAGGCGCGTTTGAGCGCAGCGACAACCTACCAAGAATGGTGGGCACGGGCGAAGGAGTTGGACTTTCTCGAGGGAGCTCATCACTGGCGAATAGAGAACGAGAAGCAAGAGGAACATGACTATGACTACGATTTGGTCACCGCTCGTTTGAAGGAACTGAAGCAGGCACTGAACGCGAAAGACATGGAGGCAGTTCTATACCACATCCGCAATTACCTCAAGCGAGACTTGGGCGGCATGTGCAATTCCAACCTCTATCAACACTGTCGCATCGGAACAAAGTACTCGATCGACGAATACACGGACGTCGTCAGTTATGCGATTGAGCAGCTGGTAGACTACTGCGAGCGAGACCCTGCGGCGGACGTCAAACGATTCAACCAGACTTTGAAGCAAGCTCGAACTGCGTTCGGCAAAACAGCACTGATGCTGTCCGGTGGAGGTACGCTCGGCATGTGTCATATTGGTGTTGTGAAGGCTCTTATCGAAGAAGGTCTTCTACCATCCATCGTTTGCGGTGCATCAGCTGGCAGCATAGTCGGCTCCGTTCTCTGCACGCACAAGCGAGATGTCATCCTATCGAAACTGGAAGAGCTGCAATCGGGCGATCTGAAAGTCTTTCAGAGTGACGAAGAGATGCCAGGCTGGATCGGTGCGAGTGTCAATCTTGTCAAAGGCGAACCTGCCTTCCGGGTTACCAACCTTTGCCGAGTGATGCGAAATCTCCTGGGCGACATCACCTTCAAGGAGGCCTACAACTTGACGCAGATGGTCCTCAACATTCATGTCTCATGTAAGGACAAGCATAATGTGCCACGACTGTTGAACTACATCACGTCACCGCACGTCGTGATCTGGACCGCTGTGGCATCTTCCTGCGCACTGCCATTCGTCTTCGAGGCTCCGGGGTTGAAGTGCAAAAATCCAGTCACGGGAGTCATCGAACCCTGGGGTCATCTCAATCACAAGTACATCGACGGCAGTATTCAAGGAGATCTACCATCTGCGACGCTTGAGCGCTTGTTCAATGTCAACAACTTCATTGCGTGTCAAGTCAACCCCCATGTGCAGCTCTTCCTGCCAAAAGAGCATAGAGAACAAGTTCAGGACTCAACTTTGCTACGACACATGGTGACGCTGAGCAAAACCAACGTCATGTTCGTGCTCGACAGTTTGATTGAGCACTGGGATCCGTTTCTGCTGAAGGTCCTGCATTCTGTCGTTACGCAAAAGTATAATGGAGACATCACGATACTGCCAGACATAGATTGGGTCAAGCCTTTAGAAATACTTGCTAATCCATCACACGAGTTCATGAAGAAGGCAACACAACATGGCGAGCGAGCGACTTGGCCCATGTTGGATCGGATTCGAAATACAGTGGCCACCGAGCTGGACCTTGAACGCGCAGTGAACAATACCACTGCGGCCTCCATCATGAAAAATCGCGATTACAGCTCGAAGAGACGCAGAAGGGCATCATCTACGAGATCAGAATACGGTCTATACCACAGGCGAAGCAGAAGCGGCGACTTTCCTAACGCGGTCGCGGTTCCACGGCTGGTTCGTGGTCGCACTGCATTACATTTACCAATCAGATCGATGTACGAACCGACGGCACTCTCTCCTGCACAACGTTCAAGTCTTGGCCCTGGGGATACTATCCTGTCCTCATCGGACGAGAAGGGATCTGGGCATTCCTCACCTAACACATCTTACGAGGATGAAGATTTTGACGACATTACTGGCCGCAGTGAGGGATCGCGCACACCAGGAGACGTTGACATGGAAGAGACTGATCGTCGGTTGCGAGCTTTCCTTTCACAGCCTGTTTCTCCTAGTATCTCGTTTAAAAGTTTTCTTCGCTCCGCAGAGGAGGAGCACCAGCAGCAAGCCCAGCAGCCAAGCTCACCGGACCTAAGACGAGCACTCAATGCTTTACAGATGTCGACTATTCACTCACCACCAAACTCACCGGAACGCAAGAGATGAAAGAAAAGTGAGACCTAGAAATCGATCCTTAGTGGTCTGTGACCATTTTCTTTTGAAACAGTTTGAAAACACACGACTTGTATACGAACGACACTGGCGCTTACGGAAAGGCGCATTCGGGAGAGATCCTTCAGTGCATTGAAAAAGGCGTCTGAGATACCCCGGGGAAGGAAGAAGGAACTAAATCGCGATACATGATGCTTATTATCGTCACTGTAGACCACACATAGTGGATCTCATCTGTCCGTTCTGTTTGATCACACCGTTGTACAGAAATCGGGCCGCTGAGCCTATAGACATGGCGCAAGCTACATTGCAGCTTCTATATACATTTTTCATACACACATACATCGACACCTCACACG
>JAASFF010000614.1:443107-471266 GCA_013365195.1 Cercospora citrullina | reverse complement strand
CCCCAAAACTACTCCCCCACCCCCCCTCCAAATTAACAACAACAGGCTCCTCCCCACTCCTCACAATCGCCCACACAACATCCTCATCACTCTCATTCACTTCTTGGTGTTCCGCCCAAGCCGGAATCAGAGCGAAATCTCCTGGACTTAGATGTTGTTTCTTTTTGCCTCCTTCGGAGACGATTGTACCGTGGCCGGAGAAGGCGAAAACTATCGTGTTCTCGGGACCGTGGTGGTGGATTGCACTGGATGTGTGGGGTTTTGCTATCATGCGGGAGGCGCAGATGTCCGGGCAGACGTTTACGAGGGCGTTTTGCCGGATCATGCCTGATGTTTGGCTGCCGGAGGTTTGGAGGGAAGTGGATGGGGTGACGAGGACGGGTTTTTGTTCGGGCATGATGTCGAACGGAGGATTGGATTCTTTGGGGGTCTGTTTTGTGTTGGAGTGGTGGTGGGTTGTTTGAAGTCTTTTTGCTTGTTTGTTGGAGACTTCTTTTCCGCAGTGGTGAATGCTTTCAGCAATTTCTTGAATGGTGGTACTGGTTGTATACTTCAGAGGTTGGTCCTACATTGATTCAAGGTGAGCTGTTCTACATCAGCATCTTCAGTCATGCTTGCTAGCTACTGCGGACGAAAGAGAGTTCGTCATAACCCCAGTCTGGCACTGACGTAACACAGTTTCTAGAGCTGCCTGTATCGTGCGCAGATTGCAATCTGTTCGAGTGACATCTCATGCAGAGTGTTCATCACGAGCAAGAAAATATACAGAGCACAAAATCACCACGTCGGGGTCTTGCGCCACCTGATGTACAAAGTAGTGACAGACCCATCAAGGGCTTGGTAATTGCAAGACGTTGCAATGCTCAGAGCTACATGGCACAGGCCTCACCGACATAGCTGCAGTTGGCGTCGCAGCATCCCGGTTCTGCTTTGTGAAGGCCCATCAAGGAGAATACTTCGCATTCAAAATTAGAAGCATACTGTGTCTGCGAGGTTGACATATAGTCGTCTCATTGGGCGTTTCAAAGCGTGTTCGGATATTGTGAGAACGTCCAAGTCGTTTCGGCGATGATTTGTGCGCGTCCACGCAAGATGCCGTTCCACTCAAGAACCGAGGTGAAAGTATTCACTCCAGGAGAGTCTTGTTGTCGTTCTCGCATGGTGGTCTTAAGCATTATTTCGCTTGGCGGCAGGCCGGACGCGGAGAGTGTCCAGATGGGAATCACATGCCGAAGGATTGGCACGAGACTCGAAAAGCACACGCCACGCGAATGCGTCCCAGACCGAGGCATGGGTCGTGAACCAATCAGCACTCTCCGAATGGTTCACTTCCCCAGGACCAGGCAAGTGAAATCTGATCGCCCGCGTCACGATGCATGCTCGGCTTTGTGTTTCTTTCACATGAAGAGCTGGGGTCTGCCGTAGTAAGCTTGTGACTTCTGACATTCTTCTGTCTCGTGTTTCGCTCGTGGCAGTGACACTCGTGAATACCCCGATCTATCCCTCCATCTTCCCCATTCTTTCTTTGTCCACTTTGCTATTCGACGTGTTCATCAGTGTCGCTCGCCAAGATGTCAAAGTCCTTCTCCACGGCCGATGTGGCCGCCCACAATAAGCCTAATGATCTGTACATCATCGTCGACCAAGACGTGTACGATCTGACAGCATTCGCGGATGAGCATCCTGGCGGCAAGAAGAGTATGTCCGGATCGAGCTGTAATGGAAAGTCGTGTTGCTGACGAGATGCTAGTCCTGCAACGAGTCGCGGGCAAAGACGCCAGCAAGCAGTTCTGGAAGTACCACAACGAGAGCATTCTGAAGAAGTTCCAGCCAAAACTGCAAGTCGGCTCCCTCGACAGCAAGCCAAAGCCCGAGCCTAAGCAAGCACCAACCCCTCCACCATCACCTCCAGCAAAGAAAGAGGCAGCCGTGCCAAAAGCAGAGTCTGGCACAATCTCCGTCGCTCCAGGCCCAGCTGCAGAAGAGGAGGCAGAGGCACTCGACTCCTTCGGCGACCTCGTACCATACGCAGACCCGAACTGGTACCAGAGCTATCACTCCCCATACTTCAACCAGACACACGCCGACCTCCGCGCTGAGATCCGACAATGGGTGGAAGACGAGATCATGCCAAACGTGACAGAGTGGGACGAGGCCAAGAAGGTGCCAGATGAGATCTATAAGCAGATGGGTACACGAGGTTACCTCGCAGGCACATTGGGTCTGCACAACTTCCCAAGCCACATCTCGCCATACAAGGTCAAGTCTGTGCCTCCGGAGAAGTGGGATCTGTTCCACGAGATGCTACTCACTGATGAGCTGTCGCGGACTGGATCTGGTGGTTTCGTCTGGAATGTCCTTGGTGGATTCGGTATTGGATGCCCGCCGGTCGTGAAGGCTGGTAAGAAGGAGCTCGTTGAGCGCATTCTGCCTGGTATCCTTGCTGGTGACAAGCGTATCTGTCTTGCGATTACTGAGCCTGATGCTGGTTCTGATGTGGCCAACTTGACTTGCGAGGCTAAGCTGAGCGAGGATGGAAAGCACTACATCGTCAATGGTAAGTTCCTGCCTTTCATGCCTCGGTCGTCGCTTATCTAACGCTATCAACAGGCGAGAAGAAATGGATCACTAACGGTATCTGGTGTGACTACTTCACCACTGCCGTCCGCACAGGCGGCGAGGGCATGAACGGTGTCTCCGTCCTGCTCATCGAGCGCGAGTTCGAGGGTGTCAGCACCCGCCGCATGGACTGCCAAGGTGTATGGAGTTCCGGAACCACATACATCACATTCGAAGACGTCAAAGTCCCAGTCGAGAACCTGATCGGCAAGGAGAACCAAGGCTTCAAGGTCATCATGACCAACTTCAACCACGAGCGTATCGGCATCATCATCCAATGCTTGCGATTCAGCCGTGTCTGCTACGAGGAGAGCATGAAGTATGCTCACAAGCGTAAGACCTTCGGCAAGAAGCTCATCGACCACCCCGTCATCCGACTGAAGCTCGCTCACATGGCCCGCCAGATCGAGGCCTCATACAGCTGGCTCGAGAACATGATCTACCAATGCCAAAAGATGAACGAGACCGAAGCCATGCTGAAGCTCGGCGGCGCCATCGCCGGTCTCAAGGCCCAAGCCACCACCACATTCGAATTCTGCGCTCGTGAAGCTTCCCAGATCTTCGGTGGTCTGTCTTACAGCCGAGGCGGTCAAGGTGCAAAGGTCGAGAGACTGTACCGTGATGTGCGCGCATATGCCATTCCAGGTGGTAGTGAGGAGATCATGTTGGATCTCAGCATTCGACAGGCGTTGCGTGTGCACCAAGTGCTCGGCATGAAGCTATAGAGGCGAGATGTCTGTACTACTACTACTACTACTACTACTACTACTACTACTACTACTACTACTACTACTACTACTACTTTGCATGCATAGCAGATCTTGGGCGTTTGGATATGGTGACGGAGATACCTCCGGCGACAGCCTGGAAGGATGAGCAGTATATTGAGTTTGCGGGCTCGTCGCAACCAAGTTTGTGGCCAGCTCGTGCACGAGTAAACAAAATACACAATTTCACAGCATTTTCTGTCATCAATATCTCAAGAATGACTTCCAGGAAGCGCTGAAACATGATCACTCGGATATGATAAGTATGTTGAATGAGGCCGTTGCATCATGATATGGTATCTTGAGCGCTCTCTTCTCGCATTGCAAAATGCTGCACACTACTCCTGCATGACTGCTGCGGTATGCTGTTCGCTCGACACAGTTCTCACGCTCGTTTTCCTCCACCTCAAATCACGCTTCCGCGCCTCGGGAAATTGACACCCTCAGTCGCAGGTTTATCGCAGAACCAGCTCACGCGCTCCGCCGCCTGAGCATTCACGAGCCCGCAAGGCAAAGACGCGCCCTCCTCCGTCTCAAAGATCTTCTTGATCACGTCCTTCTTTCCACCTCCTGTCGCGACGAACCCAATCTTCGATGCGTGAACCACAACCGGCAAGCTGAGCGTGATGCGCTTTGGCGGGGGTTTCGGCGAATCCGTAATCGAGAGAATCCATGCATTCTTCTCCCGGAGAAGAGGATGATCAGGAAACAGCGAACAGGTGTGTCCATCGGGACCACAACCTAGCAGGATGAGATCGAAGAGAGGGAGTTTGACAGAATCGCGCTGAGCGAAAATCGAAACGAGAGTCTTCTCGTATTGATCTGCGCACTCTTGCGCATCGTCGAGGTATTGCTCATCGATGGGGAAGACTTTGGGTTGGCCGAGTTCGGAGGGAATTTGGTCGAGGAGATCCTGCTTGACGAGTCGGTGGTTGGAGTCCTCGTGATCGAGAGGCACGACACGCTCGTCGGCGTAGAAGATTTCCCATTTGGAGAAGTCGAGTTTGTCGTCGGAGTTGCCATTGGAGGGTTCCAAGAGGGCTTTGGCGAGTGTTTTTGGGAGAGAGCCGCCGGAGACTGCTATGCGGAAGACACCATTTTGGCGACTGAGAGCCTCGTTCTGTGCCTCGAGGATGTATTTGCGAAGGTTGGGAGCGAGCTCCTTGTCGACGTCGCCGAAGGAGTAGAGGTTCGGTGGGCGTCCCATTGTTTCTGTTGCTCGCTTGTGTGACAGAGAAGCAAGTAGTAAGAGCACGAGCAGCAGTAGGCTTCGGCGAGTGTAGTTGATCGTTCTTGCGGTCTTACAGAGATCTGCAAAACACAGCACAATGATTCATGCGCAACACAAGAGCGAAGTGCACTGCTCGGCGGGTGCTTGGGAATTACTTATCAAAAGCCGCCCGCTAGGGTACATGGAATAGTCAAGAATGACGTGTTGGGAACAACAATCTCTGCTACGGGCAAGCAGGCAGCCCACACGGATGCTCCTAGTCTCGCGAACAACGTGATTGCTGGCCGCTCCACACCCATTGCCAGTACGGTATCCTTCCCCTTCCATCGACGTGCATCGGGGGCGAGGGTGGTGCGCTCCCACCTTTCCCACCGCTATGCCCTGCAGCATGGCCGCCGCACCTTTCCACGCCAGTCGTCGCCGGCAATGGCCTATTGCTTTGTTGAGCGGTGATTCGTGAGTTTTGGGCGAAATGCAGTGTTCCGTCGAATGCAGGGCACCACCGAGTTCCCATCCCTGCCTATCGGCCTTATCTGATGCCTTAGCGTGGCCCTTTTTTCGTGGAGCGCTGTGTCAAGATTCGGACGACATCCCTACCAGGAAGTGCGAATCTGCCACGCATTTCCAGAAGCCTCTGCTGGCGACAACATCAGGCCGCATCGATCTCACTGGTCTCTCTCGTCTCATTCGGTGCGACTTGACTCCGAATACGATCGCAGAAATGGGCCAAAAGCCGAAGCAATTCACAAGGCCGCCGCCGAAAAAAAAGCCTGCCAAGGCCACTGCTTTGGTATCGGCAGATGATTATCAAGAAGCAGCAGACTTCGAAGAGGCTGCAGGAGGCAAGCATCGTGCTGGTGACCCCGGAAAGTCTGCAAGAGCGTTCGTCCGAGCCCTTGAACTCTACGATACCGGGGTCGGAAAGCATCCAAAGGACTTTGATCTAGCGTACAACAAGGCGCGATTGGAGCTTGAAATTTCGCAACAGCCAGCTATTCTGGAGCACATTGGTGTAGAGCTCCCTGCTTGGCTGGAGAGGACTCTGTTGTCTCACCAACATGCTCTGCAGCTGAATGAGGAGAACCCAGATGCTCTATTCAACATTGCACAGGTTGAGACCTCTCTTGCGGAGCAGTTGACCGAGGATGATCGCGAAGATGAGGCAGTGCCATTCTTGGAACAGGCAATCACGCATCTCTCGTCATGTTTGTCGAGACAGGAGATGATGTACGAGCAGCACAAGCTGGACTTCCCAGATACCGAAGATGGCGGTGTTGCGCTTGAGCAGCCAGAGGCAGAAGCTGCACCAGCAGTAGCGCCTGCTTCTACTGGTGATGTCGATATGAAGGAACAGCAGTCGGCCATCGTGGAAACACCTGTATCGCCAAGTGACCTGCTCGATACTGTCTATGCTTCTCTATCTGCGCTCACTACTCTCGCTCCTCTGCTAGATGAGAAGGGTTTGCAGGATCTTGGAGATATGGCTCGACAGTTGAGCGAAACCAAAGCTCCGAGCTACATCGCTCTCCTACCAGCGGAGGAACGGGATAAGGCCCGCATCGCTACTGCTGTCAATCGCGCATCGTTCATCGCGTCATATGCAAGCGCTCAATTCGAGCACCACATGATCGAGTTGCAACAATACGTGGAACGACTCGATGCCTTCGAGATTCCTGGCAAAGACACGGACGCAGACGCTCTCGTCGCCGAGGCGGAAGCACGAACAGAGTTGGTCATGTCAACAATCGATCGATTCGGCGAGTCTCCAGATCTCCCTGCCTCTGTATGCTGGAAAGAGCTCACAACTTCGCAAGATCTCTACAGCAAAGCCACAAAGCTCACCACAGAGAGTGCAAAGGAGAGCAAAGCCGAAGTGTACAAGTCCAAGGGCGACTTGGAGATCTTGCGGCATCGTCTGATTCACATTCCCAAGACTGATCTCAGCGAAAATACACGGAATAGTGCTCAGACGTTGATCAAGAATGCGCAGACGTACTACAAGGGGGCAATGAATCTGGCGAAGGCTGATGGAGATGAGGAGGTTGAAGAGGAGGCTCAGCAGAGATTAGGAATTGCGACAGAGATTGCTGCGCTCATTTACGGCGGAGAAGCATCGGCTGCTGTTGATGGTCTGCTGGAGCCATTGGAAGGCTGTGTGGAAGAAGGTTTGATCAGTCAACAATTGGCTGAGGCTATTTTCGAGCGGCAGTCGACGTCGAAGAGCTGAGCTGCTTTACGAGGACGATGCACTGTCGCCGAAGCCACACCGAGTGTGCAGGAATGAACTTCCGGCTGAAGGCTGGTATTGAACTGCGAGAGCTATTGCGCTTGCTCCTGCTCTGTTCTTCGAGACGTGACTACGCGGCGCCGGCGCAGTTCAATAACCATAGCATCCTCAAAATCTGCCGCGCCCACGAGGCTCTCTGGGACCTGTTGAGTACTTCCCCATGTACCACTTCTTGAAGGCATCTTCACGATCATGGTCCCACACCCCGAAACCGATTGTGGCGAAGTCTGGCAATTGCCAACGGGAGACTGCCGAGCCCATGCTCACTAGCCATTTCTCGAAAGCTTCTGTTCCCTGCTCAATGTCAACGCTGGATCACAGCTCACTTCGACTGCAGTGTACTTACCTCTGTGTGTGCTCGGTGAGCTTCAACGTCTGTCTTCTGCGGATCCGACGTCCAGATCTCGAATCCCTTTTTTCCTCGGTTGTCGTGGTACCAAAGATTTCCGTAGACACACAGTTCGCCGCTATGCACCTTCGCCACGGCTTCTTCAACAGTCTTTAGAGGAGCACCGAGCCAATCAATGGCTTTTTGTGGCCACTCGACCCCGTAATCGATGCAGCGGACCTGGTAGTACCGTTCAGAGATCGGAAATCGCACGTTCTTGATCAGATTGGCCTTTTCGACACCGATCGTCTCCATCCAGGTTGCGAACTTCTTCGCGCTCTGCTCATGGGCTTTGACCTTGCTGAAGAAAATGGTAGACGAGTAGTAGATACCGATAGCTTCGGTGTAGACTTGCTCGCACTATAAGAGTCACGATGAGCACGAGCTTTAGTCGAGGGGCGGCGTCGGGGTCACTCACTGTCAATAGCAGTTGGGCAGGCTTCGAGCAGTATTTCCAATCCCACAACATTCCGTAGATGACACAGTGGGCGCCATGCAACTCCTGGATGAAACCCTCGAAGACGTATGCCCAGATCCGGTTCCGCAACTCGGCTGGAAGAGACATCAATTTGGAAGCCCGCTGGGTGTCGTCGGCTTCAGCGCGGCGGCGCTCAGATTGCTTGCGCTGCTGCACCGCGTGGCGGCGACGCTGGCATCGGTTTCGTCGAGCCATCTCGGTTTTTGGCGCAGAAGGTGCTGGTTGTGTGCGAGTGTTGGTGGGTGGAACAGAAGTGGAAAGTGTTGAAAGCAATGAGAAGCTAGCGGAAGCACGGACCCCAAGTGAAAGTTGACGCGAAGTGTGATTTTCACAAACAAACAACTACAGCCTATGCCAACAGGTAGGGGACTGCGGATTACTCTGAGAATGCAGTTCTGCAAAGTCGACAGGAGATGCAATGTCTCTCTGACTGATCGTTCCTCCTTATGCCAATGAGTAGCAAGATGCGGAAGATTCTAGGCTTGTGAGCTTGCAGAGTCAACAGGAGATGCGCCCTCTCTCTCTGCCTAATTGCCACTCTCTAATGCCACCGAGAAGTGAGATGAGAAAGTTTTTCTAATATGTGGGCTTGCAGAGCATGCAGCTTCCAAGAAGGACTGGGTCTCGCCTGGTCATTGATTTTGGAATTCGACGTAGGGCCTTCAAATTCCAGTATTCGGCACTTTGGACTTCGAACGCTGGTTGGTCTACAGACGTGGCTCTACTACAGAGCTCTAAAGAGAAGACACAAGCCGGTTTCGCCAGTACCTCGACCCAACCTCCTCCACACAGTGTGCAACCAATGCGATACTTCACTCGATGCGATCGCGGTATGACTCGTGGGCGTCGATTCTACTCAGCAGACCTTTCGAAATGCCTCGGAGCTCCCAGGTTTTGACGTCTGAGCCCTGTGCCTCAAGCCAGTTGTAGAAACCCTCGTCTTTCTAGTCGACGTTAGCAGCAAACAGGGGACGGATTCGCAGACACTAAACTGACTTGCTCGTACACACGACGGACCTCCTGGTCTGTTGAGACAGGTGTTGGCGTCCAGATCAAGATGAGCTCCCACTGAGTTTGATACCAGAGATCCGCTTTGATGACCATACCGCTGGTGCTGCGACACTTGATGATACCTTCAGCCTCTTCCATATCAAAGAGTTGATCGCGCATGTACCCGAAGTCAAGATGAGCTACACCGTAATAATCCGGGCACATGTGAAAGCGAACATTTCTGACGAGCTTTGCTCGTTCTGGTCCAATGGACCGCAGCCAGTTGCCGAGTATCACATGGCACATCGATTCCTCATGCCGGTCGACGAAGAAAATGGCTGTTGAATAGTACATTCCAACAGCTTCGGCGTAGATCTGCTTGCACTAGAAATATCCGAGGATGATCAGTAGTCAAGTCTCCAACAGGCTTTACTCAGTGATCGCTTACAGCCACTAGCAGTGGTGGTTGACGTCTGTATGCGGTGGTGTCGACTGTGAGGGGGGCCGCCCGCATGCGAGTATCGTAGGAAAAACCAATTCTCTGTGTCCAGCCCGCGAATACAGTTACCCAAATGCGGTTGCGCAGCTCGGCGGGCAGAGACATCAGTCTGGAAGGGAGTGCGTCGGTTGTAGGTGTGTCAGCCATGTTGACTGTGGTCGACAATGAAGATTGTGCGTGTGTTGGTGGGTGGAAAGAAGATGGAGAGTCATGGAAGCAAATGAGATGCTGGCGCGGCACTAATGCAGGTGAAAGTGAAGTCCGAACGGTGAGCAAACACCTGGGTGCAGAACTGCAAGAACGCACTATCGATTCGCAAGCTCGGACAGACACTTTCCTCAAAATTCCCGTCTTCTCGATTCGCATTCGCATCATCCAACCGACATCGAGGCAACATGGCTCGACGCAGTCGAGGTCAGCGTCGCCGACACGCTGCTCGACAGCGTAAGGAGCATAATCCGCGCCGTACCGCTACATTCGATCAATCGTCGTCGAGCCTCATGTCTCTACCTGCTGAGTTGCGAAACCGCATCTGGTCGATCGTCTTTGAAGGCTCCATTCAGCAGCTTCGCAACACTACCGCTGCTGATCCCAAAGTGATCACACGGATCCATACGATTCCACCCCCATCGCTCCTGACGGCAAGTCACCTCAACCTACCTATGCGGAGCCCGACTGACCATTGTGGAACGTGCTTAGTGCAAGAAAGTCTATGGCGAAGCTCTGGGTATCTATTACTCGTCGACGATCTTCGTCAATCCTCTCTCCGAAGGGATTGTCAGCAGCGCCAAGTTGACCAGGGAATGGATGGATAGCATCGGCCTCGAGCGAGCAAGGCTCATTCAAGACATACGCCTGCAATTACGACGACGAGGAGTGGTACGGGACCAAGTACGACCGCATGCCTGACGATGAAATGACTATATGGCAAGTGAGAAAGGACATCCTTACAGTAGAGGGTGCTCGTGCACCATGGGTCGAGACAGATATCTGCCGTAACTGGTTTGGAGGATCTTTCACGATCTGGGCCTTCGGCGTACGAGACGCGGATGTGGAAGTCTTTCGCGCTTACAAACAGCTAAGGGAAACAAGGACACGCGCTTGGTGGCGGATACGATCAGAAAGTGTCTGGCTGGCGGAGATTGAGCAGGAAAAAGAAGCTTTCGAACCGTGGCTCAAGAACAGGGCTTAGATGTTCGACTCGTGCATCCTTGGGATAAGCCAAGATACGAGCACGCGCAGGTGCATGAGATAATCCTCCAAAAGTCACAGTGGGTTGCGAGGCAGGCTCGGGAGGTACGCAGGGAGAGGATTGGTGATGTATTTGAGTTCGTCAGGATTGATGCACAAAGCCATGGCTCCCGTTCAACGAGCGGAGCAGGATAGCGATACTGCAGTACTGTTTCGTCCTTCTTAGACTTCGAGAGTCAAGCAATGGTCTGCAGTAGATCCAAATTTTGAACGCAGGAATGAAGACCCTCTTCCTTTTCACAAATCTTCTCATGCTCACCATAACCTCAAGTCCCTATCCAGAAGCCAAAACAGACATGCCGCCATCATTGCCCATCCTCTTTCTCGTCTTCATCCTCATAGCATTCGGCCCTAACTTGCCTGCCCTCCTATTCTCCCCATCCTCATCCGCGATCATCTTCACAAAAGCTTCGGGACAAAACACCACACTTTCACCAACATCCAGCTCCACAATTTCTCCAAATAAGTCCCTTTCCTCCTCTCCGTCCTTCAACATCCGACTCGCACCACCCAAGTGACCTCGAATGGCCGCGAACCACGCCGGAGAAGTGAAGCGATGCACGATCGAGACAGAACAGAGATCAAGCAGGTCCGTAGAAATGGTAGGTTCCTGCGTAGCGATCACGACTCTTGTTGCGTTGTGTCTCTGTTCTCTGATCGTAGTGAGTAGACCTCCAGTGAACGTCTTCGCGGCTGAAGAATCGTTCATGAACTTGTGCGCTTCGTCCAAGGCGATGATGAGACCAGAAGCCGGGCGCTGGTTCTTCACGAGTCCAAGGCAAATGTCGAAGAGTGAGCACGCGGTCGCGGCATCGATGAAAGGGTCGCTGAGGTCGATGATGGTCAGCGATCCGGGCTTGAGATCAAAGGGTCTGTAATTCTTCTTCGATTTAGGACGCCAGGTTTCCAGCGGACGAGCAGGAATGTCGTTTGGATGCAAGAAGCTCTCAAGCAAGCTGAAGCGAAGGTTTAGGGGAAGCCACTGGTCTTTGGAAAGAGTTTCCTTTTCGAGTAGACTGCGGAAGAGTTTGTAGTCGAAGCCTGCAGGACACGCGTTCTCGATGGCCATTCGGCGGAGGATTCGCTGAATGACTTCCATGTAAAGTGGTGGAGGACCCTCTTTTTCGGCAAGCGCCATGAGCTTGTTCATGCGGTCCACGGAGAGGTCAGAAGATCGGAGAAGGAGCGGTCGGACTTTAGGCTTGTTGCTATCGGAACCGATGCGTTCGTAGGCTTTTCTCAATGCATGCTCGTTACTTTGAGACACAAGAACATTGACTTCAATGCCAAGCGAGCACAGATGCGCTACCTCTGCAATCGATGAAGAGGAATCGACATCGTAGTGAAAGACCACACCGGCCACGGGCTGGCTGATAGAGCTGACAATGTTGTCTTTCACCAAGCAGTTCTCAAGCATGGTGCTGAGTGTGTAGCTCTTTCCTGAGCCTTGAGAACCACAGATGAAGACAGAATTGGGAGCATTGACGTTTAACATGATTGGCTCATTCTCGCCGACCGATTCGGTGTCGCCAACATGAAAACCGAGCAGACCGAATTGTGGCAGCACGGCTTGGTGCTCGGCCGGGCTTGTGGACAATGGGGTTGACTGCGAAGTTGAAGGCTCCAAGGATGTCGATGAATACTTCGTGGATGTAAAGTGTGATTCGTCATTGCCTGATGCCGATCCGGATGACCTTGAGGCATCGCCATTATCTGAAGAAGCAACACTTTCCGGGCTGGTATCAACCTCATCTTCAGCATGATCAACATGATACTTAACAGCCAAGGAGAAAAGCGGAGTAGTTCGTATTTCCTCCTGCCGACCTGCACGCCCGCCAGCAGCGGCAGTGAGGTAATGTTCTTGAAGGTAGTTCTTGACCCCTTCGTAAACAGACGCCATGCTTGCCAGAGTATTGTTGTATGGGGACTTGGGTGAAATGGATCTGATTGATTCTGCCTCTAATCTACAGAACGGTGAGCAGCTTTTTGTATGGTGGCCACCGTTGATCAGCAGCAGTTGCTCACTGCATGTCTCTGCTGAACAAAGCGAGCAAGTTTGCTTCATGTCCACCCCCCGCTGCAGCGCCCTCCAAGACGCAACAGAAATCCGAGACACCTGGCAATAATGTATTATACATTCTCTCCAATTGCCTGCAAACGCGGCTGCAAAGTCTGAAACAGGTCTCACTTCTCAGGCAACTCTCGAAAGACTTTCTTCATGATGTTTTTGCTCTTCACCAGATTGACAAGTCTCAGGCGTTCATTGTCCAAATGTGCTGAGTCGCTGGCTTGTCCACATGGGAAATGGGCAGCAGGCGCTCCAAACTCCTTCTCTAAGAAACGAATGGCGGGGATAGAGCCACCCTCACGAATGTACAGAGGCTTCTGGCGTTGTTTTGACTTGTGACTGCCGTGCGAGGCGATCTGTTCCAGCTTGTTGGTCACCTCAGTCATTGGTGTCATTGGTGTCAGTGGCTCGAGGCTACCATTTGCCAGAGTCTTAGAGGTCGTTGGTGAAGGCTTCGTAGCGACATGACCGTTCGGTTGTGCGCTTAGACACATGTGCGGTGGGTGTGCTGAGGACTTCCGTCGATGACTGAACTGCTCAATCGGACCCCATTCCTCCATGATAGCAGCTTCTAGTGTCTGGAAGATGTCGTTCCTGAAGTCGCCCAGCCACGGCTCGGCTTTGTGATCAATGCTTACATCGAGAATGTTGCTCGTCTCAAGCTTCTGGAATTGTTCTCTCAAGTACGCCTCCAGTGCCTCGGAGACTTGCGTGGCTTCCTGATTTGGCACAAGTCGAATGGAGATTGCTGCCTTTGCCATACGAGGAATAATTGTTGCATTGTCGGGGCCGGAAGTTTGGAAGCGATGTATCGTGAGAGACGCTTCCCGCCATCTCCGCATCAGCGATTTCGCGATAGTCTCGGGATCCCCCAGGTCCGGGTTGCGCGACACCAAAGCAGTGGTGATATCGTCATACAATTCAGCTTCTTCTTGGCTTAGTTCGGGCACTGCGTCGTAGAAGCCAGGTATGTTGACTTCGCCATTCTTCCCGGACAATGTGCCAAGCAATAACACGAGATCTTTGAGCGCCTCGTCCAACTGTGCACTGCCGTCGACACCAGAATGCAAATCAGGATGATTGCTCTCTACCGAGACTGTGGCATGAATAACTCCACGTAGTCCGTAAGTCAAGCATGGTATCCTGTCATCGAGCCAGTAGCTGTTGGCCAGTAGAATCCAGTCCACGTCTCCAATCTTGCTTTTGCTGGCTTGCACGGCCCTCTCGAAACCACGAGAGCCGCACTCTTCCTCACCCTCGATCAGGAAGATGATGTCGGATGCCAGTGCTTGCTCACTCATCAGTTCCGCGCAAGCGAAGATGGCAGCCATTATCGGTCCCTTGTTATCAGATGTGCCGCGACCATACAGATAGCCATCTATGCCTTGCATGTTGAACGGATCTGTGAGCCATTTCCCGCTGTCATTGTTGGCTGCCACGACATCGTAGTGGCCATAGAAGAGGATCTTTTTCCGCTGAGCGGCTGTAGCAGGATTGCCTCGAAACCGCGCCAAGATGACTGGGTTGCAGCCATCTTCCGCTGCTAGCATCTCAGTCGAAGCGCCGAAATTCTTGAAGACCGAGCGCAGCCATGATGCGCCTCTTCTGCAGTCCGCCTTGTGTCTGTAGTCGGATGAGACTGTTTTGCAAGCGACAAATCGTCGTAACAATTCCACTAGTTGCTCGTTGGACGTCCTGCTAGGCAGTACGCTGAGCCGAATACAATCACTGACATCCCAGATGGCCACGCTGTTGTCGTTTGAGCCTGTCACATAGATCGGCCTCGAATTGTTGAAGGAAAATGCTGATGCGAGGATGCGGCCGTCGTGTGCCTTCCAGCCAGTTTTCAGCTGATATTGGCGATCATACTTTCTGACCTCTCCATTCACAGCAGCTGTGAAGAGGAAGTTTCCTCCAACGGAGATGGTGAGCACATCATCCCGGTGTGCTTTGAGGTTTCGCACAAGCTGTCGCGTTTCCAGGTCCCAGACATCGACTTCTCCGCGACTACGACCAGAGTATAGGAATGTGCCGTCCATAGCGATCGATAGAATGGAGTGTCCCTCTTCCCTCCCATCGTCCAGCGTGTAGAGTTCTTGAATGGCGCCTCCATCGTCTGCATCCAGCTTCCACAGCTTGATGACTCCATCTCCACCTCCAGTTACCAGAGTCTCTTCGCCATATCGTTCCGGCACACCTTCTTTTGCAAGCAGCATGCAGTACACATAGCCATAATGCGCAAAGTGTCTGACCTTGTCTTTGTCAATCTCAATCACGTCGCCTCCTTTTGCATGTCTGGGAATATAATCTGACCCAGCAGGCTTCGGTGTCTGAACACCACCTGGCCCTCTCGAATCGAAGAAGCGATCATCGCCTCGTAAGGATGTCGGTACAGCCGAGGGTGCCTGTTGTGAAATCTTGCACCATTGTATCGTTGTGTTCTGTGCTCCTAGATACGCCGTCTCCAAGCTCGCCGAATATGCCACACAAAAGACATCGCCAACATCGAAGGAGCTGTACAAGCAGTAGACTCTCTTGAGCGTCTTTGTGCTCCAGATATTGACGATCCGGTCTCCTGAGCAGGAGAATAGCAGTGTTTGGTCTTGTGACAGGTGCAGCCCGAGCACACTGCCCCGGTGCCCTTCGATCACCGCCTTTTTCTCATATGTGCGCAAGCTGTAGACTACAATCTCTCCAGCCTGTGTTCCAGCATAGATGTGGTCGTCGGATATGACGATTGCCAAAATGGAGTTCGTATTGCGAAGCCGTTGGCTCAAGGTGGGAACAGCATCGTGCTTATTGTCAGAGCTCTCGCCCTTCGAATAGAAGTCTCGCTGGTGTGAGTTCGGCAAAGAACTGCTCGCTTCGTCGGTCTCCGAGCCTGTGGTCGCGGTAGAAGGAGTTAGCGCTCCGTGGATTTGTAGGGCTGACGACATTAAACAGTGAAGTCGGCGGTAGCGACTAAAGGTGCAGGAGTAGTGGAGTGCGGCAAGGGGTGGTGGAGAGCAGCCGTGGAGGAGGGACGCGAGCTTTATCTTTATCGATGGGCATCTTGCACCACTGCAACAACCAGAAGCGAAGCAAGCAATCCATCTTATGTATGCTGTGCTGCCGACGAATGAGCGTGATCGCGTGATTGAGGATCTCACCTTCGAGTGAAGCTGCTCTTATGACACCACTGGCCTGGCCGTGTTCCTGTCCGGCATTGCTCAAACTCTCTTGCACATCCCATTGCCAGCTGCCCCTCCTGCCCCATCCCTCTGAACAATCACTCCGTATAGCGAGATGCATGCTGAGGAGACGCCCATCACCAATATACAGACAACGACGAGAAGCAAGAAGAGCAAGATGAATAGGAGTCAACAAGTGCAGCGATAATTGGGCGCTGAGTCGTCGTACACAATTGCGCCATCGAGCGCAGTGAAGCCTCCTGTCACGAATCGCTGTGCCTGTGCGGAGCGGTGTACTCAACGCACCATGACACCAATGCTTTTGTGAACGAGTAGCAAGACAAGCAGCAGTCTGCCTACGTACATGCACACCGCACGGGGAGGAGCCTATCTTCCCCAGATGCCGTGATCGCCATGTTTTCCATCACACTCGGCGCCTTGGCCTGGCGGAGTCTGCATGAAGCCCAAGGACGCCGATAAGGAGAGATGATCGTAATGCAGTCTGTGCTAGATTGTGCCGTACGGACTAGACTTGCATCTGCCGAGAGCTCCGCATTTGTCAAAGTGCCACGATCGGGATGAGGTGTCACTCGACGCCCGCTTTCTCTGAGCACAAACTGAATGCGGAAGACGAGTATGCATGTGAAAGTCGATCTTTCACGTTGCATACGCAGGGCCTATCTTACAAGCCGAAGATATCCATACGAAGTCGCGGCAGTCAGCTCGTACGTGGACCTCTCTGCGATCAGTCACATTCTGTTATCGGTCTGGAACATCATCCACTACTGTAGAGTGACTTGTGCCATGTTGCGTCCTTCGATCTTCGTTCAGTCATTGCATCATACAGCTATACAACACCCCCGATGTGCGCTTTCCATCTTCCACTATAGCTCGCTCTTCTTCCCCTCCGTCACCGGATCGTTCTCGTTGAACTGGATGCTCACGCTGTTCACGCAATGTCTCTCATCTGTGGGTGTCTGATATCCCTCTCCCTTGAACACATGCCCCAAATGCCCACCGCAGTTTGAGCATACAATCTCCGTCCTCTCCATGCCAAAAGTGCGATCGGTATGTCTTGTTACAGCGCCTGGGACAGCATCGAAGAATGCCGGCCATCCGCAGCCAGACTTGAACTTGTGGTTCGCTTTGTATAAAGGCGCCGAACAGCCAGCACAAGTGTAAACGCCCTGCTCGGGCATGTGCTTGTCATATTTGCCAGTGAAAGGCGCTTCGGTGCCCTTCTCGCGCAGGATACGGAATTGTTCTGAGAAAAGGTCTCGTTAGTGGACGTTCCTGAAGTGTCCCACCCACGGTACCTTGATGGTGGCTTCACAACTTCACCTACCCTTATTCAGCTGCGCCTGCCATTCCTGGTCTGTCTTTTGCAGTGGGTATGACATTTTGCGAGATTCGGCGGTCGAGAACAGAGAGCCGATGAAGGGCAGTGGCATAGAAGCTCGGAGGGCAGTCGGTCTCGCGATGGAGTTGGATGGGCCTGGTGCTGTTCGAGCAGTGGTATTAGAGAAGGCGTAGAAGGCTCGAATGAAGGTCGGAATCGATGGGAAGCGCATGAAGAGCTTGGCGAGTGCAGTGGCGAGGTCGAAAGGATGCTGACGGTATGAGGGCCATTAATGAAAGGTGTACTGCAATACATTCAGCATCTCGCCGCCGCCGCCTCTGGCCTACGAGCTATGGCGTCATCGATTGAGAGCTCGCCTCTCACACGGTTGCACGCGTTCGCGTCCACTTCACGTACAAAGTACAGTATTCACATGTCAATTCCACCTGGCCGCGTTGTGCCTGACGCGCAAAGTTCGACCATAGGAACCATGGAGAACTGTTCCCAATCATTGCGGATAATTTGGAATCGACCTGAATCACAGCGTGGACATCGAGTAGCAGAATACCCTCGACTCAGTCACAAGCTCTTAGCTTTCCTTTAGATCGATAGGTTATGCATATAAGCACCGTCTTATGCCACTATTGAACATATCGGATGGCAATTATGACAATCGGGACATGGTGAAGTGTGCACTGAGTATGCAGGCGACATCTATTGCCTTCAAATTACTCCAAAACCGTGACAATGCATTCCATCAGCACCTTTAGCCATTTCGTAAGGCAATTTTAGACACGAAACTAACCAACGAGTGCCAGCTTTGTCGTGACTTTTCAAGCACGTGTGTAGTGCGCTTCGAAGGGGGTAAACGAGTACACTGTCGCTGTGCCTCGAGTACTCCTGCTCGCCCGCTGTACTAAAGCATGTTGGCGCATGAGGTCGTGCCCGTAACTCAAGGTAGTGCAGCTGCCATGATCGTGGATTTCTCGAGCAAATTTGAAGATGTGGTGGCTTCGAAGTATCCGAGTAGAGCTGCTGGAGGTAAGCGTGCAGGCCACTGGCGGCAGTCGAGTATCAGTGAGGTCGGGCGACTGTGCTCGCAGTATCAGCTGAGATCCGCGCGAAGCTGGTGCAATGTCATTTATGACCAGCGATCACATGCAAAAGATCTGTGGAGCTCATGATCAAGTGAAGTTCCTGTACGTGTGTGGAAGGTAGCAGAACAGAGCTCGGCTTTGGCGGCAGGAGCTCGGGGCAGGTGATCAACTTCCCACCATCCTGGCAGGATCCCATGCTCACTCTACTACTAAAACAACCATGTTGCTGACAAGTATGCCCAAATTTGCGGCATGCGACACTCGCCATATGCTCAAGCGTTCATAGTATGACCGACCGGTCCAGCGTCGACCATGAGCTGCAGAAACTCGACCGCGAATCACTGGAAGAGCACACGGAGGAAACACGAGCTACGGTGACCGATATGGCGGACACAGACCGCTACGAACGACAGCCTCTGACCGGCGGAGAATCTGGTCAAGCAGAGGGGAAAGATCGCTCGACAACTGGGCTGAATAGGAGGACGGTGCGCAAGCTGGACACAATTCTGCTACCTTTCCTCGCGCTGCTGTTTCTACTGAACAGCTTGGACAAGAGTAACATTGGCAATGCCGAAACTGCTGGCTTCACATACGACACGGGACTTTCGCGACAAGATGTGCACACGTCAATGGGCGTGTTCTTCTTCGTCTTCGTGGCATTGCAACCAGTGGGGGCGGCCTTGGGCCGCCGATTTGGCATGCGTCGCTATGTGCCCACGTGCATGAGCCTGTGGGGCCTGAGCACAATCTTACACATCTACGTGAGAAAGAGATGGCACTTGATTCTGCTGAGAGTTATGATCGCAACATTAGAAGCGGGCTTCTATCCGACAGCAGTGAGCTACATGAGTTTGTTCTACACAAAGTTCGAGTTCGCAACTCGCCTTGGCTTCTTTTATGGCATGACTGCTGTTGCAGGTGTAGTTGGCGGTATTCTGAGTTGGGCTGTGTTTTCGGAATTCCCTGGACACGATGATGACCCAAGTGCACCGGAGCTTCCTCCCTCGATACGACGCGCGCCAGGCAGCGCTGGATGGAAGAGCTGGGAAGTTCTCTTCCTGATCGAAGGCTGTGTGACAATGACTGTGGCATTGATTGGTTTCTTGTGGCTACCCAGATCCGCAGATTCAGCATGGTTTTTAACCAGCGAGGAACGAGCTTGGGCAGAATCTCGCATGCGAGCAGACACATATCCTGATGATGTCGATGGCAAGCAAGGCCACGAGAGCAACACCGATAGCGTACTGCGCCACGACTACGATGCGGATGCGCGACCCTTAAATGGCCGAGCAGACGACACAGTAGATGAAATGCACGAGAGGCTGTTGGATGAGGAAGATCCACTTTCCCCAAGTCGCCGAGAAAGACGAAAGTCAACAATCTCTGCTATCTCTGTCACTCGCGACTCCGGCCTCAGCAGGCACGACATTGTTTCTGCGTTTTTCAACTACAAAATCTGGCACCTTTTGGTATGCAATGTGCTCAGTGCCATTCCGGCCACAGCTTTCGGCGTGCTCCTGCCTATCCTGGTGAAAGAGCTGTCGCCCTCCCTGCATCTATCGCCAGCTGCATCTAACCTACTCTCGGCGCCGCCTTTCGCCTTCGGTGCGATCGTGCTCTTCATCTTCGTAGCATGGTCAGATCGCGCACGCATCAGGCTGGTGCCGATCATATGGGGACTCTTCCTTCTGCTCGTCGGCTTGACTTTGACAGTACTCGCGCCGATTGACAATTATTGGCTTCGGTATTTCTCCCTCTGCGTCCTGTTGTCAGGCTCATTCATAGCTTCGCCTCTTACAGTGGCATGGCTAGCCAACAATACGCCGGAACCTGGAAAGCGCGCCATCTTACTTGGCATCAATGGCTGGGGAAACTTGGCCGGCGTCTTCGTTTCGGTCCTGTTCACGCCCGCAGACAAGGAAGCTGGCTATGTGAGATCGTTCTCCATCCTCCTTGTTTGCGTGCTGGCATCCTTAGCCGGATTTGCGGCTTTTAGATTCCTGATCGTGAGAGAAAATAGGTGGCGCCGCGATGTGCTCCGAAGTTGGAGCAATGAAGAAAAGGAACGCGAAGAGCTTCTAGGCGATGTGCCTGCACCAGACGATTTCCGGATGCGTGTCGCAAGAAGCACAGGGCTTCTCAAACTTGCGAGGAAAGCTGGGCTCGAGGAAGGCCGCAAAGGCGATGAACGACTGACGTTCAGATATGATTTATGAAAGACATGGCATCAATGGAGCCTTTAGCCGTACACTCTTGCGTATTTCCCGAGGCCACTTGCACAAGCACAAGCATACTTGACAATCTTGCATTATGTTTCTCCAGGGCTGCAGCAGAGGATCCTAGGGCTTGAGCACACGAATCGATCCACACCACTTGCAGACAGGGCTCGACTTTCACTTTCGTCTTCATCGCAATCGCCCTTATCATGGGCCCTACTGCAGCCCGTTCCTGTGAAACGCCCAATCCGATTGACAGGCAGCCAACACACCCGCGCTGAACTGATGGGACGCCTTAGCGAAGCGAGAGTTTGGCTTCAATCTATCCCTGTTGAGCATTATTTGACTAGAAGGATCAGAGACCCACAACCAGCTGAACTTGATATCTTCGGCCGTACTCTAGAGTGCAGGGCTGATCGTAGGTACCGCCGTGCTGGGCAAGTTCATATATTTGTGGTGGTTGTGCTTGTGCTACCTAGATCCACAAACGACTCTCGCTACAGCCTGTCTCTTCGAACAAACAATTCTATCGCAATCATGGGTTCTCTTCCTCAGGAACCGAGCAAGACGCACATCATCATCGCAACCTTGTCGTTCTATGGCCATGCACGTCCCTTGCGATCTCTGGCGAGAGAGCTGACCCGTCGAGGATATCCTGTTACTTTCATCACGGGCAGCGTAAACAGGAAGAAAATCGAAACGATACCTGGTGTTGATTTCGTTCCTTTCCGTGGCAAAGCGGACTTCCACCCGGATCGATTGAAGGAGGAATATCCTGATCGTCCCGAGAATGGTATGACTGCGCTCTATGATATGGAACATATCTTCTTCGGGCATATACATGAGCAGTTCCAGGCTTTGCAAGAGGTCATTTGCGATGTTGAGGCTCAGGATAGACAGGCTATTGTTCTTCAAGATGCAGGTGTGTGCATCGTTCTCGCAGTGAAGTTGGACGACGCTGACGCAGAACAGGCTTTACTGGAAGTGCACCGATGCTGCTCGAAAGTCCCCTCACTCGACGCGTGCCAGTCGTAAGCATAGGCCATATGCCATTGATGATTCTCTCCAAAGATACTGCTCCGTTCGGCGCCGGCATGCAAAGTCAAGGCGAAGAAATCAACAAACAAATGAACGCCGGCGTTATCCAAATGTTCAGCAGCGTACACGAAGTCCTCAAACAACGCCTCATTCCCTACAAATGCCCAATCGAACTCTCTTCAGCCTTCCCAGTCGACAACTTCTTCCTCCTCCCAGACATCTACTGCCAACTCTGTCCTCCAGCCCTCGAATACAGTTGAATGTGTTTACAGGTACCTCAGTAGGAGGTCATCAGAGTGGAGACTGAATTGTATTGCTTGATTCTATCTACGATGTATCTCTCTCTGTCTTAATAGTCTCTCTCTTGTGTTTGCTCGTTGTTTGATCATCGTTTGATCAAAGAGTCAACTCATTGTTCTAGCACCTGCCAGTTAGGGATACCGGCTGTCCAGAACAACTAATACCACCGCAGCGACCTCCCTTCCGACATACGCTACTGCGGCAACCTGACCGGCGGCAACGACAAGAAACCCCTTCCCGAATGGTGGGAAGAATTCATCCTGAACACGACCGATACTCGTCCTCTCATAGTCGTAACATCCGGCTCCCTCCCAGACTTCGACATCAACCATCTCATCCTGCCCACAATCCGCGTCTGCAAAAATCTTCCAGTCCGCTTAGCAGTCTGCGCAGTTCAAATCGAATGACCAACAGACTTAGTCCTACCATCGAATACCCGCTGGGCACAATGGATCGCCTTCGAGGATATCTTCCCTCATGCTTCCCTCTTCGTCTCCTCAGGCGGTTATGGCGGGATCTCTCAAGCTCTCGCGAGCGGAATCCCGATGGTATTGGCTGGTACGAGTGAAGACAAAGTTGAAACTGGGCTGCGGGCGGAAATGACGGGTGCGGCAATTAATTTGAAGACTCAGACGCCGAGTGATGAGCAGGTCAAAGATGCTGTGGAGAGGATTCTGCGGGATGAGACGTATGGATTGAAGGCGAAGGAGATGCAGAGGGCTTGTGGGGAGTATGATGCTGTGGAGAGTGTTGTGGGGGCTATTGAGGAGTTGAGGGAGAGGTTTTATGGTGAGGGGAAGGGGAGGGGGAAGGCGAGGGATAGTGGGATTCCGACGCCTGTTGAAGTTGAGGTGTGAGAGGAGTCCGTATTGTGGGAAGGTGGTAGTATACACTAGATCTCTCATACCTCAAAGAAAGTGCTGTCGATGCTGTTCCATTCACGTGGAGAGAAAGCCTGAGGGTTGCTGTCTCGTTACATTCACCTTGTTCTCTTCCACATAAAGGCAAAGCATCATGCAAACTTTCAGACTGATCGTTGTCGAAGTCGGCGACGCGCCAAGCAGGAAAAGACGAGCCGTCGACAACAATCAGAAGTAGGACATCGACGAGAGACAAGGAGAGCTAGCATGTACTCTCAACTCTCGCGCACCGAGAGGCGCAACTATTATGGGAATCCCCACGACCCGGTCTATGCTCGTCGATTGCGCGAGCAACGTGATGAGTACTTCTCCCACCGCATTGACTCAGACTATCCGCCCCTGCATCCGAGTCCGAGGCGAGAGTCGTATGAGACGAGGAGCGGAGACGACTATCCGCAGGTAATCGACCCACTTCAATCAACAAATTGGACAGCCGGGACTGACGAAGGTGTTAGCAGAGCCAGTATCGCGACCATGAAGTCGCAAACCGTGCTTCAATGCGTAGCGATCCGAGAGGTTATGAAGCGGCCGAAAAATACGAGCGATACATATCTCGTTCCAAACGTTCTCGATCTCCAACTCGAGTTGAAGGTCCTGGTGAGTTCGAATTTATACCCCACCTACCGTTTCCACAAACCATCCTGACACGCTCAGCAGGATACAGCAGTCAGCACAGTACATATGACTATGCTCATCCTACATTGGGGTACGATAGATCGAGCCGTCAATACAATCCTCGTCCTGAATCCGGAACTTGGTCCTCTGTGTATGCAGAACCACGAGATGGCTACCATCGCGGCTCATACGACTACGCGGGATAGTCCAGATATGGATTGACCGCTCCGGCATACCGTGGTGGCAACACCGGCTATCATGAGGATCGCTCGGGCACCGCGTACAGCTTCGACGGAAGAAGGCCTTCGTCTCGCCTTTCATATTCGATGTCTTCGACAAGGACCCGCACTCCGATGAATGAGTATCAACGCTATCAGTATGGCGCGGATGCTGTGCAGCGCTGGCATGAGGATCGGTATTTCGAAGATGATTATGGCCGGCGATGAAGTGGTCAACAAGTCCAGAGTCTGGAAGCCTCTGCGACTTCTCGACGCTAATGCCCGGTGCTCCGAATATGGAAGCTCTGTTAAGGATGAAGGGTAATGATGGAACTGAGCCGAATGGAGGAAGAGAGTGGTTTGTCGTCGTCCAGCAGTAAAACGTGCTCTGCTCGCTCTGGCAGAGAATGGCGAGACTCGCCCCGAACAAACAGGCTGCTTCAATCTTCAGGGTGATGTCCGCTCATTTCTCTCCCCCGTGTTTGCCGGCATGCCGGTAATTGTGGAGTCAAGAGCGCATCTCAGGTATTGGCCGTATGATGTTCGCATCAGGAGCTTTTATCAATTCGTGCGTTCATGCCGGAACTGCCCAGAAAGAATCACAACGTAGTTGCGCCGATGCTCTTTGTCCCAATAGACGTTGCGCCCTGTTTCTGTGAACGTCAGTGAACAACGATATAAAGCGCAAAAGCACGAGAAGGTTGATTTGTGGGCAGAAAAGCGATCGGCATGTACTCCGGAGGCCCCCAGATCCAACAACGTAGTCTTGAATGTTAGCACTTGATGCCCTTTCACAATATCATTTTGCGCATTGTTCGCCTCATCTGGGTATTCAGCTTGATGAAGCCTTCAAATCTCCGATGGACTGCTGCGCACTGGACTCCTTCCGTTGGTCAAGGGCAGATTTCCCACGCTTTGCAATCTGGCTGCTGGTGTCCTGTGATTCAGGGTATCGTGGACGGGTCTCAGGTGTGCCTCGTATATTCGCAGCGCTAGTTCTATTGCTCGCCCTTGGAAAATTTGCCTCAAAACTGGAAGATCCAGTCGACGATGATTGATTGCAACGCCCTTTGAGTCCCGCGTCCAGAGCAGATTTTGTTCATTGTGACCACCAGACTTAGCTTTGAGCAGTTTCAAGCAAATCTGACGTGACCTCGATGCGCCTGCTAACTTTGCTATTTAACCGGCTCGGCTTGTGGTACGACTCTGGCGCGACGTTTGCGCTCCAGAGGAACATTCGTCGTCACAACCGTTGCAATGAGCAGTGGAAGGGAAGCGGCTTGTGGAGCAATCATGCAGACGGGCATGAGTTACTCGGCCTTCTCGTAGCCTCTCTATGCTGTCGACGTGGTACCGTCGCACTGTTGTGCAGCATCGCAGATCAGCCGGATCCAAAGGTGGTGTTGCATTGAAAACAGGCCCGAAAAGCTGGTTCGATGCAGCGCAGAAGATTTGTGGTGCCCTACATGAACAGGGAAATTCGACTAGCGAGAGGCTGTTTCACGAGCTGATGAAGGGCGTTGGTGCCATTATTGAAAACCTGATCCAGTGTCGGCTGCGAGATCATTAGACCGCTGAGAACCAACTGTAGCCCAAGATCGCCGTTGCGAGTGCTGAGTTGCCGTCGGTGAGTAGGAGTGTGTCAGGTAGGAAGGCAATAGTCGGTACTGGCCTGCAGCGTAACCGGACAATCTTTTGCTGTCGACGAGTCCGTTCGGAGATGGGCAACATTGCGCGTGGTGGCGTGAGCAAGACAATTGATGGCGGTGGCAAGGCGACGCCCAGTGCTTCGAGAAGTCTCCGGTGGTTCAAGACCACGCATAGGAGGATCAATATTTGAGCATTTAGCGTCGCGAGCCGGCTCCTAGTCAATTGATAGATCAGCCACTGCGTTCGTCAAAAGCTTGGAGCCAAGAGGCTCGCTAACGCCCTGGTCCGATCAGTGATGAGAAGGAAAAATCGCTTATGCGGTTCTCCTTTTCAGCTCCTCATTAGACGATCGCGGCAAGGAAAGGAGGCAATACCAGGCGCGGTGTACGAGAGCAGTAATGCCAAGATGTTGACGCGCTGACACGCGCAATGTCGCAGCTCCTTCTAGAAGTGTTGGGCGGATTGTGATTGACATAGCGAGATGCGGCATTGATTGTGCTCAAACAATAGTTCGGCAGTGACTGATGCAGAAATAGGATCGCGACACAGTGCGAGGATCCATGCTGTTAGCAGCCTCAGCCTCGCTGCGGAGAGGCGCGTCCGATCACGTCCGGGAGTCTGCTTGCTGAGAAGCATCGTGTTGCGTGGTTCAAGTTGATGCTAGTGAAATGTGCTGTGCTGCGACGCGTCCAGTGAGGAGCTTCGACGCGCTGGGGTGGTGAAGCGTTGCCGCACGCGTGGCTGCCAAGCCGAGGTGCGGCGGAGCGGAGAGGGGGGCAGTGGAGCTGTCGCTGGTTGCATTCCGCTCGGTTGTGGTCTGGACCCAGGCAGTAGTGCAGGCGTGAAGGGGATGCGCGCTGGGATTGAGTGGCAGAGACGGGGCGGATCAGCCTCGGGAGCGGCGTTGAGAGGCGGCGCCAAAGCAGAAGATGGAGATTGGACCTCACACTTTCGACTTTTCGGTGGTCATCACCGACGCGCTCCCTCGCACCACAAACGCGCTCGCGCTCGCGTCGGTACGCCGTCGCCAGACCCAGTGACAGACACAGCAGATCTCGGGCAACTTCTCCCACTCGGCATGCTGTCTCTCACGCATCGGGCATCCGCATCCGCCAGCGGGTTCTGGGACGGGGACGGAGGACGTGCTTCCACTGTCTCGACATGTGATTGCAAGCACTTCCGCACCGCTGGGCGCTCACATCACCAGGCCAGGAGCCAGCAGCGCGCAGCATCAGAGTCTGATGGCAAATAGGTTCGGCTCACGGGTGCAAATCGCGCGCGTTTAAGCCTTGTCCAGCAGATGAGGCTCTGCAGGCGCAATACCGACTTCGTCACACTCGGCGCATCGGGTCAAGCAGAGACCCCACGCTCAGCGCCGGGATACCACGAGCTCCTATTTTCGGCGGCGTGGGAGCGCCGCTGCGATGCCTCATGGAACCGTGGTCAATTGCTCCGCGACGCTGGCTGTCGATGGCAGTCGATGACGGGTCCAAGGCAGGCGAGACAGGCACAAGCGTTGATCAACAACGTGTTTCTCAAACGCACCGCGCCGTGATCGAGAGCCTAATCACGCTGTCCGCCGCCGCCACCGCTGCAGCTGCTGACTGAGCCGCACGCATCGCATCCGCGGGCAACAGGGGCTTTAGCCTTTTGTGGAGAGTCTATGGTGCATCGCGCACGTGCTCCGCGGCCACATCGCCAAAACGCACACTCGCTGGGCCGGAGCGGCGCTGCGAAGGAGCCTCGCCAGACGGCCGGGGCAGGCGAACCAGCACGACATCGCTTGCGCCGCGCTGGGAATCGCGACGGCGGCCTCCCGGACGCGAACCTTCGCAGAGGGCGCTGAGATTGCAGTGCAGCGCTTACAGCCCATCTGCAGGCTGGCCTTGGCATCCAGAAAGATCTTCAGGAACCAGCGCAAACGGGTAGGTCCTTGCACGGGCTAATCTCAGAACGATGCCACTTAGCACAACAGTCAAGGCCATGCTAGCCCATCCAATCTCGCCTATTCCCGTCGTCACCTGAACCGGCCACAGCGATATAAGCACTCCATGTCGTTTCGTCTGCTTCTGCTTACCTCGTCAACACACGCATTCTTACTTGGTTGTTCAGCTTGACTTCGGTCGTCCTCTCTTTAACAAACGAACGCTTCGGCAACCTCACGCTCACTAATTCAATAATTTTCGCGAACCACCGCCTTTTTACCAACTCAATTCTCCAACTTCAAGATGCGTTACTCCTTCGTTGCTGCCGCGCTTGTCGCCGGCGCCATGGCCGCTCCTGGCTACCAGCCACCAAGCTACGGTGGTGATGTCTCTCACCCAGAGCAGCCAGAGCACAAGCCTGAGTACCCAGCTACCACCACCTGCACTGAGGAGCCATCCAAGCCAACCTACCCAGCCGACAAGCCAAAGGAGCCAGAGGTAAGTGTTTTGCGAAATTCCCCTTGAGAGAGAACCAGTCTCGTATGCACAAGAATTCCCCCTCACCATCATTCCACCAGCACCCTTCCAAGCCATACCCAGACCACGAGGACTACCCCGAGCACCCAGTCGGCGACTACCCTGAGCATGAGGACAAGCCAGACTACCCAGTCCACGACTACCCAGAGCACGAAGACAAGCCAGACTACCCAGAGCACGACAAGCCAGAGTACCCAGAGCACGAGGACAAGCCATACCCAACCACCAGCTGCAGCGACGACCATCCACAGCCAACCTACCCAGCCAAGGAGACCCACCCAGTGACTTACCCAGCCAAGGAGACTCACCCAGTCACCTACGTTACCAAGACTGTGACTGGTTACCCAGTGCCACCAAAGGAGACCCACCCAGTCTACCCACCACAGGACGAGGTACACACCGTTCGACGTCAAGACTCTCGCACTCTCTTGCACTTTGTCACCCCACGATGCGTCGCTTTTTGCGGTAATTGATGAACAGCGCTAACAATCATGTAGCACCCACCTGTCTACCCACCAAAGGAGCCAGAGCACCCAGTCTACCCACCAAAGACTCC
>JAASFF010000614.1:404989-443003 GCA_013365195.1 Cercospora citrullina | reverse complement strand
AGCAGCCAAAGGTGCCAGAGCAGCCTCCGGTCTACCCAAACAAGCCAGAGCAGCCAAAGCAGCCTGAGCAGCCAAAGGGGCCAGAGCAGCCACCGGTCTACCCAAACAAGCCAGAGCAGCCAAAGCAGCCTGAGCAGCCAAAGGTGCCAGAGCAGCCTCCGGTCTACCCAAACAAGCCAGAGCAGCCAAAGCAGACCTACCCTGCTCAGCCACCTACCAGCCCAGAGCAGCCAAAGGAGACACACCCTGTCTACAGCCCTGAGCAGCCTAAGTACCCAGTGCCAAACAAGCCAACTGCCCCAGGTATGTCGAGTTCTGCTAGCCTCATGTTTTCAGACAAGTACTAACTTCTGATTCTAGTCTACCCAACCGGCACTGCTGCCCCAGTCCCACCAAAGTACTACCCAACTGGTACTGGCGCTGGTCCTCAACCATCCAAGCCAGTTCAGTACACTGGTGCCGCTAGCGTTCTCAACGCTGCCGGTCTCCTTGCTGGTGCCGGTGCTATCCTTGCTTTCTTCTTGTAGACAAGTATCGACAGCATGCCGGCTATGAATAACCGCGATGGGCATAGTTCCAAGACAATTCTCTCTATGTTGGTTGCGTCAAAGTATAATGTAATAGCAGCGGCGCGAAAAGAGATAGTGTCATCTACAACTGTATGGGACGGTGTTCACTGAGTGCTTTTTACACTTGCATGTCACTGCGGGTCGGTACCGGAACGACTACTGGGGGACAAAGAAAACGTATATGCATCTTGAATGAATTGATTTTGTAAATAATTATTTCTTGAATCTCTTGAAACATTATTCGCTTCTCAATTTTGTGTTTGACTATCTGTCGTGCTGATTGCTGGGATAAGTGCCTTCGCTGTCTCTTGGTAAATCGAAGGACACTGAACGCTCTTGATGACCACAGACTGCCACACGACCTTAGGGTGCACAGCGTTCTCTGTCTGGCAACGGTGCTGCGGGCCAACGTAGGTACGGATACTGTTCGCAAGCAGCACTAGATGAACCCGGAAGCAACAATGATCGAAGATGACGGAGCGAGAAGCCCTATCGATGGCGAAAAGGTCTCGAACTTCTCGTCATCACATCTTCACGATCAGCATTGCTTCTAAATTGATTTATGATTGCAAGCGAACAAATGTCGCATCTACGTCAACACGCAACAATATTCTCAACAGAGGACCGCGATCGATCTCGAAGACCTCTGAAATCCCTCGACGTCACAATTTTCTAAATCTGCACATGAAACAGCCTTGCCCTTCGAATCAACTCAGAAGCATGAAACGAAGGGCTTCTCGATTAACTCTTCAAGAACCACGCCCAACCCGACACTCATACTCAGAGCTTATGATGATAAACATTACCACTCATCCAAACTGCTCAGACTCTGGAGTTCACTCCGACACCATCATCGAAATTTCCACTCGAAATCAATTCTGAGGCAATGCAAGCATCTGCAGTCAACCGCGTCGTCGAAATAAAGTAGTGGAGCCTACTTGGTTTCCGAGATCTACGCTATCCCGGCTGATGTGGAGGGATCGATGCTAGCTCGCAAGATGCCGATTGACCGGGACGATGTTGCGACGCGCGGCCTCGTATGTGAAACACACCTATGATAGGTGACATAGGTAATAACTGCTTGCCGACGCGTCCGGATAGGGCGACGTAAGGGCTATGGCTAGGGGAGAAGAAGTAGTTGGAAATAGATGGCGCTGGTGGAAAGTGGATCTATACTATTGCTTGGCTATGCAGGCCAAGAGGTGTTGTTGTGGTGTTGGTTGTGAAGTTGGGGCTTCGGAATCTCGGCATCGCGCCGCATCTCTCGCATGCTGCAGCTTACAACTTCAACACGAGCAAGAACGCCTTGCGATGAAGGCTCTTGCTGGAAATGGAGTCACGATGCTGCCGTCTTCTGACCTGTGCCTCAGGCGCCAGATGCTGCCGACTCACCCAATTCGCCGGTGACGATCGTTGTGGTTTAAGCACTCAATCACAATATCAATGTTGTTTTTGGCAACCGGGCTTCAATCTGACAGTTCTGTGAGGCCCAACTTTGCAGAGATCAGGTAGATGACGAAGCCGGTCGTGCATATGCAGTAAGATCTTCACATCGCGTGTAGAAAACGGAAAGCGGGAACCGGTTTGCAGAGAGCTTGCGAGAGAACAAGCTATATTCGTTGTCAATCGTCTCGAAGTCAGCTGCGCAGAACGCCCAAAGATCCAAGTGAGTAGAGGTAGAGAACTCAGGTTCATAGAACAAGTATGGACAGTCAAGAGCCTCATCATAGGTCTCCGTTCAGCACTCACCTTCCAAAGTTTGAAACAATAATCATTGACCTTCCACCAACATCACCTGATCCTTCCCATCTCCTCCACAAACTCACTCACCCCATCTTCCAAGATACGACTTCCACCCAGCAAGCCCTTGTTCACATTACCGCCACTCCGCGTCTTCTGTCCCCAGACCTCATGAAACTTTATACTCGCATCGCTTGTTGCGACCACCAAACATCCCTCGCCATCCTTCTTCATCCCCGATCTCCCACCATTTGGTCCTCCGGGATATGCCACAGCATACAGAGCCCTTTCTTCACCCCACCACGGGATTCCCACTACTCTCCTGCAACTTGGCCAAGCAAAGACCGCGATACGATACGGATGTTCCGGTTGTGCGAAGCCAAAAGTGGCTGCGATCTCCTTTCTCGTCTCGCTCCAGACCAGACTGGTGACTTGCGCGTGGCAGTCAATCGTGGCAAGAGTGGCTCCGGAGACGGCGTGAAAGAAGTGGATGCAGCGATCATTACTGCCTCCTCCGGCAGCTACAAGAGAAGGCTGCCAGGGGGCAAAGGAGATGGCTTTGACTGCTGCGTTGAGAGAGAACAGGTGCTTTTGTCGCCCAGCGGTGATGGCGAGAACGTCGCCTTGACCAGCCAAGGGGTCGCCGCTTGTGCTGCTGCCGTTGAGAACGGTGAGATCACTGGTTGCATTGGTCTGATTGTTGCCATTACGCGGAAATAGTTTCTTCGTCTCAAAAAGGTAGAGGTGATTGTCGTTGCCGCCTGTAGCAAAATACTCGCCTTCTTTGCTCCACGCAAGACCGCAGACTTGTTGAGAGTGACAGCTCAGTCTTGCAATTGTAGTCATGCTGCCAGGCCACCCGAAAAGATCCCGCTGGTCAGGAGTCGGCCATTCCACAGAGTAGTAATAGACATTACCAGACTCATCGCCCACTAGTAGCTCCTCCGTCATGACCATCATACCTGGCTCCTTGACTGACGACCGTCTCACAGCATTGGGTCGGAAACAGACACAGGCTACAGAAGCCGGCTGCTCACTGTCGAATCGGGGGTCATGGTCTTGCGGACTCCAGAGCGTGACACGACCATCAGCGCGACCAATCGCAAGTATCGAGCTGCCCCCTTCTACAGAGCTGAATGACAATGATGTGACGTGCGCACTGAACGGTACTGTGAGGGAGTCTGGGACATGTGTCGGCACGGACCCGCGGACTTCCGACCAGAGATAGACATGAGGCCCCAGTCCGACAGCCAGACATTGCATCGTGGACGAATACGCCAATAGTGAGCAGTAATAGTCATCTCGGAGAGCAGGTGCGTCAAGAACGCGAAATGGAATTATTGGGACGTCCTTGGCCTTTGTCTTTCCTGCTTTCGTTGGTGAAGTCAAGTTGGCTGTCTCCCACGTGCCATTATTCCAGCTTGTTCGGAAACGTGGGGTGTCGCTGAGCAATCTTCGCCGCGGGGAGCAAGGGACAGGAGATGTGGGCGAGGAAGTGTCTGAGAAGAGGTTGCCCGAAGGAGAGACTTCCAGTGCAACAGCGAGCCGGCTGCCGTGTATCGCCTCGTCCTCACTCGGAGTGTGTCTGTGCAAGAAGTTGGAAGTATAGTGTGGCGCGTTGGTACCACTGGTAACTCTGCCGCCTCTGCCATTTGGGGTACTGGCCACCCCTTCTGTGACTTGTGTGCCGCCCACGGTCCAGACAGCGCCCGCGCTGGCTGCTCTTCGTTCGTTTGCAAGTCCAGGAGGAAGTGGCGGTAGCGCTGTGGTTCGCGAAGGCGGCGGCGGTCTACAAAGAGTCAAAAAGCGGTCATTTCCACGCGACGCAGTGCTGGAGGCCGGGCCGAAGGGGTCGGCCAGCTCGGTTCGTGTTCGCGGCGGAGTCAGATACAGATCTTGCTTCGTGGGAGTACAGGCACGAGCAGGTATAAAGCGGTCAGGGTGTTTCCAACGTCCAGCCCGATATTGTCTCGCCGACTCTTGCGTTGAAGGGGTGGCGATCTCGCTCTCTTCTGACGAGGAACTGCCCTCACAAAGTCCGGGTGGAGTAATGTCCTGCGTCGACGCGCTTCCAGAGTTCCTCCGGCGGCCCAAACTGAGGGTGCCAGGTTGTCTTCTTGTACCAGAACGGCTGCCTGTAGCAGGGGTAAGTAGCGCCCGGGTCGTGGTAGTAGTGATGCTCCTTGACCCATCCAACAAGGATCCATTCTTTGGGCATGCTTTTTGGCTTTTTCTTGCAGATTGAGCATCGGCACCACTGTGTCCACTGGTGCTCGACGGATGGCTCATTTGCGCTTAGCGGGTGAACAGTCTTGTCGGGCTGCGATGGCTGTTGTTCGAGTTTTGGGCCGGGATTTGGAAGCTCGAGATGGGAACTCGCACGCACTGGCTCAGCGGGGCGTTCTGTGCCTAGGGACCCGCTCTTCTTCTTTTTGGCCCAGAATACCGGCATTTCCCTTTATTAATGCTCGAATGGACGTGGTGTGATGGAGGTGGGGGCTTGGGGCAGTCAAAATAGTGATGTGTAGGAGACGATTTCATAGCCTACCATCAGTGAAAGCATCGTGAACAATGCAAGAAGCGTGCATCTCGATGCCGCGTAAGGACTTGCTTCATAGCGGGTGCTGCTGCCTCAGTGTGCTCGCCGGCAGCGGCAGCGACCATCGACAAGCTTGTGTATGATCACGCGGAGAAGCAGCAGCAAGTCGAACGCATGCTCGACATACCGTCTCACCTTCACTTCGCGGACATTACGACTTGGAAAGTAGCGATGGCAAGTGTAAGTTGTTACTCGTGGACATATTGAACAGGACGAGGTGAGGTTGCGGACGTGGACTGACCTCGTCTGCCCAGCACGGCGTCACGCGGGGAAGCGTGCCCGACAAGAGCGACAAGGACCGCGAGCGGGAACGCAAGCACATTGTGCAGTACAAGCAGCTCGAGGAGGACGTGTTCGAGCGAGTAAGTATTGACATGGAAGGCATGTTTGTTCTCAAATCGCTGACAAAGACAGATCGCCGCCCGCGACTTCTCCAACGACAGCCTCCTCCTCACCTCCCGCCTACTCAACCAGAACCCCGAATACTACACAATATGGAACCACCGACGCGTGATCCTCGAAGATGTCTTTGCCAAAGAGCTCTCCACACCCAAAGACCGCGAATCCCAGCCTGAAGCAGCAGATGCCGCCGCAGCAGAAAAAGCCAACCTCACAGTCCCCCAACGAGAAATCCTCCTCCTTATAAAAGAAGACCTTCAATTCCAACTTCCCCTCCTCAAACAATGGCCGAAATGCTACTGGATCTGGAATCACCGCCGCTGGCTCCTCGTCACCGCGACCCAGCATACCCCCGCACATGCCACAATCGAGCTATGGAAAGGCGAGTTAGGCCTCGTGAGCAAGATGTTGTCTATGGATAGCAGGAACTTCCATGGCTGGAATTACAGAAGAGTCGTGGTTGAGAACATCGAAAGCTTGAGCGGAAAGAGCATGTGCGAAGCAGAATTTGAGTTTACGACCAGGATGATTGAGTCGAACCTTTCGAATTTCAGCGCGTGGCACAATCGGGGACAACTTATACCGCGTTTGCTTGATGAGAGGAATGCAGATGATGCTGCGAGGAGGGAGCTTTATGATAAGGAGTTTGAGCTCATTGCGAAAGCTCTCTATACGGATCCGTACGATCAGAGTCTGTGGTTCTACCACCAATATCTCATGTCAACACTGGACGAGTCGAATCCGAAGAGGCCGATTATTCTGCAGAATGTTGGCAAAGCCGATCGCGTTCACTATCTGGATCAGGAGCTGGAGAACGTGAAGGATATGCTGGATGGCGCGGAAGATTGCAAATACATCTATCAAGCGTTGTTGGACTGCTCGAGAAAGTATCTGGAGGTGGAAGCAAGCAACAAGAAATTCACGACGGCGGAGATGAAGCAGTGGCTGGAGGAACTGAAGAAAATTGACCCGTTGCGGGAAGGAAGATGGGCAGACCTTGAGAAGAAGCTCAACTTGTGACCGTGTTGAGCTAAGGGACCAAAGTCGACGCATCCAAACGACAGCTTTGTCCATGCTGATGCAGATGATCATACCGAGCACGCGCAATGCAAAATGCTGTTCTCATGTAGACCGTTTGGAGTTCACACGCGGAACATTCCCTCTATTCGTGGTATATCCGTTTTCTTGCCCATCCCTGCCAATCAATGCAGGCCCATCCACCCCGCTTGAACGCTTCACCATCTTTTTGGACTCCTCCGAAAGCCAGAACCAGCAATCTCTTATTACCGCTCACTTCTTGTCGCCAGAAAGCTTCAACGAGCTCAACCACCACATAAATACAAACTGCACAATGTAGCTGTAGATGAACAAGAATTGCGTCCTCCTCGATCGTTGCGCTTTGGCGATTGTCTGCATGCCAGGGTTGCCCGGAGCGTTGTCGGATGGGAGCAGTACGTATTTCAGGGATCGCAGCTAGAAGCCTTTCGTCAGCACTATTCGTAAACTCACTCCATAGCTTCTCGCTTACCAGAAAGAAAGCATTGGCAGCAAAAGTGTATAGGAACACAAGCCAGCCTGCCCAGCCTCCCAGAGAAGTTCCGTGGTTGATGACCGAAGCCGCTGTTATCGTTACGATAATCCCCACAAACTTGTATCCACTGTACGCAATCAGATCATAAATCTGACTCTCACTCTGGATGTTCAAGAAGTATTTCCCCAACCACAGCACAACTAACTCCAGTCCCAGCACGAAAACACCATTCGTGAATGTTATTCCCAGTAATTGTGGTTCGAACTTTCCATTCAGGCCTGCGAGTAATGTTGAGAGAAGTGTATATGTGATGAAAGCCATGACTGGGATGTACATGTCTGGAGAGTTGACATCTTCGCGCGGAGGCAGAAATTCGATGCTGTTGGGGTGTTGGCCGGGTTCGTTGGAGCGGACTTGTTGTCGGGACCAGGGACGGTGTCGCCAGGGGAAGAGGACGATGAGGAGTTTGGTGAGGACGTAGCGATTTGAGACGTTGAAGTAGTGCTTGAGAGCTGAGACATTGACGTATCTGTTGAACTGTGCAGAATACTGTCAGTATTGCGACATGGCTTGGAGACATTATTGGTACCTACGTTTTGCTCAACGTATTGCTGACCAGCATCTACTGCACTCTTTCCTAGCTGGAATCCCATTTGCGCTGTGGAGTCGTTCATGAAATTGCCAAATGCCGGATGCATATAGTTGCC
Organism: Cercospora citrullina; assembly: GCA_013365195.1. Lineage (NCBI taxonomy): Eukaryota > Fungi > Ascomycota > Dothideomycetes > Mycosphaerellales > Mycosphaerellaceae > Cercospora > Cercospora citrullina. Next base: position 435,458 of record JAASFF010000614.1, on the reverse strand, counting down.
CGCGCCGCCTTGCTGGCTTTGCGGCGGTGACTGGCCTGACGCATATCCATATTGACTGTTGGCTGAGGCAGGCGGCGGAGGGGATCGCAGCTGCGGGACTGTGGAGACGTGCTGTGGAACTGGGTGGTGGAGCGGAGGAGAGTTGGCGTAGGTGGGACGCTGCATGGCGCCGGCGATCAGATGGACTTGTGTTCAGATGGCAGAGCAGGTTGGTGGGCAGAGTTACAAGCATGCATGCACAAACATGTGGAAAGCTGGTGTGAAGATGGCCGTTTCAGGGTTCAGCTGCAGACTTTCGGAGCTGTGAAGTCATCGCCAACACCTCGAGCACCACCACCTCTTCGTCGTCTCGTCCGATTTTCCCGACACCGCGCGCGGCCATGTTGGACGCTTTCGAGATCGTCACGACGTCGGGCATCGTGCTCTGGCGAAAGCACTACGCCCCGCTCTCGTCCAGCGTCATCAACAGCCTGATCAACGACGTCTTCATCGAGGAACGACAGAAGCCCGCCGGCGGCGACGGGGCTGGCCATGCGCCCTACCGAAAGGACAAATATACTCTGAAGTATACCACACTGAAAGATGCCGGCCTGATCTTCGTGGTGGGTAAGAGGCAGCCACAGCGCATGAGAAGTCGCACAGCTGATCGTTCCGCCTAGGCTGTCTACCAATCCTTACTGCATCTTTCCTGGATAGATAATCTGTTGACTACAGTGAAAGCGCTATTCGCCAAGCAGTATGCCACCGAGCTGAAGAAGCAGCATGTCTCGAAAATCGACACACGAGACTTCGACCAGACGTTCGATGCCCTCGTTCGCAAGCTCGATACTGGTAGTACCAGACGACGACCGAGCGAGGTGGATTCAGAAAGCCAGGTAGAGCTCACACCGCCTTCGAGTTCTGCGTCGCAGGCAGATGAGGAAGACGGTCCTCCTGCTCCGCCTGTGCCCCACTTCAAGAAGCCTGCAGTACCTCAGGTGAAAGATGTAGTATACGATACGACCAGCGCCGATATCACACCTGTCGCGACACCTGATACTTCGCGACCTACCACACCATTGCACGCGCCATCACATCTGCTAGCAGCAAAGGCCGGACCTGGAGGGCTGTCGCGAAAGCAAAGAAAGAAGGCGAATCAATTTAGCGGCTCTGCTCCAGTATCTTCAGGCGACGAGAGTGATAGGAGACCTAAGAGCTCGCAAGGAAAGGGGAAAGCGAAGCGAAGATGGGATGCCAGTGGTGTAGCCCAGGAAGACGATGGTGAAGTGCTGGACTACAGTGCCACGGCCACACCGAGCAACGAGGAGCCGAATGCGCTAGATGTCGACGACGTGAATGCAACACAAATGGGAAGTAGGACTACAAAAGGGCAATTTGTGCTTAAGGATCTCGATGATGAGGTGGAGGCAATTTTGGCCGAGTCCAAGCAGCAAAAGCAAGCAGCGAGTACGGAGAAAGAGGTTTCCGGCCTCATTGGCACTGCAAGCAGCAAGCTCTCTGGCTTATTCCGAAACGTGGTGGGAGGTAAATCACTAACGAAAGAGGACCTGAAGCAACCCATGCAGCAAATACGGAATTCGTTGCTGGAGAAGAACGTTGCACCAGAAGCTGCTGATCGACTCTGCCAGAGTGTCGAGACAGATCTTCTAAACCAGAAGACGGCATCTTTCACATCGATCGAGAAGACGCTACGCGAGAGTATGAGCAAAGCCCTGACTCGCATACTTACTCCCACCAGCTCATTGGACCTTCTCCGAGATATCAACAACACGATCGAGGGTCGCAATCCTCGCCCATATGTCATTTCGATCGTCGGGGTCAACGGTGTTGGCAAGAGCACAAACCTAAGCAAGATTGCATATTTCTTGTTACAAAACAAGTTCAGAGTGCTTGTAGTGGCATGTGATACGTTCCGCTCCGGTGCTGTGGAACAACTCGGAGTACACGTACGCAATTTGACCGAATTGAGCCGAAGAGAGAACGTTGGCCACGTGGAGCTTTTCCAAAAAGGCTACGGGAAAGACGCTGCAGATGTGGCGAAGCAGGCAGTAACATATGCTACGAATGCTGGAGGTGGTAATATTCTTTTCGACGTTGTGCTCATCGATACTGCGGGACGACGACACAATGATCAGAGACTCATGAGCTCACTGACGAAATTCGGACAGCTGGCGAATCCTGATAAGATTTTCATGGTTGGCGAGGCGTTGGTTGGAACGGACAGTGTGTCACAGGCGAGACATTTTGCGGAGCAATTTGTTGACCAAAAGGGTGTGCTGAGGAATGGGGGTGTAGGTATGGATGGCTTTATCATTTCGAAGTGTGATACTGTGGGTGACATGGTGGGTACGCTTGTGAGTATGGTGCACGCGACTGGTAAGTACTGTTTCTTGAGAATATGCGGAGAGACGACTGCTGACAATTTCCAGGCATTCCAGTTGTATTCCTAGGTGTCGGACAGCACTACGGCGATCTGAGAGGTTTGAATGTCGACTGGGCTGTTAGTAAGCTGATGAAGTAGAAGACACCTTGCAGGCAATCACTATGATGAATATACATTCTTTATACGAGACTGCCTTCTTGAAAAACTCCTAGCTCTAACATTGTTGACAATTCCAATTCTGGTCACCGGCTCGCAGATGATCCACCTAGATAGCCACACTCGACACGAGAGGAGACAACATCGCCGCACTTCGAGCTTCTTCCTCGGCAAAGATCTGGTCGAATAAGGCCTGACTGCAAGTCAGCAAGGGAAGCCCTCAATGCGACGATGGTGATCCCACCTTCGTGTATTCGGATCTGTCATGCTTCCACTTCTTCAGGAACTCCATCGGGTCAGTAGTCCACACCTGCTCCTCAGCCGTGGCCTTTTCCGAGCACAAGTCGATGCGCACGCAGACGCAGCTCTTGAACACCCCCTCTGCCAACTGCTCCACGCTCGAGTCTCTTCCGATCCAGTACTTGGCTCTCTCAATCGTCCACTCCGCGTTCTCGCATCGCGCTTTCATCAACGTCGCGTCAGGGACCTGTGGCTTGGCCACTTCCTCCGCAATTTCCGGTGGCACGACACGGAACTCCCTACTCAGTCCTGCTCGCTTCTTTCCGATCTTCTTCAGCCACTTCGGGAGACAAGGGAGTTGCGAGTTGGCTCTAGCATGCTTCATCTGGAAGATGGAATGCTTGTAGTAGAAGTCGATAGCTTCGGTGTAGAAGCCTTTGCAGGTGAGAAGGAATGGTGGGGACGGCGACAGGCCTTTCGGGTTGCCTCTCATGCGGCGAGGAAGGACGACGACGGTGTTGCTGAAGAGATAGGCGTAGATCTCCTGGCGGAGTTCGAGAGGGAGGGATGTGAGGAGGCTGTCGAATTGGGGGTTTGTCGCGCGGCGCGCGCTCTTCTTCTTCTGCGTCGGCATGGTGTTGGCTGTCGGTGCTAATGCTGGTGTGGAATATGGTTTTGTGTATATACTGTGGTGGTGATGGGCTGGGTCTGGTGTTGTTTGTTGTTGGTCATGAGGGAATGAGAGCAAGATGAAGGGGAAGGAGCGGGAATTTATGCTGGTGGTGCGGGCGGAAAGAGGTGAGTTGTCTAATTCGCATATGAAGAGGCAGCAGTGGGAATCACATATGCTGTGTCCCATGATGAGGCAACTGAAGAGTCGCGGCTGTGGAAGTGACTCAAAGGGGTCAACAGCTTGCGATTAGAATAAAGGCCATGATTATAGTAAGGCATGAGGTATCTACGACAGCTCTTTGCATAGAACGATCTAGCATGATGGCGTTCATGTGTCGCCTTCGTAGAGACGGTGATAAAATGCGAGCGGCCCCTTCATCTGGCAGCAGAAGGTTCCCGAGGAGATGTTCAGCAAGCTGAACATCAATGGCTACCGTCAGCCAGTCAACTCCACCTTCAACCAGGTCAATGCCCATCCAGTCACAAGTTACCCAATTGAACTACTCGCCGCGTCACCAACTTTCTTCTCTTGCTCTGCCTCTCCTCCCCATAACTAACCGATTGGGATGCCACTGTGTTGGCGCGTATGCAGCGTAGTTTGGTGTGTGACCTACTCCCGTGTCGCGCCAGTCTTCCCAAAAGAATCCCAATTCCGTTGTCGCAAAGAATCTTTGGACTAACTAAGAGAACTTGAGTTCAATGTTGCTATTCATATGCAGCGACTGCGTGGACCCAATTTGCTGAATTTCTAGCACGAGGTCGTTGTCCTGGCGCAGGATCATGGACAGAGGAGGAACTTCTCCACTAATCAAAAGATATCGTCGTATCATACAGGAGAAGTCGTTATTCGTTGCCCGGCAGTAGCTGCATTACTTGACTCAACGTTCATCGATGTCCCACTTTCACGAGAGTCGACAAACGCAGTGCATTGGACCTATGCGATCAGGCACCAATCTCGCGGTTGTGATCCTGCTTCCCACCATAGCCCTGAGCATTTCGCTCAGCCTTTGCGCTGCCCTCCTCTGCCTTGTCATCGACGCCGCCATAACCGCCTTGCTCTGCCGTACCATCTTGACCAGTTGTGAAGCCGCTCATGCCACCTTCTGAGATCGTTTGGCCATATCGCATGTTTTCTGCCGTCTTCTCGCCTCGGGCTGCTTTTTGTTGCGCGCCTTCGCTCGTGGATGCGAAGTCTTCGGTGGTGTTCTCGGACGTGCTGCCGAATTGTCCAGTCGACTTCGATTTGGGGATTGCGTCGGTGTATTCTCCTTCGTATCTGCGTTCATTCAGTTATGCTCAGCTCACGTGGACGTCAGAGTCGCTGTACTGGGTCTGCTCGCCGCCCTTCTCAGTGTCCATGAGGTTGGAAGACATGTTGCTGACGATCGTTTTGCTCGTTGTAGTGGTATTTTCGCTTGATTTGCGCCCTTGTATTTGTTTCGGAGGAAGCTGCAGTTGAGATGTTCAACTGTTGAGCTGCAGCAACACAAGCATTGGAAAGCACGCCTCGCAAGGATGACCTCATTTGATCCACAAAACGCCACGCTAAGGACCGATAGCATGTGATAGCAGCCAGAAGGAGGGAAACTCAGTCAAACAAGTCATCGTCGAGATCCATGCCCAAGAAGTTCCTGTTTCGCATTAGTATGAAGTTCGGCAACCGCCCTGGACGGAACTCACATCTCGTAGATCCGCATGAATTTCGTGACGAAGGCTTCTAGGTGAAAGATGACTTTGGAGCCCATGCGGATTCGATGCTCGTAGAATGCAGCCCATTTGACAACTTCTGGTTTAAGGCTGTCATCCAGCTTCGGCATGAGTTTGAACGTGAGTGTCTGGATATTGTCAGTTTGCGGCCTGTCAAGACAAGTTTCTCAGTAACGTACCTTCAAAATCGTCGTAGCAGGAATGCAGTGCGTCAACAGGTCGTACAGCTTCGCGCGGACTTGCAGAATTCTTGCGGGGCTTCTCTCCTCTATGATCTCTTTCGCGATGACTTCAATCAACGCCTCCCAGTCTGGCGGCGGTATGGGTGTCTTCTCCGAGACCTGCTCGTTCTGTGCGTGCACAGCCTCGAACATGAGCAGCGCCCTCCTCAGATTTCTTTTCGACTCTCGTGCAATTTTCTTCTCCAATGGCTCACAGCTTATATACCTCTCATCCTTGCCGACCTTTGCAAGCACTTCACAGATCTCCGCCTCGGTGGGCGCCGACACTCGTACTAGCAAGCAACGTGATCGGATGGGCGCGATGATGTTCGAAGTGCTGTTTGCCAGCAGGATGAGACGCAGGTTGGGACTGTACTTCTCCATCGTCCGACGCAGTGCTGCTTGGGCGTCTCGCGTCAACTGATCTGCTTCATTGATGACCACAACCTTGAAGCGTTGCTTTGCTGACAGGTCGACCTGTTGTGTCTGAGCCACCTCTTTCAGCAGATCTTGCACGACCACTCTGTCATAGTTCCCGACGTCTGAAGGCGTGATCTCGAGGTGGTAATTCGATGAGACGATGTTGAACTCTAGCTTGCGGTTCGACGTTGTTTGGAAGACTCTGCTGTCAATCTTGATCTTCTCTACTCCAGGTCCGTATAGAGCTCGCAGTGTGGCTGTGATTCGGGTCTTCTTGCCGGCTCCAGATGGGCCATAGATGAGAAGATGTGGGAAGTCACCGCTGTTCGCGAGGGCACGAAGTCGTTCTGAGAGGTCAGGATGGTATGTGAGGGTCTCAAGGGTACGCGGGCGGTGTTTGTCGACGAGGAGAGCCATTGTATATGGTGTCGCTCGATGTTCGTTTGGCTGATGGGCGAGGTTGTTCAACGAGGAGCAGAGCAACGCGCCGCCAAACGCGAAGACGACGCGGGGCGGATCCGACTCCGCATTGTCAAAGTTTCTCGTCACGACCAGCTCCAATTTCTCCTTCTTCCTATTCACTCACGCACTCCAGTCTGATAGCACACGATGACCGCGTGGTCTTCGTCCACATTACTGGCATCTCGTCACGATCAGGGGAAAAGATGCGATCTGAAAATCGGTCTCATGTAACACTTCTACTTTTCATCTGGCTTTCTAACTCTACAGCACTACGAACAAGACGGCCGATTACTAGGCGGCGAAGCAGCATTGCTGGGATTGGTCTGACCACAGCCCCGAATCGCACCTGTAGCCGTGTCGTCGATGGCAGAATTGAAGGCGGCTCCGCAGTTAGGATCGCTATACATCGATGATCAGCACAGGTTCAGACCGATTTTCCTGCGTGGGGCGAACATACCTTGCTCCACCGCTGGCATTTTCAAAGTACGAGCAGATGTCGTGGCTGAAGCAGTCTTGAGTATAAGCATTGCCGATAGCTGTACCGCTACATCCAGCACCACATCTTCCGTTACAGCTGTACCTGTTGACAGTATTAGCTGAATAGACCTAGATCTTTGTGCTGGCTCCTCTTACTCTCCGCCATTGGCACTATTGGTGCCAAAGTTGCTACCGACAATACCAATCCAAGAGCAGGTCTGTCCAGCTGCGTTTGTCCATCGAGCAGTCGCCGTCGAACCGACTGTGAGGCAAGTAACAGAGCGCTTGTCAAATATGGGATTTGCGATTGCCAGTGCAAGGATGGCCGTGATGACCGCGAAGTTCTTGGTGCCTGACATTTTGAAAATAATGCTGAGTGACAATATGGCATTCATTCTACTGTCACGAAGACATAGAGGCCTTTCATACTTTATGGAAGATCGCCACTCTATTCTTCCACACCGAACCCGATCTTCGGACGCGTTCCGTAGCGGTAAATGGAGCGTACTCGGAGTCTTCTAGCAGCGGAGAAGGTGTGAAACTCGGGCTCAAGCCTGATCCGTTCATGTTCAAGCGAACATGTTTTGGGTGCACTCTCTAACCCAAGGCGACTAAGAAGATGGAGCTTTCTCTGTTCTTGGCCAGTTTCTCTGGCTTCACCATCGTTTTGGGAAGTTTGTCAACGTGGTTGGTAGCGAACTAGATGTATAGCGTCGGCCGGTCGCATTCGCGATTATCCCTGCATGTTGCACAATTCGCCGGCGACCCGAAGACTCGTGCCAACATCAGCCGCGATGCGAGTCGAGATCTTCACGTTCCTAAGACCGACCCCTCGTCGATGTTCCTGTACATCTCACGTCCTGTTTGGCAATGCAACTGCTTCTTATGAACCACCGAGAGGGGAGTCAACAAGGCGAACAATAAGATTCAGATGCATTCGTCGAGCTCAAGTCTTCATACATAGCCTGCTACATAAACCACCGAATCGGCGTCCAAACTCTAAACCTTCTGAGCATCAGCAGTAGCATTTCTCCCTGTCTGGCCACGCTTATAATCTTTCCGCCATTGCTCTGCGTACTTCACGCCAAAGCCGTGCTGGAAAACTTTCCTCACTTCCTCCAGAGTCATTTGAGCACACTCAGGGAAGCAGAAGAAAACGAATATCCAGCCCAGTGTGCAAAGTGCAGCATAAAATCCAAACGTGCCCGAAGGCGTAATATTCTTCATCATCGTGAGGAACGTTGATGAGACGACAATGTTTGGACCCCAGTTGAAGACGTTAATCATCATGGTTCCCATAGCACGGACCTCCATGGGCAAAAATTCGTTTGCTTGCCAGGGAACACAGCCGAGACCTGCGGCGTAGAATGCGACGAAGAGGATCATGGCTACCAGGACGAGGTATGCGGGCCAGCCGACCTCATCGCTTGTGAGTTCGAGGGTGCGGTGGTCGATTGGGACCCAGTTGAATGCAATGGCGGCAAGCACGAGGCAGACGGGCATGCCCCACATTGTCCAGAGGAGAAGTCTTCGACGACCGACGCGATCGATGATGAAGATGCTGAGGAAGGTGAAGATCCAGTTCACGCCAGCTACAACAGTTCTTACTGCTATGGGGTTGGAGAAGCCGACGATATCGAAGAGGGTGGACGAGTAGTCTGGTTCGTGTGAGGAAGGTATAACACAAGTTTGCAGATGACCTCGACTTACACATGAGTGTGTTGAAACCGCAAAACTGCTGGAAGAACATGAGTCCGCAAGCAGCAATGCCGGCACGAAGGTTCGCGGGAATGGTGAACAGCATAGATAGCGACTTCTTGAGAGATATCTCCTCGTTCAGAGCCTTGGAAGAGTTTACACCGTATTCTATGGAGAGCATCTTCTCTGCGACTTGTTGTTCTGTAGCGTTGACGTAGATGCTGCGGATAACGGACTCGCACTGTTCTCTCTTTCCGTGGAACATGAGCTGACGAGGAGATCTAGACATTGTTAGAGGACCTACACAACAGAAGGAGGTGGAGATACGTACTCAGGACACCAGAACAGGAGGATACCGAGGACGATTGATGGCACAGCACCAACTCCGATCATATAGCGCCAACCATGGTTCACCGTATAGAAAGCCGCGTCAAAAGCATACGCGAGAACAGAACCAGTAGCGAGGAAGATCATGTCCACTGAAATCATTCGACCTCGGAACCTGGCGGGAGAAATCTCTGCAATGTACAGCGGCACAATTGTGGATGCAGATCCAACACCAAGTCCGATCGCAAAGCGGCCGACCAACATCTGTGCGACTGTGTACGAGGTAGCCTGGATGATTGCGCCCAGGGTGAAGAGAACACTGGCGAACCAGATGGCCGGCTTTCGTCCATACTTGTCAGAAGTGATACCAGCGATGACGGCTCCGACGAGAGCTCCAGCGGCGCAGAGAGCGGTGATGGCTTCTTTTTCTGAATCTGTGACTTCGCGACCACCCAGGTCATCTCCGAGCACGACGAGGACTCCTGAGATGACACCGGTATCGTAACCGAACAACCTGGAGAAGAGAGTGCGATCAGCATGATGCCCCTTTTTATACATGCAGTGTCGTCCTGACTTACAGTCCTCCAGTGGCTGTAGCTGCCGCACAGAGCCAGACGAACGCTCCAGGCCTCGTCTCTTCAATGGTGTCCAGCTCTCCAGAGTTTTCGATCGACTCGATCATGGTCACCCCAGTCTTCTCCTTCTCCATGTGATCCGATGCATTGTCGTTGACTTGATTGTTGGGGTTGTAATCCGTCTGAGACGCCATCGTGGCCCGAGTCGACGTAGCAAGATGGTGGTGAAGAGAAGAACGACCAAGCAACCAGTTCTTGCAAGGTTCAACGACTTGTTTACCTGAACCAGGGAGGGAATAGAACAGGACTATAAGTATTCGATCCGAGATAGTGACATCCGAGCAGTCGTGGCAAGTGGAACTAGAGTAACGGAACGATTACAGTGTCCAAGCCCACGGGGCCCCGCGTGGCGTTACCAGGATGGAAACCAAGTAACTTTTCGCCGGGATTCCAGCGAGGAGGATAGATCGTGCACGATGAGACAAGAAAAGTCGTGTATCGGCAACTGCTCAACGCCTTGAATTGTTCAGTCTAGCCCGGACCATTGAGTTTGCGGAAGTGGTCTTTGCCCCCCGCCGAGGAGAGATTCTGGTTGTACCTGCCTGGGCTTTTCCAGAAGTTCTCGCAGGCTTGTCAGACGCAAGCCACAGTGTGCTTCTCTCAACGTCGGTCGCGAATGTGCGCGATTGCGGCAGCAAGTGCCGAAATTTTGTGGCAATACATAGTGGCTTGCATGCGCAACCATTTGAACAGATCGTGTTTGTGGATGGTAGAAATGGCCGAACAGAAGGAAAGTTTGACCGAGAAAGTGGGAAGCGGAGCAGCGGATGTCTTGGCGCTTACCTGTTTGTGTGGATTGAGGGCCTTAGGGAGCCTTAGGGCTCATGCAAGACCAAGCCTCATGCATACAGCTGTACGGGTGACTTCAATGTGGATATGGAAGTGAATGCATCGGCGTTAGGAGGAAGACGATGAGTTGCCGAAGGCCAAAGCTGGCGTGGATAGGCGATCTATTGCGGCGACAGAAGCCGAATTAACAATGCTTTACAGTACTTCCTCATCACTATTACTTCAAATCGTAAAATTGGGTATTCCGGCCCATCTTCGCCCATCTCGTGGTTGTTTGGTGTTTGAGCGCACGAACCTCTGACCGTGTCTGCGAGAATGGTCGGGTATCAGTACCAGACTTTACTCGCTATCATCCTCCCATTGTGCTACTAGAGCTTGCATGAGGCGCCCGACCCTCCATCCAGTCTGGTTGCCCATATCCTGAAGGAAAGCTAGACATGCTTGTTGATCGCCTTTCTTTCTGAGACTACCGCCCCAGACGTGGAGGCAATGGTGAGCGGTGAACCAGGTGTTCTGAGCTCGAGCATTCGATCGAGCGATGCCCACAGCACGAAGTAAATGGTAGCGGACCTGCCTCTCTACGTTACGGTGCTCGTGGATGTGATCGAAGGGCCTCGCAGATGTCACTCGTGCGGCGACAGCTAGCACAAGTTGCGCAATGTGATAATATTGCAAGCCAATGGCATGTATCGGGGCTAGCATCCAGATCTCCGGCAAGTGTTGACCGGCTGAGGGATTGCGATCGCGGAGATAGATGGGATTGAAAGTGTGAGGCTTTGTGATGTCCCACTCAGCGATGCGCGCTCGGATGTTGGCGAGCGCAGCGAGGTCTGCCACATCGAGAAAAGCAACAGATAAGAGGTTGGCCAGGAGAAGAACCATTCTGTTCGTCCAAGCAGAATCGCTGTCGCCCTGTATCCAGGTCGCGCCGTCAAAAGGTGGCAAGCTGGTGCGGAGGACTGTCTGCGTAGTCAGGGACACATATATGTCTTCTCTGAGGCAGAGCCAGGCTGTAGCCTCGCGAAGCCCGCCGGAGGAAGCAAACGCAGACACGTCATTCAGAATTCGTGTTACACCTTCGAGATGAAAGCGATTGTCGTACTCTAAAGTCTGTCAGATAATGTATTGCTGTCGAGTGCAATTCACTTGCCATCCATTTCTTCGTTCTGCCGCAGAATCGCAACCGCAGCAAGAACGCCTTCGCTCATAGACAGCTGCCCAGACATGGCTGGTATAAGCAGCTGCAGGCACGCATCCTGATGCTCAAGCGCCTCCGCATCTCGATTCGCACGCTGTCGATGCATGTGCCGTGCCGAGAAGGCACAAATCGCATGCCTCAGCACTGGATCAGTCAAAGCAATGCGGCAGGCTTCAATCTCGAAAGATCTCTGCGGGTCTGGCCCATCAGCCCACAGGGCCATATTCTCTGTGAAGTTTCGTAGGAGGATAGCTTCTGACTCTGATAGAGGTTGAATGGATTGCTGATGCGGGCTGTGCAAGTCGTTCGACTCTGTCGAGTGCAACGTCCATGGTGATTGGGTCGTCTGTGAGTGCGTGCCCGGGGATGTACCACTCAAGATGCCAGCATCTGTAGGCGGAGAGAGTGCCAGATCTCTTGTTGAAGTCCGATTCAGATTCTCCAATAGCACATGCGCCACGGAATGCGCCGTGGTCGGTTCAGCGGCACGATGACTGCTCTGTGGAAGATTGGGCAAAGATTCTTGAGACAGTAGACTTTCTCGCACTCTCACAGCAGGCGCAGTGACCCTTTGCGCATCTTTGTAAGGTGACGGAGGGCTGTCGCCGTGATAGAAGTCTATGAGTTCTGGCGTCTCGTCGTAGTAGCGGAGCTCAGTCTTGGGATGCGTCCAGATTTGCTGAGGCGACCACGCCATGGACTGCCCCTTTCCAGCATGCTTGAACCTGATGATAGGAGTTCTTACACAGTCCATGCCTAGTTCCCGACAGTGATGACAGCCATGTTCGGCGGCGTCACATCTGACTTTGCGGATGCGGCAGTTTTCGCAGACTTGAAGAGTTTTGGTATTGCTGCCTCTGCCATCGCCTCTACTGCTGCTCATATCGATGCCGCATCAGCAGATTGCAGGACGTGCGGTCATTCCCTGGGCCCATGTCGTCGTGTGAGAGGAGGCGGCATGGCCGAGGATGTTGGTGAATAACAGAAGACGCCACATTGAGTTGCGAATGCTAAATGCGTATTCAAATTTTGAAGGGTGACGGCAGCAGTATTGACGCCCTAATTGATTCTAGGCACAGGCGGATGGAGCACACGACCAGGAGGTGCGATCACGTCTGATCAATCACAAATTCACAGAACGTGTCTTATTTGCCGCAGCCACTACTGGACGCTCATTGTAGAAGTGGGACAGTCTTTGCGCACACAATATACGGAACCTGAAATTTCCGTGATTCTGTACAGCACGCACGACGCAACTGTTGAATCGAAGGCATAAGAGCTTCTAGATAAAGTTCTATCTTAAATCGCTAAGTATTCAAAGAGTACTGAAGCATAATCAGACTTGGATCACAGCCTCGCGGCTGGCCTTGTGACCCTCTCGCCTGTCTCATCGAAGTGCAGCTTCTCCCCTGTCCGCAGCGCCTCCTGCAGGTAGCTTCCAATTCTGAGTGCCTGCACGGCGCCTGTGAGCTTGAACGGCAATGGCTTATCATCGAGCACCGCCTCCGTGAACTCGTTGCTCTCGCGAATGAACGCCGGCTCGAAACGATCCCAGTACGTTTGCCCAATCTCTTTACGAATTCCAGTAGCCTCGTGGTGCTCAACAAGGTCATGCACTGGGTTGGCATTGACCGTCAACTTTCCATGTGTGCCAATAACTTCTGTCATGTCGTGTTGCCCGACTGCCATCATGCGGCAAGCATAAAAGTATGCGATCTTCCCACCCCAGAACTCGACAATGCCCACACCATTGTCAACGTCACCGTACTGCTTCAGGCCTTGATAACGAGCGCAAGTTCCGACTGCAGAGACACTCTTCACCACACTGTCCTGTCCGAAAAACCATAGTGCAAGATCGATATCGTGTACTGAAGCATCCACGAAGATAGATCCGGACACTTTGGAGTATCCAATGAAATAGTCGTCATCGCGGTACTTGTCGCACGTCTGAGAGCGGAAAACCACAGGTCGACCAATGTCCCCCGAATCTGCCTTTTTCCACGCGTTGCGGTAGCTCTGGTCGAAGCGTCGAGAGAAGCCGGTCATGACTTTGAGGTGAGGGTACTTCTTTGCGACGTCAAGCACGCCTTGGCTGATCTCGAGGTCGGTAGAAAGTGGCTTCTCACACAGAACGTGCTTGCCTGCCTCAACGGCGCGGATGGATTGTGGTGCGTGCTCGGTGGTAATACCAGAAACGATGACAGCCTCGATTGCGGGATGTGCGAGCATCTCATCGAAGTCGGAGTAGATCTTCACGCCAGCTGGCTCGAGAGCTGATTTTGCCCAAGCAATCGCTTTGGGGTCAGGATCGCAGACTGCGACCAATTCGGCTCGAGGAGTCTTCTCGAGGTAGTTCACGGCATGGCGAGCACCCATACGGCCGAGGCCACTGACAGCGACTTTGAGCTTGCGGGCCATGTTGAAAGGATTGAGGAGGTGTAGGAGGGTGAGGAGAGGGAGTAGATTGTGCCATTGCGGAAAGAGCCCGTGCTATCGTACTTATAGTCTTCGGCTCAATTCGCAGCGCGTGCGGTCTCGACAATTTTTCCAGAGATGCACTATGCTGATGAGATTGTGGGTTGTCGAGGGTCCATTGTTGTGGAGTGCCCCAGGTTATGGAGAAGTGAGACCTGCCGAGCGTTCGGTCAGAATTGCCTCCGCTGCGGGACAAATTTCTCTTCACGGAAGCTGCGAGTCAGTATGCAGTGGTCCGCTATGCTCCGAATACAGAACAATGGTCCACATACCACTCCGGTTTTCGACAGTATCGGCGTTTGAAAGTACTGAGAGGAAGTGGAATCTTCCAACGATGGGGCACATGCGGTGGAGCAAGAGAGGTGAGGTGGACAATGCTGACAGAACCCACGTTGGCCAAGCATAGTCTACCCAGCGGCAGGCATACCTGAGGCTCAAACTTTCATGTACGGCACAATCTCATGCTCATGCTCCTACTTCGTCTTCTAATATCTCTCCTCGACATGACTGATCACACTGCTTTTCCTTTCCACTTCCTGCACGCGGTGCTCCAAATCGTGATTGTCAAAGTCCTTCATATTCATCGTGGGCACGAATAGCGGCGCGTTCGTGAACAGGTAATTCATCTCCTCTAGCGGACGTTTGGCAGTCTCAGGTTGGATCGCCCAGAACCAGAGAGCATTGGTGAAGTTACAAACAACAAAAAGTATGTAGAACCTCCAGCCAATGCTCTCGATAGCGATTGGGGTAACCTGCCCGATCATAGTGTTGAAAGCGAACGAAGTCATTGTGGCGATCGACACACCTTTCGATCGAGTGCGAGTGTCGAAGATCTCGGCAGGTACTATCCAGCTCAGAGGTCCATTCGTAGCGCTGAAGCTGAAATTGTAGACCCAGGTAATGACAATGAAGCCCCAGGACGCAGCGTTGTTGTTCGTCTGTCCAGGCGGGAACTTGGCCAGCAGGATTGTTGCAATGATGAAAGTAATGCAATTGCCGATGTTGCCTCCGATCATGGCCCATCTGCGACCAGTGTAGTCGATGAACAAGATACAGCAGAATTGCGCAACGATGGCAATGACTGAGGATATTCCCTGGTATTTGAGCGTGTCGCTACCGGGAATTCCCATCTGCTTGAAAATGTCTGGACTGTCTGTCACAAAGGGTCAGCGAAGGTCACGAGAACTCTGAGGCAAGCTTTCCGGACTCTGAATGCTTTCATGCGACTGCACTTACAATACTGGATAGCCGAAACTCCTGTCATCTGAACAGATGCCTGGATCGATACGGCAAGTAAGAGTCGTCGGAACGAGGATTTGTTGGTGAAGAGCTCGATGTACGACCTTGCTTCATGTTCTCTTTCGAAGGTGATCATGTCCTGGATCTGGTCATACTCTGCTCTGACCCAGGTGTCGTGCTCATTGCCATGGGCGTGTAATTGGGCAAGAGTTGCAAGACCTTTCTCAGGTTTGCCATGGGCGATGAGCCATCTGGGCGAAGGAACGATGTCAGTCAGGACGTTCTGCACAGCATGGTGCTGCGTGTTCACAAACCTTGGCGATTCTGGGAAGAACATAATCAGGCCAGCCAGAAAGCCTGCTGGGACAACCTGCAATCCCAAGCTGATCCTCCATTGATTGCTGCTGCTCGCCGGGATGTAAGTATAGGTCGCATAGCTGACCCAGGATGCCACCAAAGCTCCAATGCCCAGCATGAACTGCTGCAAAGCCGTCACTCTTCCTCGGATCGATGGATGTGCAAGCTCTGCTTGGTAGAGGGGCACGATCATAACCAGGAATCCGACTCCAATACCAGCAATTGCTCGTCCTGCATAGAGATACGACAGGCGTTGAGCACCAGCCTGCAGCGCTCCACCGAGAATAAAAACTATGGAGCCGATCAATATCGTGAGCTTTCTTCCCATAGAATCACCCGTGGGACCAGCAAGACCTGCTCCAATAAAAGCGCCGCCAGTGAAGACGGACACAACGGCTCCGGTCTCAGCTTTGGTGGGGTTGAAAGTGCTGACGAAGTTATCTGACGCGACAGCGCCGGCGATGACTCCCAAATCATATCCATAGAGCAGGGAACCAAGAGAGGCAAAGACGGCAACTAAGAACTGAATTCGATATCAGTACACTGATCAGATTAGAGTCAAGTTGATCGACTGACCTGATACCATTTGGGCGGGAGTACCATGTTGTCGAGTATCTAATTTTCAACACTCAAAACTTCGCTGGAGTATGCTACAAGCGGCGGCTACAGTACTTCGTATTCGATTTACATTCTTTGCAACTGCCGGTCCAGTTTCGAAACTAGGAAGCGTTTTCTGTGGCGCCTTTCACCACGCGGAAGGAATATTTCCAGATCTTGGAAGGTCTTGAGATTGGTCAGGACATTGGCTGGTGATGCCTTCTCGTCAAGCAATATGCCCAATTCAAGTAATGCACAACCGTTGTGGAGCGGAGAAGACTCCATATCTGGGGGGAAATAGCCTTTGCCTCGGTGAAGCTCGCGCCGGGCTCTATACCGTTTAGCGAGGTGGATCGCTATTCTCCGCCAGTGAACGTGCTGCAATGCCTCATGTCTCGTGAGCAAACATTACAAGCATATGCAGTATCTGCAGAAGCTAGCATGTGAAAGAGCTCATACTACAGTGTTGCACGAAGCTTGATCCTCGTCACAGCATTGAAACAGGCATCTGTGAGTGAGAGTGGTTTGCCTGTACTATCTGTTCCATCAGCAATCTATCGCAGTTGTCGTGTCAACCTCATTTGTGTGCCATGACAACTTTCACCAAGCTTGAGGCCGGCGAGCAGCCTTCAATCTCAGTATACCCGAATCGCAAGCTTTCCAAGATTAACGACAATGTTTTCGGAGGGTTTACCGAGCACATGGGACGCTGCATATACGGCGGACTGTACGATCCTGACAACCCGAACAAAGATCTGATTGATGAGAATGGCTTCCGGATGGATGTCATTGAAGCAATGAAGGAGCTCAATGTGCCTAACATCCGATATCCCGGTGGTAATTTTCTGGCGACCTATCATTGGATCGATGGCGTAGGTCCGAGAGAGAAGCGACCGAAAAGACCAGAACTCGCGTGGCTTGGGATAGAAAGCAACCAGTTCGGAACGGACGAATTCATGAAATGGTGCGAGCTCGTTGGCACGGAACCGTATCTTGCGCTCAACTTTGGAACCGGCACTCTCGATGAAGCCATGGCATGGCTTGAGTACTGCAACTCGTCTCAAGACACGCACTACGCCAACCTGCGGAGAAGCCATGGTCGCGAAAAGCCGTATGGTGTTAAGTATTGGGCTCTCGGCAACGAGTGCTGGGGTCCATGGCAAGTAGAGCAAATGACCAAGGAGGACTATGCTAAAAAGGCATATCAGTGGGCCAAGGCGCTGAAGCTCATCGATCCTTCCATTACACTTATCCTATGCGGCGAGACAGGTCATTCGGAGTGGGATTTTCACGTTCTGAAGGAGTGCATTCGCTGGGACCAGCATGCTTTGGGGGCAGGCAATGTGACTGCAAGCGTGATCGACCTGCACAGCATCCACATCTACACCGCCAGCGAGGATCCAGTGAAGAACGCTTTGGCTCCGAGGTCTGCTGAAAGAGCGATAGAGATCGCGTCAGGCCTCATCGATCTCGCGAGGATCCAGAATGGCGTGCCAGCCTCCGTTCCCAGGCAGACAATTTGCTTCGATGAATGGAACGTTTGGGATCCGCAGCGAGCTCCTGGAGATTTGGGGGCCGAGGAGAAGTATACGCTGTCCGATGCTTTGGCCGTGGCAGTCTGGCTCAATGTCTTCGTCCGGCAGAGCAAGTATGTGGGCATGGCCAATATTGCTCAAAGCGTAAACGTCATCTCACCGCTGATGACTTCAAAAGAAGGAGTCTTGAAGCAGACAACGTGGTGGCCGTACCTCCTGTTCTGCAAGTATATGCGTGGACATACGATCGCAACTCACGTTAGCTGTGCAGCTTATGATGGCGAGACTCAGCCCAAGTGGCTGCAGGCTGCCTCGCAATTGCCTTGGCTGGATGTGTCTGCTGCAATCTCTGAAGATGGGTGGGTAAGTCTCGTCGTGGTCAATGTGCATCTTGAGCAGGACTTTGACATTGCCGTCGATGGTGTTAGCGGCCAGGTTCAGGTGTACACTGTGACTGGTAAACAATGGGATGTTGCCAATACCGAGGGAGAGCAGAATGTTGGCATTGCTGAGAGCCAGTGGGGTGCTGCTGAGGTATATACGTTTCCAAGGCAAAGCATGACAATGTTGCGCTGGAAAGCGTAGCTTCGGCGTTCATAGAGACAGTACACATTGAAGTAGGAAATGTGAGGCACGCGACTTAAGATGTCGGATGCAAATCTGCCTCAGGCTCAAACGCTAGCGACAACTCTAATTCCGCCAAGCCAACGCACTTGCATTTGCGCATCAGCTACGCCTCGAAAACTTCCTCGAGCACAATCGCGTCCGACCACCACCGTCACTAACTAACCACAGCAGAGCACCTTGACGGCTACCAGTCAAGATGAAGCTCAACATCTCCTTCCCAGCCAACGGCTCGCAGAAGCTCATCGACATCGAAGATGAGCGCAAGCTCCGTGTCTTCATGGACCGCCGCATGGGTCAGGAAGTCCCAGGTGACAGCGTCGGCGACGAGTTCAAGGGCTACATCTTCAGAATCACCGGCGGCAACGACAAGCAGGGTTTCCCAATGAAGCAGGGAGTCATGCACCCAACCCGTGTCCGACTCCTCCTCGCCGACGGCCACAGCTGCTACCGCCCACGTCGCACTGGTGAGCGCAAGAGAAAGTCTGTCCGCGGCTGCATTGTCGCCATGGATTTGTCCGTCCTCGCTCTGTCCATCGTCAAGCAGGGCGACGCAGACATTCCAGGTCTTACGGATACCGTACACCCCAAGCGTTTGGGTCCAAAGCGCGCGACCAAGATCCGCCGCTTCTTCGGTCTCAGCAAGGAAGACGATGTGAGTACCTCTTCGAGGCTCTATTTCCTCTTCGCCAGCCCGCCTTGAGCGTGTGCTGAGTCTGAGTCTCCGCCTTGCGCGAGAACGAAGTTCTGCTCACAAGTAGCGTGAACCGACGTTCAGCCCAATGGCCGAGCTCAGTAACTGAGGCCGCAACAATTGCTAACGTGTGTCAATGTGATAGGTTCGCAAGTTCGTCATTCGCCGTGAGGTTCAGCCAAAGGAGGGCAAGGAGGGTGCGAAGCCATACACCAAGGCCCCACGCATCCAGCGTCTGGTCACTCCTCAGCGTCTCCAGCACAAGCGCCACAGGATCGCACTCAAGCGTCGCCGCGCAGAAGCCGCCAAGGATGCCGCCGTAAGTTCAGCTTCATCAGGGCATCGAGATCATCGCTAATGCAATGCACAGAACGAGTACGCTCAGGTCCTCCACAAGCGTGTCTCCGAGGAGAAGGCCAAGGTTGCCGACGCGAAGAAGCGCCGTGCTTCCAGCATGCGCAAGTAGGCGTATCAAAAGTGTTAGACATGGCGCTATGGGACGGATTATGCATTGTTCTCGAGCGAGGGCCTCGAAGATCTCGTGATGAATTGAGATACCTGCTGCAGGCGCACCATCCAGCGTAGATGGGTGAGTTTGGCGTTTTTACCACGTAGCTGCAGAGTCAGTACGCCGCACACCGCGGCCATGAATGGACCCAGCACAAAATCGTTCTCACCCATGCCATCTCTCTCGTCTCATATATTCCCCCCATTACTCCATAATCTCGTGATGCAAGCAGTTGTGGGCGAATAGTGGTACCAAGCAGAGCTTCGCAGGGACAGACCTGTGCTCGCCATGGTTCCGAGTTTGAGAATTTTCGCCTTAATCACGGGATTTCACTGACGATTCACTTCTGCGACGTCTGCCAATCACTTTGAAGCTGCGAGTTCCGTACCACGATCAATCCGAACACCTTGCTGCAACCTTGCTGTCGTTGCCCTTTTCGGTGGCTGCCGATCTGCCGAAGCGGGCACTAAAGTTCTTTCCCAGCACCTGACGACAACCTTTCCGATCTCAGTTCGTCGCATCTCTGAACATGACACACCACACGCTGCTGATTGTGCTGCATAGCTTCCGGTCGCATCAATATGGCGACCACCAACAGCATCAAGTTGCTTACGGGTAACAGTCATGGCGGCCTGGCGAAACTGGTAGCCGAGAGGTATGTCGACAAGAAAATCTGCGGCTTTTCATGTGACAGCCGGCCAGCGTCACGAAGCATGGCGCATACTGACGACGCGATGTCCACAGACTAGGCATTGAACTTGCCAAGATCATGGTCGTGCAGTACTCGAACAATGAATCGAGTATCAGCATCGGAGAGTCCGTCCGCGACGAAGATGGTGGGTGACACTGGACTCGAGCAACGCCAGCATCAGGATGACTGACTTGTACAGTCTTCATTCTCCAGTCCACCGAGCCTGGCAACATCAACGACCACATCATGGAGCTGCTCATCCTGATCAACGCATGTCGAACCGCCTCAGCACGCCGCATCACAGCTGTGCTTCCGAACTTCCCATACGCGAGGCAAGATAAGAAGGACAAGAGTAGGGCTCCAATTACTGCGAAGCTCATGGCGAATATGCTTCAGACCGCTGGCTGCAACCACGTCATCACGATGGATCTCCACGCCTCCCAGATCCAGGGCTTCTTCAACGTGCCAGTGGACAACCTGTACGCGGAGCCCAGCACACTTCGATGGATCAGGGAAAACCTCGCTGTGAAGGACTGCGTCATTGTATCACCAGACGCAGGAGGAGCGAAGCGCGCCACGAGTATCGCGGATGCACTCGACCTGCAATTCGCACTCATCCACAAAGAGAGAGCACGACCGAACGAAGTGTCCCGCATGACGCTTGTCGGTGATGTCAGGGACAAGATTGCCATCGTGGTGGACGACATGGCAGACACATGCGGCACGCTGGTCAAAGCTGCAGACGTGGTCATGGAGCACGGAGCCAAAGAGGCCATCGCCATCGTGACACATGGCATTCTCTCTGGTAATGCTATTGAGAAGCTCAACGGGGGGCAGCTCAAGAAGCTGGTCGTCACGAACACCGTGCCACACGAGGAGAAGAAGAAGTTGTGCGATCGGATCCAGACCATCGATATCAGTCCAACGCTGGCCGAGGCAATTCGGAGAACACACAACGGCGAGTCCGTGTCGTTCTTGTTCAAGCATGCACCACTGGACTAGAGGGACATTGGCATTTGAAAAGTTTTGGAGTTTACGAGATCGTGCGGGAGCTTTTCGGGATTGTTACGATACCAGCCTGAGCTGTAGATGACCTCGTTCAGACGGCGTAGGACGAGAAGAAACATGGCCGAAGCATAGATTACTGAGTATCGTGCGAAGCTCTCTAACATAACCTCACTTGAGCACTTCGCGTCATTTGCAAACGCACCGCCGCCGGCAAGCATGAAAGTTTTGTACGAGGATTCTCACAGACACAGCATGGATGACACGGAGACTTGGCTGGATAGAGGATCGTACGCGTTATTCATGGCCTCCTTATGAAAATCGAATCTCAACAACTACACACGGAGCAAGTCCCGCGCTTCCTCTGCTGAATATGAACGCGACTCGAAACTCTCACAGCCAGGCATTTCGTACCTCAGTGTGCCAGAGTTTCTCTGCACACGCTTTTAGGCATGGATTGGGACAGGATGCGGACGTAATCTGTTCGCTCGAAGAATGATGTGCCACCATTCATGCGCATTAGGATCGAGTTCGAACTTGTTGGCGACATGCGGGACGTTTGAAACACCCTCTCCGTCGATAATCTCAAGATCAATTGCTCGAAGTCTAAGAATGCTCAATTCTTCTCATTTTCATTCGCTTCCCCCAGAGACGTCCTGGAACACAGAACTCATGCGAGCTCGAGCAGGGCCATCTACTGCCCCTCAGCCTTCCTTAAGGTCCCCATGAACCCTTTCACCCAGGAGAAATGACCAGCATTCGTCCCCAAACTTCCTCCCGCGAGCTTTCCCGTCTTTGGATCGTACCAACATCCATCTTCTGAGCTCGCCAGTCCATATTGCGCCGTGTTCTGGTTTCGCTCAATCCCCTCTCTCCAAGCTTTGCAAATGACAGGACTATCGATCATGACATTCACTTCTTGCGAATGGAACCAACTCTGCGTATCCTGATTTCCGGAGCCTTGGATCGCAACACTCTCGTCCACGATCATGAGCTTGATATGGCATGATCTCTGCTTGAAGTTATTATGGATCGGATGGTCCTGATCTGCCGCGACGTAATAGTGGACCTTCAACAGTGGCTTCTCATCATCTTGGAGCTGAGAGTAGAGATAATTGGCGTTCATCTCATTCGTACCTCCTTGGCCTGGAAGAAGTTCGCCACCGTCATTGTAGCCAAGGCAAACGTAATATGTCACTTCGACACCGCGTTTCACGGCGCTTATCAGTGCGGCTAGGAGTGGTTTTGCGTTGAGATCGGGTGTCTGGATGAAGATTGTGCGCTTGGCGTTGCGGATCAGCGATAGGAACGCTTCGTTCTGAGGCACGAACACGGAATCGTTGTTGATGTTGGCGTACGGCTTGCGAGAGCACATTGCCATTGGAACGGGCTCCACATTCGGCAATGGAATGAATGGGAAGAAGTTGAGATTGTTGTCCCGGTCTGAAGCTGTCGCTTTGACAGAGAGACCAGTCGGCTTGTTCAGATGGCGGGCGACAGCGTCGACATGTGGTTCTCCAGGCACGGACGGCCTCAGTACAGATCGCATTCGCTGAATCTCATCGCTCATATTCTCATCGTAGTGGGGATTGCCCGGCATGTGCTCTGGCAGCTCAGCTTCGATCGGCTTTTTTGGAAGTCGAAATGATCCATCAGGCTCGAAGAGTGCTGTAAAACTCTGCTCCTGGTATGTTGGTGGGCTTTGAAGCGCAGCTGGAGTCTCGCGGCAAGGCAGTGCAGGCTCAAGCTTATTGTGCCAACTTACAAGGAACGTCTCCCAAATCGAGTCGACGATGGGTCCCTCGATATGGGTCATCATCTCCAGGTTGTCGTTATCCTGGATATTGTTGCTGGATACAGTTGCGATCTGGCGATCAACAATCATAAACTTGCTGTGAAACGTCCCGAGTGGAGGCCGATGAAAGTTGACGATGGCCAGGTCGATGTTCGGCATCTGCTCAGGAGGAGGAAGACCAACGCCAGCAGCTTGCCATCCGACTGAGTCTACGTTCTGGTGGTGGTTAAGAATCTGCTTGAGAGCACCTGATAAACGCATCAGCCAGGATACAACGCCCAACTCGTGCTCATGACCGACCCCGATCGAACATGATCTTGACCACAACACGTTCGCCGCGGGATCCCGCACGCTTCGAGAGCTCGATCAAAGCATCGTTGACGAAAGTGCTGGCTCCAGACTTTTTCCAGAAATTAGTTGCAAGCAGGACTTCCTTCTTCGCTCGCACAATGAGATTGGACATGTGCCGGAGTTGGTCATTCAGAGGGCCGATGATAGTCACTAAGAATCCGTCAGAGCAATCTCACACGCCTTCTTAGGTCTGCACAGATGTTCGAAGCAGATGGCAGGACTGCTTGGACGAGTCTCAAATTGGCAATGTGGAAAGCAATCTCAACAGATCTCGGACTTACTTGGCACATATCCTGTACTCCCAATAAGCGAAGGAGAGACGCAGTCCGCAAGAGGGTCCTTCTCCAGACATTGTAGGAGGTCATGGAGCGCATGCAAGAACAGTTCACTCGGCCGGGTGTCGCCAAATTTGCCGCAACCCTTTGCCCATTGCAATGCGTCGATTGACGAGGTGCCGCGATGCTCTGGGTCTGTCGCTGGTATAGTTTTGAGATGCTGCAACTTATCAGCTACCCTGAGCAATCGACGCCGTCTCTCAGACTCTGCTCAGCGTTGACGGATGTTCAACACAAAGGACAAACGAACATGGCTTCCAAACAGCTCCTCTGCTATTTCTCCAGGACTCTTGCTAGGGTTCTTCGCATATTCAGAACCGACAGATACTTCCGAGCAACAAAGCTGTACAATCTTGCCAGGATCCCGAGGATCCTTGTCGATCATCCTGTTAATTAAGCTGCAAGCCAAGCCTTTGCCAATGCTTGGACGCGAATGTAAGTGAAGCGGTGGAGGCGGCAGTGCACTTTTCTGTTTGACCAAATGTCATTTGGTCTTCCTCAAGATTGTTCTTAATCCAATAAAGCTACACCGCGACATTTTTGGTCGCGGTGACGTAGAAGCATACGTACGCGTATGCGTGTCCTTGCTGTTGGTTTTAAGCGGCGGGCCTGGACCCTTCCTGCTCTGTCTCGGTCTCGCAAAAATCGCGCTCTCTTAGGTTTGACTCCAGTAGATTACTGACTTCCCTATATCAACTCGGAAAGGCCGAGATCGTATCAGCAGAGAGGTATTGAGATTCCAGTGAGAAAGGTATGCTGGGTGCTAAGAACACTTTCACAGCGGCTGAACCACGGTATATGTTCAGTCGAGTGACCAACAGAAAACATCCCATTCCTACATGATCCTGAGCTGATTCTGGAACACAAGGGATGTCTTTTGCAGCAGCGTAGAGAAGAGAACAAGATATTCAGACCCCCCACAAGCGGACGACTTTGGAGAGATATGCCTAAAATCCGAACTTCTAATTCTCAACACCATACTTCGCTCCACAGAAAGCTGGCAAGAAATTCCTCGAGGACTTCACTAAGAGATCGACAGCGCTGAGGGATTGAAATGCCTCACTGTCAACGATCGTCACTGGCGAATTGGGTGAGTCGATAAGTCATCAGTGTCATGGCTGGTTGCAGATGCTCGACAAAGGTGCGGGAATTTCATCTCCAGGAAGCAAATGCGCTTCTGAGATGCAATGCCTGCATCACCATCCATTGCGTAGTGGGCGATTGTTTTGCCTTTTGATCTGACCTTTGCAACCGCGAGGTCCTTTTTTGACTCGCATCCCTGGCACCTTTTGATTCACTTGACCTCATATGCCCAGCACTTATATACTTGTCGCGTCCTTAGCTGGCAACGATCGTCACTGGCGAGCTGGGTGAGTCGTGAAGTCGTCCGATTCTGGATGCTCGATAAAGCTGCAGGTCTCTCACCTGGCCTAAACAACAAAGTGATGCGTAGCTTGGAATTTCTTGAGAATCGGTCAGCCCTAGTTCTCCGTTGGCGATTGTTTTGCTCCCCTTTTGCTGACTTTTGCATCTGCAGGTAACATGGAGGAAAGTCATTCTATTCTTTTGTTGCCAATCGCTAGGCTCCAGCATTGATATAGTCATCGTTGACATCGTCTACCAACGATCATCACTGGCGAACTGGATTAGTCGGTAAGTCATCAGGTCTGATCACAGCTGATGCCAGATCAAGCTGCAGCTATGCTATCCCGCTGAAGCACTAATCTTTGCGTATTCTTATGGGATGAGATTGATGCGTAAGCTTCAGTCCTCCAGTGACGATTGTTTTGCCTTCCAGAAACTGACATTCAGGCACTCGCGAGCGAGAGAGATCTTCTTCTCGGTATCCAAGTTTTGTTAACGAATCCTTTTGGATGGCGTTCATGTAGTCTTTCAGTGCTCAGTCCACAACGATTGTTACTGGAATATTGGTCTAATCGGTAAGTCCTTAGATCCTCATAAGATCTCGATGCTCGATCAAGCTGCAGCTTTCTTGTCCCGTCGAAGCAACAGCGAATATGAGGCTTCGAAGGTATCTGGAATTGCCTCACAGCTCCAGTCCTCCGGTGATAATTGGTTTTTTTTTCCTTGGCCTTCCTGATGCCCCCTTTTCTGCATTCCTAGGCGAAACAGCATCGACGCTTTTTTGCTATTCGCCTTTCATGCAGCAAGGAGTCCTAGGCAGCATTTATATACCTTTCCACACGTCTACCTTCCAACGATCGCTACTAGCGAATTAGCTCAATCGTTAAGTCGTCACACGCCGTCGAGGCTGGCGCTCGATGAAGATGTAGGGGCTTGGTCGCTACGAGGCACCAGACCATGCCCTTGAGGTCTCCGATGCCCATCTACCCACTGATTCCTAGTAGCGATTGTTTTGTTCTTTTGCGTCGTCTATCTCAACTTGAGCGTCTCTTCGGAGAACGCAAACCCTTCTTTTACTGCTGTGCTTTGTTCGATATCTGGCAGTTATAATCTTATTCTATGCTCACTCCCTCAACGATCGTCACCGGTGAATTGGTTAAGTCGATAAGTCGTCCATCGCAAAAGACGCTCGACGAAGCCTCCGGAAGTAGAACTACATCAGGCACTAGGAAATGCGTCTGATGGATCTCGACTTCGGCGCGCTGCAGTTCACTAGTGGCGCCTGTTCTCTTTTGCTTCCACTAATCCGTCTTTTGCGATCTACCTACAAGAAGTAGATCCCGTTTGCTAGTCACTTTCCTCTCGCTCCTAGCGTAGGTCTGCAGCATTTATATACTCGTTCAATCTTGACACATCAATGATCGTTACTAGCGGACTAGCTGAGTGGATAAGTCGTCACGCTTAAATGACGCTTGACAGCTTGTAGAACATTCGTATCGGATATGTCATCTCTCGTTCAGTCCTCATCTGCGTTAATTGATGATGATGATGCTACCATACGTACAAAGAACAAGATCAAGCGTCCTCCCATCCATCATTCCCACGCCTGACACATCAGTCCACTTCCTTATCAATACTCTCCGCCACAAATATACTCGTGCATGAAACAACGAAACTAAACAACAATGCCTGGGTATCGAAGAATGGACCGAACTAATGTGATCAGGTCGTTGTCGTTATCGCTCATCGCATCGTAAAAAAAAAGAATCTCCTCTATCGTGAGGTATTGGTACAAGAAGTCCACAAGTCATAACTTCGTGTGAAACGCCATTGCAATGCTGTAATCTCTTAATATCTTTTGTTGTGTTAGTAGTGTCTAGTCTCCGTCTCCATAAGATTGAAGTCGGGTCCGAGATCGGCTACGGAGTTGCCTTCGGGCTTGTTCAGTCGAAGACTCGCTGTCGAAGCTTTCGCGTTGTTCCTCACGATTGCTCTCGCGGCGCATTGGAGATGGTCCTGGATTCTTCAGTATGGAATGGCTTGGGCTGCTGGTACTGCCACCGGTGAAAGTCGGGCTGCCAGAGCTGCTTTGGCCCTTGCCCCTGCGCTCCTAGTGCGTGGGTGGCGGCCCAAACTGGTTCGGATTGTTGGCATAGCTACCATAACCATCTGTACCACCTGGCGCGGCCGATGCGCCAGGATACCAGCTACGTCTTCTTTCTTCGGGTATGCCTGACATCGAGTTGCGATTAAAGTTGTTTGGAATGCTGCCAGACCCATATTGCACCTGGTCGTACATGTTCTGGCCTGGCTGGGAGCCGGGAAATCGCTCGCGAGGCGGTGGGCCGTGAAGGTTGGATGCAAATTGAGATGGGGGAATCTGGTTGATATCGAGTGGCTCGCTGCGGAAGGGTCCCCTGAGAGGCGGTGATCTGCGGCCACTCTTGGAGTACGGACCACCGTTGGGGGCAGGAGGTGGTGGACCTGAGGATCTTTGACTCCTGCTCGGTGGTGGTATATCAAGCGGGTCCGTCGGTGGGAAGTGGCTAGAATCTTGCCGTGTCGGTCGTGGAGGCACGAAGTCCGGTCGTTGTTGAGACGTGTTGGCTCTGCTCGACTGTCGATGAGAGCGGTCTCGGTCTCGATCTCGCTCCCGGTCGCGTTCACGTTCCCGCTCGCGCTCCCTCTCTCGCTCACGGTCCCGTTCGCGCAATTCCTTTTCTCGTTCGCGTTCCCGTTCGCGTTCTCTATCTCGATCTCGCAGTCTCTCCCTCTCGCGATGATCCGCTTCATACTGCTTTCCTGTACCTTCTTTCGCAGAGTATGGTTTTCTCTCGCGTTCTATAGATATGGCGGGTGGTGATACTGCAGATAAGTCATCGTCATCCACGGCATGAGATTGAGATGCGGATTTGCTGTATGGCGCTCTTTCGCGTTCGGGGAATGCCTGCTGTTGTGGAGAGGCCGAAGGTGGAGCCGAGGGCGGCGGGGGTGGCATCGCGTTGATGACTCTCTCAAGGGGCACCAAATCTGGCTCGTGATTGAGACTAGCAATCAGTCTTTGCTCAGCCTGCACATTCGGCTTTGGTGGTAGCAATCGCCTTGACAACTCCTTCGGAAAGCGCTCTTTGACGTCGTCGGCATTGGAAATGGGCATGTCCCTGACGGCCAAGGACAATCTCGCGTATTCGGTGTCTGGATGAGCCTGAATGAGGCAGGTCATGAAGGAAGCAAAACCATGTGGAGTCAGAGCCGGCACGGTGGGAGCATCCTGAGCATGCTGTTGGGGTTGGATAAAATGATGCTGGCACAGCAGCTTCCGGTACATGAGAGAAATTGACTCATGAGACATTTTGCCGCCAAATATGGTCGGCCAAGGGTAGTTCTCCTTATCGACTTTGGTCTCATCCAGGAAGCGAAGCATCTTCTTAGGGCCAATCACCAGACTTCCCTTGGGCTCATAGTCATCAACGAGATGCCGGGCCAGCCCTCGCAATAGTTGGCCGAGCCGTGGAGTAGGACTTCCATTGTCAAACAGCGGCCGCCAATACTGCTCCAGCGTGGTTGGTTCCTCTGTGTCACTAAAAGCCCCGTCGAGCTTGGCGGAGCGGTGCTTGTTTGGGACTGTAGGGTCAAACGAAGCGTGCATACCTTCCTGTCGCACTGCACGTGCAGCGGCCTCAGAGGAACCTCTAGTCCGGTTGGGCAGCACATCGCTGGCACTCAGATCTTGGGCCAAGGTGGCCGTCTGACTGCGCTTCAGCCCGGTAATGCTGATATCTGGTTGCGACCCTCGCGGAGTGGACTCCTTTTCCTGGTTGGCCTGAGTGCTGCCTCGACTCTTGGTGCTTTCATGGCTGCGGTGTATGGGATTGTCGGCGCCTTCAGCGGACTCTGCCGCACGTTCTGGCGATGACCCTTTACTGGAGCGGTAGAAAATGTCTCTGTCCAAGGCGGGAGAAGGAGGAGTGAAATGAGGTGGGAAGGATTCGGCAGTCGAGCTCAATGCAGGAGAAGGTTGCGGTGATGATCGGGAGGCATTGGAGACTGAACGCGGTGCCGAGGGAGGGCGTTGTGAATGCGTTGGGAAGGTCGGCGCCGGAGCGGCAGACAAATTGGCCAAATGGAGATTCTTGATAACTTGCTCAGTCACCTGTTCAATAAGTCTCTTCTCAACCTCGGGAGCCAGCTGGCTAGTGGAAGCAGTATTGTCGAAGGCGGCATTGACGGCATCCTTGACGGGCTGCTGGTGCTGTTGCTGGTGCAGGATGGGCGGAGGCTGCTCCGAAGGAGACCCCGCGCGTGGCCGTGAGGAAGTGGAAGGCTTGGGCATGGAGTCCTCGGATCCGACGGGTGAGGAGCACGTTGGCTGCAACGACGGCCGGTCTGAGGAGGCTTGGGACCGAGCCACAGTTGGACGCTGGCCGGGCTGTGTGGACGGCGAAGTGTCGTGGACGACTGCCTTGGCGGGTGGCCGCACGGGCGAGGGCGAAGGGCGTGAGTCGCCCATGCTGGAGGACCAGGGCTAAGGCGGAGGCCTAGGCGGCAGTGGGTGGGAAGATGTCTCACTATCGACGCGCAGGGCGGAAGTGGTGGTCGCAGTCGCAGTCGAGGGCAGGCAGTGTCGTGGTCATGTTATGTGTTGTCAAGGACGCTGTCGCGGCGGCGCTGGAAGCATATGAAGACTAGCAGGAGATGCAGGAATCACAGGTGGCGCGGACGGACGGTGATATGCTCGTGGAGTGGTGGCGCCCTCGAGCCTTGCGCGACGGTCGTCAGGCTGTGCGCGCGCGTCGTTCGGCTGGCGAGCTGAAGCAGGTGCGCAGGTGTGTGGAGGATGCGGTGCGGTGCGGTCTCGCGGTCGTCCTCACGATTCCTGCTTCTCGCGGTTACAATAAAAAACGTGGCTGCGTAGCGAAGTTCACGAGATCGACCCTTGAAGTGACGTAGAACGACGTGCATGAGTAACCGTGGTGACCTCCGAATGCAACGACCTCTGAATGCAAGCGCCCGTGTCTAACCGAATTCGATTATTAGAGGTGCGTTATCGATGATCCAAAAGCGGCTAGTCCCAGCCAATCAGGGGGCAGAATTTCCATCAAACTTCGTAATCGCACCTAATTATATATATTAATAACGCGTATTAAGCTAATACCTCTACCTATATACTATATCTTTTACTCTAAAGCGTAATAGTATAGATACTACGATTAAATCGTAGCGGAAGAGTCTCTATATAGGCAAATATTACTACTAAGCGGACTATACTATAGCCTATAGTATTAAACCTTCTATATTTAGTCGCTACCTTTAAAATAGAATATAATTACGCTCGGCTACTAATACTATTTAGAAATAACGACTACCTCGTGCTATACTTAGTACTATCGTCTAATATATTTAGTACCTTATCGCGCGTAGTTTTCTACTAACTTACGACTTAGTCTATAGTCTTATAAGCGACCTATTAAAGCGTATTTATCCGAATATCTATTAAAAGCTTAGAGTTAATT
>JAASFF010000614.1:384782-403658 GCA_013365195.1 Cercospora citrullina | reverse complement strand
ATTAAGCGGACCTATTTCTAACGTAGGTAGGTCGTCGTCGGATAGTTTTTAAAACTATTTCGATAGTAGTCCTCTATTCGGAGTAGTCTTAGCGAAACCGTACTAGATTTTATACTCTACTACTCCGCTCTACTATACCGTGCACTTTGCTAGTATAGTTAAGTTGCGAGCTCGACCGCCTGTTTCCGCCTACGGCCGCGTAGAGGCGTACAATCGGTCTTCGTAGGCGAGAGCTAATTAGAATATAGTTTTATAGAGTTAGAAGTATTATTAGTTATCTTAGAAATAGCGTAATCGTTCGAATTACGCTTAAAAGGTATACCTTAAATTAACAATTATATCGTCCCGATCAAAGGACTCTCCAAGACCTGCAGGTGCTGAGTTTGGCGGGTGATTACGGCTAAAACTTACGCCAAGAGGTCCAATTTCGGTTAGGCAGCGGGCGCTTGCATTCAGAGGTCGTTGCATTCGGAGGTCACCACGGTTAGCAGCACATGGCAGGAGCAGAGCAGCTCGACCCTTCTTCTTCGGGCAAAGGCAAACCCTTCACCGGCGATGATTATTGGATCGTCGACGATAGCCGCACGAAACAGATGCTCGATTTTCAGCAGTCGGGCTGGCCAGCGCGTGAATCATCGCTGCCGTACAGCCATGTTCCTGGTGCGCGATATTCTCGCTCCATTGCACAGCGACGACGACGACGATGGCTCATCGCTTGAGCAACGGCAACAGGCACCACAGCCAGCGTGCTCTCGGATCCTGTGGTCCTAACCCCGTCGCTGAGGATGTTGATCCATGTCGGCAGCCATTTGCTCGAGACCACCAAGCTCGCCACCGGTCGTATGTATATCCTACGCCCCAGTATACGCCCCATCGCATCGCTGCCCATCTCACCTTCTGACACGCGAGGTCAAGGCGCTGCTTTTGGGGTCGCGCAACGGGTCATGTTCTGGCAGGCAAAGTCGGCAGCGCGGCCAATGAGTGGGCGGCATTGGCGAAAGGAATGGGACGGGATCTGCTCTGAAACGTCGCGCGCGCACTCCTGACGTTTCTTCTCGACACGCGCACGCACGGTCGTGTCTTCGCGTGTGCTGCTGCTCGACACTGCACCCGCCGTAGTCTCATTTCGTTCATCGCAAGTGCTATTCTCATCCCCAACGCCCCCAGCGCACGTGGAGCGGTCTTTTCCATCTCATCTCGCTCGTCGTGCCACGGCGCGACAGGAGCTGACAGCCTGCATCGTGCGCCCCGGTCGGTTTTTGGTACTCTAGCCGTGCTTGCGGCGTGAGTGGAGTGGTGCTGCAAACCTGAAACAGACGGAGCTTCCACAGTCAGACACGCTTGGCCTGGACAACCGGCCCTCGTCGCCGCTCTCAAGAACCACCGCCTGCTTGCTGACCGCGCACCTTCACACCTGCAACGGCGTCGTTGTTGCTGTTGCTGTCGCCGCCGTCGCTCCTGCTCTGCACAAGCGCCGGTCGTCAGCTGCAGCGCAGGTGGAAGGAAGCGTATCGCATCGCATCGCATCGCCAACAACCCCAGCTGGAGGCCAGCCCTCACTCGGCAACACACACGCACCTCATCGCTCCGTCACACCGTCAACGACGACCACGCGCTCTGCTGGACGAGCACTTCCATACCGCACGTCGACCATGCGGACGTGCTAACCACCCGACACCCCACATCTCTCTTCTTTCTTGGACGCCGTTTATTCTTGGTCTTTGTTCCACAAACGGGCAAGCAGCCACGCCGCTTGATCTCTGTCCACCATGACCGCGCTGGCCTCGCGATCGCCCTACCCGGCACCACCGCTCACGAGCACCATGGCTCCCGCGCACTATCGCCCGTCCCAGCTCAATGGCCATGGCGTCTTCACCTCGCCCACCGAGTCCGAGTTCTCCGAGTCGTACAAGGATATGGGAGGAAGCAATGTCTTGCAGTGGGACGAGGAGCGCGTGGGCGAGTGGTTGAAGAGCATCAATTGCGCGCAATACGTCGAAATATTCAAACGAAACAACATCACGGGCGAGAACCTCATGGATCTGGACCAGGCCACCTTGAAGGAAATGGGCATCAAGAAAATTGGGGATCGCGTGCGGATCAATTCGCATGCGAAGACGTTTAGAAACAATGTATACAAGCGGACCAGCAAGCGCAGCATCAATAGGGTGAGCCGGTACGCATGTGCAATCTACGCGCAAAGCTAACATTGACACAGCACTCCCTCGCCGTCCTCGATGGCAATCAACAGCTAACACCTCCTTCTTCGGCATCCCCACGACCTTTGCACTCTGCACGAAGTGCTGCTACATCACGAGCCGACAAACGTATATCACGGCAATTCAATAATGCCGATCTCACATATGCCGCTAACCTGGGCAAAGCATCCTCCCGTCCTAGTTCACCTATGGTCGACCAAGAGAATCGCGCCCGGCGAGGTGCCCCAAGCCCCATGGACATGTCTCGCAAAGACACCGCGTCGTCTTATGCTAGCAGCCAAGCACCACTCACCGCTCGCCATTACACGGGTAATACGAGGACACCATTGGAAACGCCACAGACCGCACGCTTTCAATCACATGTCAAGGGATCACCTTCGATGGACAACATGCAACCTCGATCATTACCCAGCGAAAAGCCATACATTCGTGTCATCTTCGAAAGCGGCCAAGGCAAGGTCATCGATATCAAAACTTTCCGCACCGCAGAGGACATCATTCGTGCTACGCTGCGCGCTGGAAAACTGAATGAGAACCACTTCCGCTCGTACTGCTTCTACGTGCTCGATGGCACAGACCCGAACCCGAACTTCTGCAGGAGATTAGGAGAGGCTGAGCTCTGCAAGCTATGCAATGATGGGGTGCGGACAGAGCGAGGACGACTCATTCTACGGAAGATCCATGCCGGCGAGCCGAATGGAGAGCAACTCAGACACGCTGCTCGGATAGCAGAACAGCAGCAACCTGAGCCTCCCGCTATCGAAGTGCAGACTCCGTTCAAGTCGAAGAGTCAGCTGAAGATTGAAAAGCTGACCGGAGAACCATTGGCTGCCGTCAGCTATCCCATGAGCCCTGCAAGCCAGGCAGAAAGGAATGACTACTTTGCGAGCAACAGTGATTCGGGGACGAATTCGAATCTGCAACGCAACCAAAGCACCATGTCAACAGCGTCTGCTCGCGCGAGGAAGCTCAAAGACTTCTATGGTGCCCGTCCACCCACGGAATTGATCACGCAAGATTTACAATCATACTTCCCAGAAGTGGATCGGGAAGCCATGGACCGCACAGTACGAATGTCAATACGACGAAGTCAGCGACTGAGTCGTGCAGTACGGACCTTGAGCACCGCAAGCAACTTCAGCATCGCGAGCAGTCTCAAGGACGCGCCTCCACTTCCAACTATCGCTGATACGTGGCTGAAGGAGGCAGGTCAAGCGCAGAAGTCAGGCCTTCGTCCTCTGAGTGTCGTCCGTCTCGGCAGATCAGACTCACATCGGGAGTCCGTGACCAGCAGTGTGCTCGAACCTCTTGATGAGGAGTCACCTCTGGAGCCCAATCGCAAGAGCTATGTCTCCTTCGGAGGGGACAGTGGCTCTGATACAGCCACGAGTAACCTTGCAGTGACTGATCCGGATGGCAACACAGTCACATCCTATTTTGATGAAAGTGGTAGCAGTCCAGCAGCGACCGAAGGCGGCTCGGATAGCTTCAACTCACGTCTGTCCCGATTCATTGCCGAGGATGGCGAAGAGCCTGACGAAGAGCTTATCGCACATCTCGAAAAGGACAGTTGGGATGACCTAAAGTACTTGAAAGGAGCCATGATCGGCCAAGGCTCTTTCGGCACTGTCTTCCTTGCTCTGCATGCAGTCACTGCGGAATTAATGGCCGTGAAGCAGGTCGAAATGCCCAGTAAAGTTGGAGGCACGACGGACGCCAAGAAGAATAACATGATCGAAGCACTCAAGCATGAGATCACACTGCTGAAGGACCTCAAGCACGAGAACATCGTGCGCTACCTCGGATCGAACAGTGACGAGACTCACCTCAACATTTTCCTCGAATACGTCGCTGGTGGTTCTGTCGCCACCATGCTTCAGAACTACGGATCCTTGCCGGAGGGACTGGTCGCGAACTTTGTCAGACAAATCTTGCAGGGCTTGAGCTATCTGCACTCCAAGGACATCATTCACCGTGATATCAAAGGTGCTAACATTCTTGTCGACAATAAGGGCACCGTCAAGATCTCAGATTTTGGTATCAGCAAACGTGTCGAGGCATCAACGTTGCTCAACCCAGGCCCACACAAGCGCGGAGGTCCACGAGTATCGTTGCAAGGGTCCGTATTCTGGATGGCGCCTGAAGTGGTTCGTCAAACAGCGTACACAAAGAAAGCCGATATCTGGTCTCTTGGATGCCTCATCGTTGAGATGATGACTGGTAGCCATCCACACCCCAACTGCACGCAACTGCAAGCAATCTTCAAGATTGGCGCCAGTGGTGGCAATGCAGAAAACGCGAAACCAGATCTTCCTGACGACGCAAGCGAGGCAGCGAAGGAGTTTCTGGGACGCACATTTGAACTCGAACACGAGAAAAGACCAAGCGCAGAAGAGCTATCGAGCATGGCATTCTGCGCGATCAAAGCCTGAGCTGGTTCAGAAGCCAGGCAGGGCCATGGCAGCAACAAACAAAACGAAGTACATGACGGAATGGAATCAATGATGGGCATTAGAAAGGGACACAGAAGGAAATTTCCACAGAAAGGGGCATGGCATACTGAGAAGAAGACTACAACACCAACAACAACACAAACACAGCAGCGGCATTTACGGGAAGGGAACTTCTGGGAGGACAATTTGACCCTTCGACCAGAAAGGCTGGTGGCTTTGGCTTTCTCGGAGGAGATGTTCAGTCCCCCTCTTCTTTCCTTTCATCACCACTATGGTTTGGTATCTGGAACCATCTTTTTTCCTTTTTCTTTGGTGTCCTCGCATGTGTGCGCATGTGTATGACCAGATGGAGGAGAGATCAGGAATCGCGAGGGGGGAAAAGGGTGGAGTAGCTGCTAGCAGGCACTTTCACCGAACTCAGTAATGGTAATTCGCGTGGAATGGAACAGGAGCTGCTGCCAATTACTACTACTACTACAAATGCAACATATCTCCATGCAATGATTTCTGACATGCTCCGCTATCGTTCCTTTCCGTGATGAGTCACTTTTGCTTGACCGTACACCAACCCATGCACTGCGTTTCGCTGCTAGTGTCTTTTTGCGGTTACCATGTGATGCGCTCTGAAACAATTCTTCTTTCGCTCGCGTGTGCAACGTGACGTGGCAAATTGTGCCTTGCAGCGGTGCCGGACGTGCTTGTAGCGTGCCGGGGGCGTGCTTAGTTACTGTATAAAACTTTTACAAATACAGGTGATCCCTGTCGGGATCGTTTTTCTTGCTTTTCTGCATGAGGAGCTGTGGCAACCGCCGACAGATGCCGAAAGTCACTGTTCCAGGAGATGGGTATTGGTAATAAGTGAGATGATGGCTGGAGAGGTTGCGCTTGGGAGGAAGGAGATGAGGTTGTTCGGACTCTCTGGTGGCTAGTGGGACGAGGTCGTCTGTCTTCTGGCTCTTTTGAGGAGGTAAGAGCATTTTTTCCAGATGGAGGATAGTCTCGGTGGAACTCTTGTGGTGGGTACTGTATATACAGTAGTGTTGTTGTTGCCATGCATACGTTCTGCTGCTGTCAGCGTCGCTATTATAGGCCGTTTTTGTTGCCTTGCATTGTGCATACAACATAGCTGCTAGGACTGGAGCTCGGCTCGGATTGCGTGCCACCGGCGGTTTTGGACTGAAGGATTTGAGGTGGTTGGAGTGGAGAGATGACTCGCATTCGTATGCATGGAAGAGCGAGGCGTGCATGGAAGGTTGCCTTGCATACTGCATAGCCTTGCAGCGCATCGTTCTGATGATTTGAGGCTTGGGTGCGTGGCGTGTGGCGCGATGCTTAGCCAATAGAGTCTCAATATTGTCTTTTTCCATGCTCTAACTAGGCGCTTGACTTGAAGAGGCTGGGTAAGAAGGTCTGAATGAAGTGCTGGCAGCTTCACGTGGACATGGAGGATATTGATCCTGTGAGGCTCTGAAAACAATCGCTTCGCCTGCACTCCATGGTAATTAGTGGCAAAGATTCACTCAGTCGGCATCTTGTGGTCGATGTGTCTTGCGCTCTCTGCTTTCTGCTCCAGCGTTGTTATTGGCATTGTTTCCCGCAAGATCAATAACCTTTTCCATTTCTCCATTCTCTTCAAGCGTTCTGGCCTCCGGCTCCCTTTCCTTAAGATTTGCCAAACAAGGAGCATTGAACAGCTTGCCACTCCACGCTCCAATAGCTGTTCTTACGAAGATATAGATCCAAAGCAAGATGACCGATACAGCAAAGATCGTTCCCAGTATACGGAAGAAGCGAGACGGCAACTCATTCCCCATGAGTATCGTAGACAATGCGTAGACTCCAAGAGGAAAAGTGAAACCCCACCATCCCATGTTGAAAGGAAAGGGTCGTGCCTTGTAAATCGAGGCAAGAGCAAGTGCAAAGAAGATGAGACCGTATGCCCACATGATCAATGCAACGAAAAATCCAAGAATGTACGCGATCCGTCCAGCCATGGGGTCAAGAGTGTTAGTCTTGGGGAAGAGTTCGGCGGAAACTTTGCCAAGGTAGAGAATAGTGTAGCCTCCCAGGCCCAAAGGTCCAAGTGGTAAGAAGGCAGAAACGATGACTTCTCGAGGTGGCATCTTATGCAAAGCAAGTCGCTGATAGTATATCACGAGCACCACAAGCGCCATTGGAACACCCATTCCCCACATCACATAGCTTGCAATCACCGTTCCGAGCGAGACTTGAGGATCCGGCACAATGCGAGCAACTTCAGACCCAGTGCTAGCCGCAACAATAGTCGCAGCAATCGGAAGAAGCTGCGCCGCAGTAATTGAATCCAGAGATCTCTGATGCGAAGCCGACATCCTATTGTCATCCTCATATCAGCCTACCTGTCCACAACTGCATTGCCATCCATGAACTTACAACAATATCCCCAAACTAACTGTAACAGCAACCGCAACCACACTATCCACCACCCACAACCCAAAAGCAAACCACACCGCCCACCTACCCCAACTCGGCACACAAATCGCCATAAAACTCCTAATAATCGTCGCAAACCCCATCGGAATCGTCCCCAGAAACAAACTATTCACCGGATCTTCAATCATCACAGTCCAAATCTCTGGCCAAATCGTATACCTCGCGACGGAAATCATAAAGAACGAGGAGAAGAGTAGAATGTTGAGAATGAAGAATATGATGGAGAAGTAGTGAAGCCAGTCGGATTGCCAAGGAATGGCGATGAAGAGGTTTGAGACGATTCCTGTGCCCATTGTAACGCTGAACCAGGAAGGGCTGAAGTTTCGGACGATGCGGCGCCAGCCATGGTCGTTTTTGCTTGTATGATGGTGGTGGTGGTGGTTGATATGTTCTTGTTTCTGTGGTCGCGTTTGGCTGGAAGTCGTGTTTGGGCTGTGCTTCTCGGCGTCGAGTTTCTGGACGGCAGGTCCGGTCACTGCTGGGTTATCCATTTCGCGGGTGTCATATCATCGCAAATTTCATCTTCTGGAGGCTGACATGGGCATATACAAATGCTGAGAGCCTGGTGCTAGGGTTCCTGCTGAGAGCTTCAATGTTGTTGACAGATGACGTGCATGGAAGCGAGCCATTCAGCCGAGGCGAGTGCCAAGACGTTTCGAAATCGGAGGCATAAATGAAGGCTATCAATCATTTGTTTCTCAGTGATAGCTATGGTATTGTAACGACTAAAAAGCGCGCAATCGGGTATCATCATATGTGCAATGCCATTTGTAACAGTCTATGCAGATGTTGCTCACAAAGCCTGTCTGCCTCGGGTCTCGTACGGCAGCGAACACATAGCCAGGAAAGCTGCGAAGAACAGACCTGCAGATGCGTAGATCGGCGCCTCTGGATCCGCATGTCCAGCATTGACCGCGACAAGAGGAGCACAAAGACCAGCAACCCGGTTCAAGAAGCTGGCGATACCAGATCCAGTACCTCGGTTTGGAGCAGGGAACACTTCAGGCGTGTAAGCGTACAGGACTCCGTACATGATGTTCTGGAAGAAAGCTTCCAGACTTGTCATGGCCAGTTGGTAGCCAGAGCTAGTTGCTTGCGTGAAGAGGACCAGGAATATTCCAGAAATAACTGTCGCGCCAGCCATGGTAAACTTGCGGCCGATATATGGGACACCGACCAGCCAGCAAGCAAGAATACTTCCAGGAACACCGACAATAGACGTGATTGCGTAGTCTCGGTATGTGTTATGCTGCGAGGTCTGGCCAGAGTTACCTCTCGCTGCAAGGTATTGAGGCAGGAAAGAGTTGAAGAGTGGGTAGCCCCTGCAATTAATAGTCAGCAAATGTTGTAATAGGATACTGTTCCAGGTTGGGTGAATGCTTACATGCCGATGGTTGCCCAGATGAACCAGATCATGACTGTTGAGATGGCGAGCTTTCTTCCGCGGAACAGAGGCTTGATATGTCCTCCGGAGAATGACTTCAGCTTGCGTCCCACAATCTCCTTGTTGGACAACTTTGCGTCTGGAACCTCGTCCGGATGGCCACCGATCTCGTTCAGGATGTCTTCTGACATCCAAGTCTTCTTCCCGTTGAACTTTGCGATCCCCCGAACGACCGCGACTGCCTCAGCCTGTCGTCCTCTCGAGAGCAAGAACTTTGGCGACTCGAAGAGGTGGAAGAAGAGAAACCGGCAAATGAACATGAGCATTGTGATCGCGCCGCAGGTGAGAATGAAGTATCGCCAGCCCCATTTCTCGCTGAAGTTCACGATGAAAACCCATCCGAGAAGAGATGATACGAGTTGTCCGAGTGGCCAGAAGATGGAAAGCATCGTCAACAAGTTACTCGAAGATCCGGGCAGGAACTCCAGGAAGAGAGCACCATCGACTGGCAGGTTGCCGCCGACGCCCAGTCCCACGCAAGCGAATAAGGCGCAGGCGCCGAGCCAACTGGGAGCACCGCCAGCAGCTAAGCCAAAGGCTCCAGCGAGGAATAGCGTGCAGTTGAAAGCCAGTCTTCGTCCGACAATATCCGAGATGATACCCCAGAATGAAGCACCAATACAGAGTCCCAAGAAGAGACTCAGTGTGGTGTACCGAACCATTCCTTCCGCGATGCCAAACTCTTTGCTCAGCGACGGCAAGGCGATGGCTACTCCTTGCAGCTGCAACATACATCAGTGCCTTACTTCACGCATTGCAAACTAACATTTCACTCACCCATAAGTTGTCTGCAAACCAGCCACATCCACAAAGGGTGAAGAGTTGCCATTGATAGGCACCCATACCGATGTCTTCAATGGCTTGGTTGATGATTTTGGCTTTGGCTGCGAAATGTTATTCATGGCTTGAGGACTTGGTTCGAGGAATGATCTTACTGTCGTATGATGTCTGCGTGCCACCTGCTGCAAGCTCAGAGTCAATTTGAGCCTTGAGACGATCCATGGTGGTTCTTGCAGGTCCAGCCTGCTCTACGCCGGTCTCACTTGGCGGTGGTCTTGATGATTGACCTTTCTCTGGGTCTGAACGACTGGTACTCGTGCTGATGCTGCTGCGATCCGAAGGTTTCCTCTCGGCAGACTCTTGGGGTGGTGGTGGTGTGCGCTGCGGCAGCCTTTGTGACAATCAGCAAGAGCATCTCCAGCCATGTCAGAGACGACTTACTCAGGCAGAGGCTCAT
This sequence comes from Cercospora citrullina, assembly GCA_013365195.1. Classification (NCBI taxonomy): domain Eukaryota; kingdom Fungi; phylum Ascomycota; class Dothideomycetes; order Mycosphaerellales; family Mycosphaerellaceae; genus Cercospora; species Cercospora citrullina. The sequence continues at coordinate 393,833 of JAASFF010000614.1, read as the reverse complement.
ATGCATCTGCAAACTCCTCTGGAGTATGTGTCGCGAATCTGATCACACAATTAGCACACACAACTTGACACCAGGTTTTACGCAAGGCGCGCTCTCTCCGTGCCAGAGCTCATTCATGCGTCGAATGTAAACTTACGGGTTCATGATCAGTCCGAGCCCCATCTTGGCGACCTTCTGCGCACTGAGATAATTGGTTCGTCAATGAGCGATGTGTCACCGATTCGAGCGTCTAAGATGTGCTACGAGCGTCGAGTTTTCGAGTTGGTCCTTTGGCTTATGTTGTGGGAGTTGTCACTTTCGAACAGTGTGCGGTGGTAGCACGATCTTGTCGGTTGCTGCTTCTGGGGTTGTCGCTCTGGGGTCCCAAAGAAGATGGTCGAAGTGCAGGCCAATCCAGTTGGCGAAGTTTTGGTGCTTTGGCAAGCTCGGTCGGTGTTCACAGCGAAGACGGTACCACTAGTGTTGATCTGTCCGGCACGATGGACGAAGTGGATGTTGATGATGGTGTTGTCTACGTAGTAGAGTGATGACAATTCGTGTAAGTCAAATGATGTCGCTAGAATACGTAGCGGGTATAGAGGTTGTCAAGAGGCGGAACCGGCTTTGGCAGCGCTCGAATGCTCTTTTTGTATCTCGACTTCCTAGAAAAGTAAGAAAGCAGTCGTGCGGAGTAAAGAAGGAGCGACGCCTCTTAAGGACAGGAGCAAGGAACGACTGGAGTGGCCTGGGTTCGCCCATTTTTCTCATTATGTTAGTCACGGTTGGCCAGATTGATGAGGCGGCGTCATTTGCCGCCTCCGTGGGCAGAGGGGGCACGAGTGGGTGTGAAAAAGTGATACCCACCAGAGGTGTTCGGCCACCAATCTAGTTTCGTGCAATAGGCATCGAGTCGACAAGTCTCACTGGACGTCGAGCCAAGCATTTCTCCGGCAAATCATGCTTTGCCGTTATAGCTTCTGTGCTTGACCCAAATGCTTGGTCCATGTAAGCAGGTGTGGTGTGTGGTACTTTAGGCGTATAGGCTTTTGCATGTGCTACTTCTCCAGAATTGTAGCTTCGCTTTGTCGTTACACCAGCTTGCGCACATTGCCTATTGTATTTGATGATCGAAAATGCATATTTATTCAAGATGGCCGGACTTCCCAACGTGATGGTCATGGCGTGAGAAGTGGACCCTGTCGTTGACATTTTCGGCCTCATCCGGGATCGAGGATGCCAAGACCGGCATGCTCGACCGTGGCTCTGCAGGTCAACCTGTGCCTTCTGCACGTCATGAACCATTAATCGCTATGTGCGTAAGCCATATCCATAAGCAGCGAATTTTTACTATCCGTCGTTGTAGGTGGCGTTGAATTCGCCTCAAAGCTTGATCCTTTCGCAGGGAAAATTCACGAAGTCGGAAACTTGATACCTGTGAGGCCCACTTTTCCACTGAAACTGATGAGAGAAATGAACATTGTGGCGAAGAACATCCGTGTGGCCACTCGACAATTGGCTATCTGCGGCTTTGCTTGCCGTGCTTTCCTCCAGCCTCCTCCGCTTGCGACCATTACTGGTTGCGTCAGAAGTCTTGAAGGCCGATCTTGTGATGCCAGCACCAGCCTCAAAAGAGGGACATGATAGAGGAAGGCGCGGTTGGCTATTATAGCTCCCTCCGTTGCGGGCCTTGATCGTGCCTCGGATATCCGCGCACATTCGATTCGAGGTCCTAGAGACTGTAGATGGGTTGTAGATCCGACGCGTTCTCCATGCGGGCAGTGCATCCTGGGCGGACAATGTTGAAGTCACTGTCTGGTGGTGTAGCTCGATGAACAAGGCAATCCCACTCAAGCTGGTCTTGATCGATCCTTGCTCATCTCTTCAGTGCCTGGATGCATCGATGCTTGGAGATTGCTGTGGCAATCGCTCGACGCTCCCGAGCCTGGATCATCGGAGAACTCTTCCAAGTTAGGCATCTCTACGAGAAAGTGGTGCCGCTATGGCATCTCTCATCTGCCGAAGAGCATGATGCCATCGGTGTTTGCATCGTCTTCGCCGTCCATGTCTGCGTCGTCCTCATCTTGCTCGCCTAGCGTCACTCTCTGCCCAAACAAGCTGGAGAAGAGCTCATCTGACTGCTTTTCTCCCCAAGTCGTCCTGTCCTCAGGCGCCATGTAGTTCTGCAATTTCTCATGCACAGTATACCTCAGCTTTCGGCCTTTACTTGCTTTCGTGTCCACATTCTTCTTCGTTTTGTTCTCCCTCCGCATCTGAAGGCCAATGTCGATATTTGATGCGGCGACAGAGTCAGCACTTTTCTGCTCCAGCAGTTCCTTCAGCAGAAGTCCATAAAAATCGGCATCGTCGTAGATCTTGTCGTCCTCGGGTTTCCGTTGAGACGCTTGCAGTGGCGCACAAGAGCGCGGCGCATGTACTCTCTTCAGTAGACGGTCAACATTCGTGTCTGCGAGCTGCTCCTGAATCACATCGATGATGGTTGCCCCTGCTATCTGCGCGAGACGACCTGTCTGTGGCTGAGCCGTTGTGCCTTGTGTTTTCTGCGACCACTTTTTCAGCACGGTGTCCCGAGCTGGACGATTCTCTTCCTCCTGAGCGCGCAAATGTTCCCAAAGCTCTTCGGTCGAGCTGTCGACAGAGAAGACGGCCCGCTTGCGTTTTTTGCCTATCCTCGCAGCGATCAAGTCCTCCCGAAATGTATTCAATGAGCTCCACAAATTGAAGGCCGCAATTTCAGCAGCATCGAGCGCTTGTTGCGCATCGGCTCTCTCTGAGCTGAGCTGTTCTGTAGATGTTCCAACAAGAGTATTCGTCGCTATGAGGGATTTCTGGAGCTTCATCCTTGTGTTTAAGAATGAATCGAAGGTCGTCCGTTGCCGCTTCACCGCTCGCCCCTTTGCTGCATCAAGTCTGCTAGCTTCTGAAAGGGTGGTAGAGACCGCCGTTCGCTGTGTCGCTTTTGCAATCGCGGCATATGCTTGATCTGGATCATCCTTGGCTTTCGTGGCAGTCGATCGCCGTTGCGGTTCTTCTCCATCCTCATCACTGAGATCTGTCCCATCTGTGCCGTCCTCGAGATCGCCGGCTTCAAGCTCACTTCCTTCGCTATCATCTTCGCCGCTATCAAACTCATCTTCCTCATCGCTGCCAGCTTCGAGATCCACCCGACTGACTTTTGCTCCTCGATATTGCGGGCCCAGCGCGACTTCCTTCGGCTTTCGCAATTTACTCTTTTCGACGCTCGTGTAGTGTTCTCGGCCGTCGTTCTCGTCCGCGTCGCTTCCAAAGTCGGCATCGCTGTCGTCTATCGGAACATCCTCTTCAGGATCAAAGTCTGTCGAGGCTGTCAGCATTTGCAGCTTGAGGTTGAGACGATCGCATACCTTTAGCTCCAGGCTGTAAGTATTCCTCGAACTCAGAAGCGCGATTACGCCCTCTGTTGGGAGCCATGGCGAATGTTATTGGGCTTCGTCGATGGAGCGGAACTTTTTCGAGATGAAGCTTTGGAGTCGGTACTTCGGATAGGGTTTCTCCGTCAGCCGACGGTGGATGAAAGGCCAGCGGATCTCCTTCATCGGCAGACAACATCAATTTGAGAGATCGCGCTCCGCTCTATGAGGCCACCATACGTCTACGCGTATCCAAACGCGTCTCACCTCGTCTTGTTGCAGGCGGTTTATCAGCTGTGAAACCTATTTGTAGCTTAGCCATCGCAAGCAGCGATCGCTATGGCCACCTTCCGTGACAGTAGTAGATTTGGTGCTTTCAACTACATTTCGAGGCTCACTGACAAGTCTTGATTTCTGCTGCAGCATGTCTTGATTAGCATACAATATCTTGCACAGCGCGAACGCGTCGTAGATGGCCACGTTTTTTCGCGTCTGCAAGGATGACTGTTTACCATAGCAACGCTGCTAAAATAAACGAAAGTTGAAACCCTGTGACGTTCTGCGCGGCGTGGAAAGCTGCCTGCGCGTGAGCTTCAAGTTGACCACAACCTGATGCCGTCGTAAGTGCTCACACCGAACGCATCGTCGCCGCTGCGGACTGAACGACGACACCAGACAAGACATAAGCAGGTCGCCGACACGCCGTCGAGGCATCCAGCCGGCCAACACCCTCCGATCCCCGCAGAAGCCCAGCTTTGCGCGTGACGGGGACGTGAGAGATTTGCTGAGTGACTGGCTTGATGACCAAGAAGCTTTGGGAGTGAATGACATGGTGCGCGAACGCTCTCCCAGTCGAGTCTCGTCTGGTCATTATCTGTCACCTCAGAAGCAGGACAGACAGCCCTTAGCAAAGTGAGCATCAGCACAACCCCGCCATACCGAACGACTCTAACATACTCCGCCAGCATTTCCGCAAAGATGCAGTCCCCCGGGCGCGGCCGAGAGTCAGACGCCGACAAATCCGTCAAGGGCGACGTCGAATTTGGCAAGGCGAGCCCGTTGAGGAATCCGCTTAAGAAGCCCTCCTCGAGCGTCTTCATGCCAAAGAGTCGCCCGGTTCAGACTCAACCGCTAGGCACACACAACCGCATACCAGCGAACGCAACGTCTACCGCAGGGCCTCGCTCATTTCAACATCCTGGACCACTCCCAGGATCGATTGCACCCCCTCGCCAGGCATCAAATACCTTCCAGCGCCCGCCGCCGCCGAACTCCACCGCAGTGCCGATGCCAACGAACAATCCGCTGCGAACGATTCCAGCACCTCCGAAGCCAACGTTCTCGGCTTCGACCGCCGGCATGAATCCCTATCAGACGTACGTGCCGCCGCGACAGGTCATCGATCTGACCAAACCCAAGCCTCGAGCCGCACCACAGCACATCGAAATTTCGGACGATGGCGACTCAGATGATGGCGAGCGATTCGACCCGGACGCAGAGATTCGCGCAAATGCTGGCGCATTCGGCGCACCCGACCCATACATGTACATGGACTCGAGTAAGGCCAACGAGGATATGAAGAAGCTGCTGGAGGCAGCATTTGACGATGAGGCTGAGAAGGGCAAGACACGTCTACGATCTCGCATCAAGAAGGTTGAAAAACAGAAAGACGAAGATAAGCAGACCACATCCTTGGCTGGCAAGCTTGCAGCCCTAAGCGTCAAGGAAGAGAAGGCCGAAGAGAAGGAAGGTGAGGAAGATGAAGAGGAAGACGGCACAGTGGATGGGCTGGCAGTCAAGCTCCTGCCACATCAGGTCGATGGTGTTTCCTGGATGATCGACAAGGAAATCGGCAAGAACAAGACGAGAGGCATTCTTCCAAGAGGTGGTATCCTCGCAGATGATATGGGTCTCGGCAAGACCGTGCAGTCTGTGACTCTGATGCTCACCAACCCTCGTCCCGCCTTGGATGCGAAGCCCGAGCACAAAGGCCAGAAGCTTCCAAGCAAAGACGTCGGCAAAGGCACATTGGTGGTGGCGCCTCTTGCACTCATCAAGCAGTGGGAAGGCGAGATCAAGAGCAAAGTCAGCAAAAGCCACGCAATGAGGGTCTTGGTCCACCATGGCCCCAGTCGGACGAAGGACAGCGCGGAGTTGAAGAAGTACGATGTTGTGATCACAACATACCAGACGCTGACCTCAGAGCATGCGGGCTCAGACATGTCCAAGGATACAGGAAGACGCATCGGCTGCTTTGGCGTGCACTGGTATCGTCTCATGCTGGATGAAGCACACAGCATCAAGAACAGAAGTGCCAAATCTACTCAAGCGTGCTGTGCTCTGAACGCCTGGTATAGATGGTGTCTGACTGGTACTCCGATGCAGAACAACCTGGATGAACTGCAATCGCTCATCAAGTTCTTGCGCATCAAGCCGTACTGCGAGCTGCCTCGGTGGAAGGCAGCCATTACGCAGCCGATGAAGAGTGGTCGGGGCGGCCTAGCAATGCAGAGGTTGAACGTCTTCCTCAAGGCATTCATGAAGCGTCGCACCAAGGACATCCTGAAGCTAGACGGCGCACTCAACTTTGGCGGAAAGACGAATGAAGAGGGTGGGGCGATGAATGGCGGTATGCAGATTGTCAAGCGTGAAGTTCTCACAGTGGAGTGCGATTTCGATCCGGTCGAGAAGGAATACTACGACAAACTGCAAGCTCGTGCAGACAAGCGTCTCGAGCAGATGGAGAAGGCAGGATCGAACGACTATATTGGAGCGCTGGTGCTTCTTCTGCGCTTGCGACAGATGTGCGATCATCCGCGCTTGATCGAAATCGCCATGTACAAGGACAAGGACGCGATAACGACTGGTATGCCTGCAGCGCTGAAGTCGAAGCGCGCTGAGAACGAGATGGATGATCTGGCGGCATTGATGGGGGACATTACAATGCAGGCGAAGAACTGTGACGTATGTCAGATCAAGCTGTCTGCCTCAGAGACGCGAGACGGCGCTGTGCGTTGCGGTGAGTGCGAAGATGATCTTGCAGCAATCAAGGCAGACAAGTCCAAGAAGTCGAAGTTGAAATCGAAGAAACCCAAGGAGAAGCGCATCAAGAAGCGTAGCTCAGTCGGTAGCGACGAAGAGATGAAGCCACAAGCGCGACGAGCGAGAGGGCGCAAAGTTGTTCTCGACAGCGACGACGAGGATGATGAGGAAGGAGAGTGGATCGCCAAGGGGCCAGAGCAAAAGATCGACCTTGGCTCAGATGATGAGGACGCTGACGGCGGTGGCGAGACACTGGACACTATCGACTCTGAGCGCAGTGATGAGGACGATAGTCAAGTCAAGGACTCGCCATCACGAGCTCGCAAACTCAAGGTGGTAGACTCGGACGACGAGACCAAGGCTTCTGATGCGGACGAAGACGATGAAGATGGCACGGATGCTTCGAGCGAAAATGAGGAAGAGGAAGAATCGGACTCAGACCAGAGCGGAGTGCTTGATGGGATCGGCAGCATGCGACGGTCGAGCCATGAGCCTTCTACCAAGATCCGCCAGCTGCTTCGCATTTTGCACACCGAAACGCCCAAGCACAAGACCATTGTCTTTTCTCAATTCACCAGCATGCTGGATCTGATTGAGCCTCACCTGATCCACGCCGGGATCAGCTTTGTCCGCTACGACGGGAGCATGCGTCCTGATGCTCGCGAGCAATCCCTCAATTCCCTACGCAACAACAAGAGAACCCGAGTCCTTCTCTGCTCGCTCAAGTGCGGCTCTCTAGGTCTCAATCTCACAGCCGCGTCTCGCGTTGTCATCGTCGAGCCATTCTGGAACCCCTTCGTTGAGGAACAAGCAATCGATCGTGTCCATCGTCTAAACCAGACCGTTGACGTCAAAGTCTTCCGACTCACCATCCGCGACAGCGTCGAAGAGAAGATCATCGAGCTGCAGGAGAAGAAGAGAGAGCTCGCCAAGGCTGCCATAGAAGGCGGCAAAGGCATGGGCAATCTCAGCATGAAAGACATCTTGGGCTTGTTCAAGCACGATGCCGATGTGCAGGAACATGCCAACGACCGAGAGTACTGGCAGAAATTTGGCGGCGATGAAGGTCTGCTTGATGGGCCGAAGAATTCGCGTACTTTGTCTGCTACGCAGGATCTTGGACATACGAGCAGAGCTATGCCGAAGCCTCAAGCATCGAGACGTGCGCAGGAGAGTGAGATTTATGGTAGGAGGTGGTAGTTGTCTGCCTGGAACCTATGGAAGTCCTTACTTTGGCTACGAACTGATTGTATAGAGCTTCGAGGGGAAGGTCGCTGGCCTGTGGCCACGCAGTTGTCCGGATGTAGACATTGCGCTTTTCGTACTTCATACTGATACTCAAATTCCAAGAAAATTTTTACGATACCAGGTTGATATCAAGGTCAATCAAGCTTGCAGGACAAAGATCATCATCCCAGAAGTGTCGCTGATCGAGCAGACTGAAGACCTGATGTCTGGCAAGACTAGTAGTGTTGTTAATCGTCGGCTGATATGAGATCTGCCGGTTCGATTTCGGTTGATGTCCATGCGACCAATCCAAGTATGGCGTGGAAGCACGCATCACGACTAAGGTAAAGCAGAAGGGGGTCTATCGTCTTCCAGGCATCACCAACATTCGAAGAAAACCACAACAGCAGGACAAGACAAATCGCCGTCCAACAAACCAAAGACCAACACACCCCTCGACCAAGTCACCTTCAAGCCACAAAACCACAATCACCCTTCTGAAAATGTCATCCCCACCGCGCTTGGACAAGACAGCAGAGAAACACGCTGCACCTCTCCTCCCTCAGCAGCAACAGCCACCTCCACAACAAGAGCCCTACTTCCAAGTCTACAGCCGCTGGGATCGAGTTCCGATTGAACTCTACACGCGCACTCCACGACAGATTCTCGCTGCGATCGCTGTTGGGGTCATTTTTGCTTTTGCTGGAATCTATTTCGTCGCAACAACGCTGCGAAGATGGGATTCGGCAGAGAAACGGAGTGAGTAAGACATTGCGAAAATTGCGAAGTGTACGATTGGGTGTGAGCTTTCGTGTTGTAAAGCAGGAGGAAGGAAGGCTTCGGATGAATGAGGGAACTAGAAGGGTTGATTCGCCTTGAAATGGGTGAAAGACACAGAGCCAAGGCTTTCCAAGAGCACCTTTCAAGAACAGCAATTCGTCCTAGGCTGTAGATGTGTCAAGAGAAAGGGAGGAAATTTGTACTGCGAGGATCGCAACAAGTTTTTAATTCTAGAATCAACTAACATGAACGCGTTCAACAACGGCGTTCTACATATGATATATCAGAACGTCAGATAGTCTCTGGCGCGTTACTCGCAGATCATCGACACAATCTACAACTAACCACGGCAACACGACTTACACGTACACATCCTCGCGCGAGGAACCGGTCATTCCTGAAGAACGGTGTCGCCAGCGTCTCAGGCTGAACGTCCTTCTGGTAGATGTATACCGTAGAAGCAACGTTTTGGTCCGCGGTAAAGTGTGCTCTCCCAGTTCTCGTAGAGATCTCCGTACAAGTGGTGGTAAGTCCGTCAGGGCCCGTACAGATGAAGTGTGTCCAAAGTCGTCGGCTGGAGGTCCACAAGCATTGGTGTCTCCTACAGCTCGCTCAC
>JAASFF010000614.1:255569-384621 GCA_013365195.1 Cercospora citrullina | reverse complement strand
AGCGAGCTTTGAGTCGCCCACAGCATCTCGACCGGGGGGGAAAGCGGCTGGTGTCTTGCGATCACTAGCCGCCTCTCCGATAATTCTTCGAGGCACGTTCTCGACTGTGGCCAACCTCGTGGGCTATAGAGCTCCTTCCTCTGCAGAGAAAGGTCTGTCTTCCTCGCGATTGATATGGAGATTGGATTGTGAACTAGTACATCAGGTCCATGCTCGCCGATCTCGCTTCCATCATTCGTTCATTCAACGCTCAGGTGCCTTGATCGTGTCAGAGGCCTGTGGTTGGTCCTGGCGACCGCGCTGGTCCGGTTCTGATTGAACTATATGGTGAGCCGTTGATCGAAACGCTCTTCGCCATGGTGAGTGATAAGACGGCGACCGATTCCTTCGTTCTCGAGGCGTCATGCAGGTCTCGCATTTTCAAGCGAATTCCTCGGTGCTTGATCGCATTGCGACGAAAATACGGTTGACAACTGTATAATTTGTTGGGAGGCCGTAGGTCAGACAGTCTTCAACTTCCTGGGAATGTCGGCCAAATTTAGCGGATCCTGGCGAAGTCAGGTGTCCATCCTCTAGAACTTGATGGAGAGTCTTGCAGCCTCATGTGTAGTCTGCAGGATCAGCACGACGACTCACTGGTGCAATGGATATTGCCCAGTATAACTCCTTCGCGACCAATGGTTCCAAGACGGCCTGCCGTGCTTTGAATTTGTTGCGTTTGTTTCTATTCCTCCCGCTATGCACTGGCATGACAGTGATCAAATTTGACAGCTGCACGTCTTGAGGCCAGTCCTTTTTTTTTGTGGAAAGGCAGTCTTATTCATCCTCTCCCGATCACGATGAGTCACTCAGTCGTCCGAGATAGTGGCCGTACTCCCGTCGTCTTTCGTGTTCTTAGAGAGTCTGCCATCACCGAGCTGCCCTGTCTCATATTGATTCGTCGTCTTCTGCACAGCACGCTTCGTTTTAGCTGCTGTCTCCGCCTTTTGCTCACGATCCTTCGCTGCCCGTTGTGACATTTGCGCGGTGTCATCATGGACGGTGCTCAATCCGTCATCGTAGTGGCATAGTGTCGTGAGGGAACGGCATCGACCACAGGGTGTCTCGTGGTCGCAAAGCTGACAGTCCGCTGAGTGAGTTCCGTGATAGTCGAAGCCGCCGCGGGTGAAGCTCCGGTTGCATTCCAAGCATGCTACCATGTCAAGTCCATTTTGCTGCAGCGAGCCCGGAGCTAACAGATATCGACCAGGAAGATCGAGTGGAACTGTCTTGGTCGGAAACAGTCTTGATGGAATGGAAGCTGTGACTCTGCTGGCATGGCCCCAGTCCTTAAACGGCAGAACGAGCAGGCCAGTGGGCGTTTTGATCCTCGTGTGCTCTGTCATGCCCTGGGCATGCTGGTCAAAATGGCCCCATCTATCATTCGTGTACTGTTTCTTTGTTTGACCGATCCACTGAGTACAACCAATTACCGAAGAACGGATCAATCGCCTGCGCTCATGCAAGTCTTGACATGCATCACAGGCGCCAACACTTTCCTTCGGCTCGCATGTGGCATCTTCGAAGGCCGGGCGAGCTCGTCCGCTTCCGATATCAAGACGCGGCCATCGTAGAGTGCTGGATTATCCATTCGATGCTTGAGATACTTCTGCACTAAGCATCGAATGGCCATGGTCAATCTAGTCGGCAGCGATGTGCTCGGGGACTGAATCGCATTTTTTAGAAGGCCATGACGCAGATACACGATCTGAGTGTTGGAATCTTCCCGTAGCTGCACCCCATCTGCTGCGTAGGAGTCGCAGCGTGTGCAGATCGGATCCTCGCGGACGGGGAAGTACTTGTAAGTCATGTTGTGTTAGTCGTAGATTGTGGCGATGATCCGTGGGAAGACGCCCTGTGCGGCGTCGGGCTTCAGTCTAGAGTAATCATCTTTAACCAATTTCTCCAAGTCCTCGTCTGTCTCGATCGCTCTTGAGCTTTGTGCGTGTGCTTCTCGAGGCACCGATGATCGTCTGTAGAACGCGGTACGCAAGGCTTTGGCCACCTTTTGCTTCAGAGTTCTTGCAGCCTGAGGTGAGAGTTCACAACTTGTTTGCAAGTCTGACACATACTTGTCCAGCAGTTGAAAAGCGCCTTCGAGGTTGTATTCTTCCTCTGAGAGGACCACCATCAGGTGCGTGAACAACCAGCCTGCTGGAATGGACACCGCTGCGTCCTCGAGGAGGTGGTTGCGGAGCATCTGGCTCAAGTGCTGTTGTAGCACTGTCCGATCGTCTTCTCGGTGCTTGTCGCTTGGCTCAGCTCGTGTGTGTGATAATTATTGTCGAGTGCTAGGAATACCGCATCTAAAGAATCTTCGTCTGACACAGATTGTTAGCTCGCCATTGTACCTCGTGGCAGATGATCAGACAGCATGCATCTCGAGGGCTTTTGCGTGGATGTCGGATCTTCTTGTCGGTGCTCGTTAAAGCTGGACCAAGGCTGCGGGCTACCATCTGCGAAGACGGGGAATGGCAATGCTGGCGACATGAGAGCAGGCTTGGTGCCAAGTTGGAAGCTGCTGTCGAGAAAAGCATTGCCGCGCAAATGAACTTGAGAGCTGTAGACTGGTGGTCGAGCTCCAAGAGGACAGCGCTGTCGCTAGTGCCGATAATCGAATATTGCCGCGAATGTCGGTAGCTTGAGGCCTTGCTCGTCGATCCTGAATAATTCACCGCAAGCGGCAGGAGTTGCAATTGTGGCATGCGCAAGAATGGAGGCCGATCGCATTCAGTGAATGATCATTGGTCAAGCATGTTCAGTGGAACTTCCGCCACAGCGTCGAGAGCCGTCTGCTGATACCTGGCTATGTATGCGTTCGCTTCAAGACTTGCCTGTCAATCTCGACGTTGTCGCTCGCTCAGTGGTGTCCTTTCAGGATCACTGGCCGGTCTGGAGAGAAGTCATTCTGCTGAAATACTGACACAATCTGCTCGTTGGTCAGATGGTAGATTTCTGCACCCATGTGCTGGGCTTCTTTTGGATCTGCGCGGAAGCAACAGAAAGGTCGCTCAGCGCATTCGATCCAGTATTTCGCCAACTCGATGTGCTCGTGATGTTGTCGTGGGATGCAACCCTGGAGGGGTGTTCATAATGTTGCAACAGCAATCGCCGGAAATCGTTCAACTCGTCGTGGTCTCTGCCTATGTTGTGTGGGAGCGGTGTGGGCGGTGGCAGAGCAGGTCGTCGCTGAGTGAGTGTTAGCAATAGTTGTGAAATCAACCGTCATTACATGGGTGGTCATGCCTGCGATTCCTCATCTGTGTGCTGTAGTCATCCACATCATCACTCATCTCTTGAGCTTCATCGTTTCTGGGTTTGGGGTTGTGGGTCAGCTTTGTAGATGCGTCCTTCAGAGCTCGATCCCTCTGGCCACGAGACACGTTTGATTTTCTTTTCCGTCGGGCCTGTCCTGTCCTCTTCGTCGGTGGTTCTTTCATTGTTTATTCCAATGGTTTCGACTTTGGACGCTTACGGAGCTTACGCTGGCTGAGCTTCATCGTCGATGAGAGCGACTGTTCCGCAGCTACAGACTCATCCTCTCCTATCAATCCTTCTTCATGCTCAGCAGGGGTTTCAGATGTCGACGCCGCCGCGCCCGCAGTCTGTCCTGCCAGAGCAATCAGGCCAAAATGACTCGACTGTCCAACCTCCATCTCGGAGCTCGTCTTTCGTCAAGTCAACATCTCTGGCGTGGTCGTTCCAGTGACATACATGCTCCAAGTCTCGCTGCTTGATCTCAATCTCAGAGCGCCGGGTCGTCTTCTCCAACCTACTCTTGATGATTTGAGATAGCCTGCGGAATGCCACTACCCGGTTTTTTTTTGTTGTCTTCGCTGCCGCGCAGCGCGCGCAGGACTTCCATCAGCTTCGCCTCACCAGCTGGCACAGAATTGTAGTGGATCAGTACATATGACGACCAGAGCGAGCATGCAGTGTAGAACGCGGTCCAACCTCTGCGATCACTGGACGCAGAGGGTCTTGGTCCGACTGTGGTGCGAGAATGCATTGTGCATGCATGGAAGTCCTGGTATGCATCACAGGTGCCAGCACTTTCGTTCAGCTCGCATCGTAGAGACATGGAGTTGAGATTGCGTTTTTTGACTGCTCACGGGCATAGCTGCGCGGGACTTGACCCTAAATACTATTGCAGAGTCGATAGGTCTAGTCACTGCTTATTGACTAGTCTATAGCTTGTTGTAAGCTTGTATGCCTTGTCGTCGAGAAAAATCTCCTCGTCCAAAGCAGCCAGTCTTGATCGAAATCGTCCTAGATTACCTCAAGAGTGAGTTCTTCTCGACAAGAGTTTCCACGTTCAGGTCTTGCAGTCAGTATGCACTTGGCTATCCCAATTTTGCCGCATTTCCCAGAATCTCCTCCTACGACTTACCACACTCCAACTCACCCAACCCCCTCCAATAACGAAAAGCAACCAGCTGGCCTGACGTCTCAGCAAATGATGCAAACACTGACTTGGAAAGTGGTCCGATCGACCGTTTTCCCCACACGCAAGTCAATACCCTTCCCCATGGTACAAGAAACTTACATTCAACGCCTTCAACGGCATTCCATGATACCAGGACGTCAGACTGCCTGTCTGTCGTTTCACATCCGTGGGAGCGGAAAAGCGGAAAGAGAGAAACAGAAATAAAGCCTGCAGGTAAGCATCATAACAGGAGTTCAGTACAACCACGGTACGGACATGCGGAAAACAACCATGAGCACAGATGGGGTGGTTGGTCGTTATCACGGACGTTGCGTTGCATGAGATGACCCGGCGAGCCGATGGTGAATGAGTGCCATTGACGAGATTGGCTTGCTGACGGCAGGTACATGTATGGCAGATGTTGGTGGTGGAGATCAGCGAGCGTGGTGGCGAGCGGGTGTGGTTGCTTTCCTTTGCAGCCGTACCTGAATCGTTATGCGAGAGGGAGGGCGAGAAGTTTGGTTCCCCGTGATACGCGTCCCGCGGCCCACTGAGGTCCGTACCTAATGTACTCCGCACGTATGTATGTATAGATACACACCTGCTGCATCAATGCGGAGGTCGTTGGATGTGCTTTTTGTTTCATGCTCGCAATGGTAGCAATGCAATGTGAGAGGGTGATCGGCGTTTGGGCAGGCCTCTTGCATTTGTCATCGTCTGAAGTTCTGCACGTTGTGTCTTGTGTCCCTGGGATAGACTCGTCGAGTGGAAGCAAGGTTGTACGAATGTCGTCGGCGTCGCTCCTACGTGAGAACTGACTCTCGTACGAAATTGTTCTGCAAGTTCTGTTTCATAGTGACAAACCTACCTGCATGTGTTCGCGGACAGGCGAGTATGCATATGCGATGCAAGTGCCAACTCTATTACCCTCTACAATGGATGCGGAGAAGAGCCCATCGTGCCTAGCGAGTGTCGTGCCGGGTTACCGGGACCACAAAGACGATGTTGGCGAGCATTGCTTGCCTCTGTTCGGTAATGTGGCGAAGTTTGGCGATTGCGCCGCGTCGAGCGCGTTTGGCGACCGAGGCGCGATATCCGCCTTGATGGTTGCTCTGGGTAAGTGAACATCCAGGAGTGCACACAGACAATACTGCTCGCAGCGGAAACTGATATGTTAAAATGCCGGTGCGCTCGCGATAAGCCGATCAGTCGACCTTGGAAGTCTCGTAGCCTGCGGCATGTTGGCCTACTGCATGTCGTGACTTGAAGGACGATGTTCAAGCACTTGAGAAGCGGTGTAGGTGTAAGACATCGTGTGCGGCCATTTTGATAGTCTGCCATTCGACTGATCGCGATACCTTGTTGATCACAACATTGTTAATTGAAGTCATCAGCGCAATGTGCCGCCATCACAGCGACGATGCCCCCAACCTGGTTTGCAAGACGGAGTAATCAATACCTGAGAGCGCTTGTAGGTCACAGGACACTAACCGAGTTGCTGGTGGTGTCTGCGCTGGTAGTTGGGCAGCATGGGCTAGGAGACCGAACGTTCGCTAGCAGACAAGCAAGCGAGCACACCACAAACGGTGCACTTAAGATCCCGGCAACAGGTCACGAAGTGATTTCTGACCGATCGCGGTCATGTTCCTCCGAGACACAGGCCTTAGCGGAAGCAGGAGTCCTTGTCTGCCACGCAGCAGACTAGCAGCTACTGTGATCCAGATCGTAGGCTAGTGACCACGACACACACAATCGCAAATGAGCAGTGCCGTGCTCATTCACCTCGATGGTGCAATCTGGACAGGCACACGCATGGCACAACCATCCCACGGCGTGGACGAAAAAGGAAGTGCAGACAAACGCTGGTGCTTGCCGAACATGTCCGTAACAGGAAGGCGCGCAGTTCGCCTGTTATGAAGGGTGCGCGGCGGGTGTCACCCCAGATGTTAGGAGACACAGAGCTGGAGAGGAACAGTAGCGCTCGGAGGTGGAAAGGTCATCCGGGCACCCTAAGCGCAGCCATCCATTCCAGCGGCGCGTACCCAACGGTCGGCAGCAGTCCCCCGCGAGCGACTAGTCCAGCAAGCGGGTGCCGGGAGATGTGACAGATCACAGGGCAGCGGGCTGGAAGGCGGACGGGGGGCGAGCAGTGTAATTTCGGTAGGCGTGATCTTGACGAAGTCTTATCGCGACCCCACGAACGGCCGCAGGTGCGCAGCGGACATGTGTGTGAAGTGGTCGGAGAGCGTGCGACTTCGAAGGAGCCGAGCAGGGAAGGTGCGGAGGTGGGCGCTGTGGGATGGTCGTTGGTGCTCGGTGCTTCCTCCTCGAAAGGATTCCGTGGGAGGACGGGCAGACCGCGTGGCGCAACGCATTGGCTTGATCCTGTGCGAGATCGTCAACGCATGTGCTGCAACAGCCGGACGTGAGTGGACGAAAGCAGACGTCCTGCTTCCACGAAGAACAACGCCAGAAACAGGGCATCTCGGGGACGGAGGACGTCTGCATTAGTCGCAGCAGGAAACGAGAATAGACGAGAACCCGCGGGCGCGTGAAGCAGAGACCGACCGATCAATTCCACTGGGTCGGGAAACGACAGGCAATGAGGGTGCTGAATTGAGGAATTGCGATGTGTTGCGGTGAACCAGTCCGACTGTCAATCTCAAACAGAGACCGGAGGGCTTCTGTTTCGTGGACTCTGTAATTATCCGTCGTCCACATCCCTCAAGAGGGCCTGGATCGAATGGAGCATTGCCGATCGTGGATGTGGAGGGAAATTCCCAGCCCGCGGCTTCGGGAGCTGACAAGACGCTAATTGTTCATGCGTGTAGACCTTGAAGCCTGAGGCAGACTTGACACGCTGTGGCGCAGGCAGGCAGACATGTTGGTGATGAATGCGCAACGAAGCAGTCCGGGAACAACGAAGCACATGACCGTGATCCGCTTGCACGCTGGCAAAAGCGAAGGAAGCACAATCTCCGACTTCTCAAACGGCCACATCATCATCGCAAACGTGGGTGTCGTGGCCCATCGCCACGGCTCTTCACACCCTCAGCCAGGTCATTGCAGTTACCCGTGTGACACTATCAGGGGATGCGAACGGCTTTCTGCAGCAATCAAACAACGATAGATCCAAAGAGGATGCAGAAAGTGCTTCTGTAGGGCATGCTGTGGCGTACATGGCGCTGCTTCTTTCTGCAGGGAACCTCGTGGGGTGCGAGCGCTTTTCCCCGGCGGAGACCACGCATGCCATGTGATGTCGTATTCTTGGCACAAGAGGTCATCTGCTCAGAACAGCCTGTGGAAGTGCCGTGTCCGGCATGTCCTTGGTTCCAACTCGATGCCGTGATCGTGATGGAGGCGCGGAGCGTTCCTAATGGCGTAGCATTCCAGGTACACTTGTCACACGCCTCCGTTTTGAGACGTGTACGCAGAGAGGGCAGTCGTGTACAGGTTTCCCCAGACAAAAGCAGACCACACGGCACCGTACCCACGGTCCAGAACACGCGGATGCATAGCGACGTTTGTGCGGAATGAATGCGGTGCACTGCGCCGCCGTCGAGCGAGCAAGATCCCAACTCCCTTTCCCACGCACAATCTGCTCCTTATCCTGATGGATGTGAGTTGACATCAGGCTGAGGTGCGCGAAGGATTCCTGCGCCTATCAGGACGTGGGAGCATAGGCGCAGAGCGGATGGGTGATGTTGTGATGCGTTGTCAGTCATCTGAACAATCTGAGCAGCCACGGTCGCGTCGCAAGCGCAAAACAGCATTGCGGCCGTTGCTCACTCGCCTCTTGTGGGCACTGTTGCGATGGGGGACGCGCTTCTTACTGGCCGTGCGCTCTACGAATACAATCGTGCCGTGGCTGTGCCTGGAAGTTGGTCACACGTAGGACCCGTCGCAAGACGTCTGATTTGACGGCATACGTCGAATCAAGCATAGAGACGGAGTGTGACATGCTCCCATCCTGCTCGTCGATCCCTCAGCGGCAATGGTCAGTAAGTTGTAGTATACGCTATGCTTCCCTGATCGTGGTATCTGGTCACGATCAAGCGGCTAGCAATATGCGAAACATATTGCTTTGATGCGCTGTCGGTGTTCTGTCGCGCGGAGGAGAGCAGCAAGGGAACCAATTGGTGCGTGGCGTGGAAAAGCAAGTAACGTGGTTCGGCCTATCAACACACCATGCAGATGGGCATGCTCGCTGTCCGACGGGTCATCCATCATCATCGTGTTGGACAGGAGACCAGTCCAGTGCCATGCATTTTCATGCGCCGCGTGGGCGGGCGGAATGGTCGCCTCTCGATGGTAGTCTGGCGGCAAAAGGGCGGTGGTCTTACCAGAAGATGAGGCACGTCGCTGGTGAAGCAGTTGCGACCGGGTACGATATTGAAGGAGGCCTCGACACGAGAGCACGGTGCGCCACAGAGCGTTCTCAGTGCGGAAATCCGGCGGTTATTGACCAAGAATTGCGATTGCGCCTCACATCGGCCACGTGCCGCCGAGCAGAGCGCCGGCGTCTGCCAGGATGAGGATGCCCCGGCTCTCAGGGCCGCTGCAAAGGCTGACGCTTGCATGGCAGATGACTGCTTTTCGGCGAGAAGTGAAGAAGAGAGTTGCACGTTGCTTTTACCCGTCTGGCTGACAGTGCTCTGCTGCTGTCCGCCACTCGACAGGCGACCGGTCAACTTTAGCAGCCAGCGCATCGTATTCTCGTTGGTATGTAACAGTGGCACGCATGCAACCGTCACGCTGCGGGCGAGAACAGAGCCTGACTGAGTCGTGCCGCGCCGCGCCCAGGGCACCTGAGAATGATGAACGAGAGCGTGACGAGTGACCGGCCTTGGGCACATGCGGCCCTGCCGAGGTGTTGTTCTAGTCCGCTCGTACGCGGCACCGGGGAGCAGTGCGCGGCGATGTTTTGCGATGCGACTCCTGGCGCCAGGAGGCGTGACCAGCGACGTAAGGCATATCGCAGGAGGAGAAGGTATATCGGCAACGACTCGCACCGCCGTCGGGTCGCAAGCCTACTGCTGTAGGTGTGCGGAGGCGGCAGGAGACCAGATAGGCTTGATCAAGATGTGACACACGGGAGAGACGATCGGCGGCCAAACAGTAGCGGCTTGTCGGAAGGGAAGCAGAGTTTGTGGCTCTCTCGCTAGAGCCTGGGTCGAGTGGAAGCGTACCGTGCGATGCCCCCCATGTCCCTGCACAGTGCTGCACCAGTCTTCCGGGCTGCGGGCGTGGAGGGTGCTGGCAGATGTAATATAGCACACAGCCTTGCACCTGTCTGCCGACCCGACGCTCGCTCCACGACCATTGCTGCTGCTCGACACCACCGCCTCTCCGCGCACCCACTGCCACTGTTGGACGGCCTGGCCTACTTGCTGCGCACTGCCGGATCACCACGCATCGACATCATCACCATAGCCGCGCGCAGCCACACTCGTCTGTTGTCGTCGCTCTGGCCCATGTACAATACCACACCGCAAGACCACCTGACGTACCCGACCGCCGTTTTCGGTCACTCTGCACCAACAACACATATCTCTGCCGCGCCCGCCCCTCCTCCTCCCCATAGCCTACGGCGACACGTTCGCACCTTCCACAATGCCTTTCAGGCCTGAACTCCCGCTACTGCGGGTCGAAGTGGCGGCCTTGCATACTATCGACACCACCAACGTCGAGGCCCTCTTTGGAATGCATTCTTTGTTTTCCAAGACATCGCATGTCATGCAGGACGGCAAACGCCTGGAGAACCTCTCGTGGCGACTGTGGAACAGAGAGACCTTCTGCTGTGCACCACAGTCGCACGCACGCCAGGCCTCTGTCGCGCTTCCCGCACGCCGCTCTGCCCTTGCGAAATCGAAAGCCGCGACGGCTGGAGAAGTGCCGATGCCCGCATTGTCCTCCAGCCTCGATTCCGCTTCCTCCTCCGACGACGATCTAGAACTCTCGTCGCCCACGACGCCGCGAAACTACTCGGCACAGCCATCCGCGCCTCGCAACGATACCCCCACCGAGAATGTGACAGGACGCGGCCGTGAAAAGCATCTCACGCCCATCGTCCTCGAGAAGATCGTCGTCGCTATCACCGAAACGAACGCGCTCGAGCCCATCGACTTACCCATTGCCACACCTGCGACCACCGTTCGCGAATCTCCGTCTACGGACGCATCTCAGGTACTCTCTACATCGGACCTTTCATCCTCGCAAACCTCCAGAGGCACTGCACCTCACGCCTCCGAATCGCAAGCGACTCTACCCGAATCATCTACCTCGACCATTGGCACCCAGGAGTCAAACGACTCGCCCTCCTCCCAGTCGTCACAAGAAAGCTCGTCTACCGAAATGAGCACACACAGCATCGTGCGTGGCTTTGTGCCAGGCGGAGCGCCATCTTCGTATCGCTCGCAAACAAACCTCGCCTCTCAGCCAACACCGATCCTCAAGACATCTCCCACGTATCGGCCACAGCCCAAGAAGAAGGTGCCCATGTTCCAAATTGGAACATCGTCTGGAGAAGACGAGGGCTCGTTCGACAACCACATGGTAGGGAGCCGCAGCACACTCTCCGACAACCTCAAAGCGCCTGGCAGCCAGAATAGCAACGGGAGTCAGAAACACGCGTCTTTCAAGGAGGAAGTTTCAGTCCTCAAAGCCGCTCCGACCCGACACAGCGCCGTTTTTGAATCCGACGACGAGGAAGAGGACGTGTCGGAGAGCGCCATCGAAGACGACGACGATTCATCGGATTGGGAAGACTCAGACGACGCGAGCGGGCCATCATCTGTAAACGAGAAGGATCTGTTCCAGCGAGTCGATTCGAGACCCAACTTGACTTCGCGTCGCTCCCTGCTGACCACACTCATGCACGAGCCCGATCGAGCAAAGGCTCTGGCGAACGCTGCTTCAAGATCTACACCGGCAATTCGACGATCTCGAACGACAACGCCAAATGGACCTTCTGTTGCGACATCCCCAGAAACTGGCACCCAATTTCCAATGCATGCCGGTCAAGATATTCCACGCTCGAAGCCTATCATTATGACCACTTCCAACACACACCAACAGCTTGCTCTTTCGCCACGCACAACACGGAGGAACATGCTATCAACCGAACTCACCGAGTCTCTTCGAAAGAATCTATTATGGGAACGCCAGCATAAAAGCACTGGCAATCTGGCTGCGCTGAAGCGAAGACATACTTCTAATGATGTCAAGAACTTGAAGCAGCACCCAGAGCCTGGTCCGGTGCTCTCCCACCAGGGACCAAAGGGCAGATTCACCAACGACTACTTCCACGCTGGCCTTGGAGAGTATCATGCCAAAGGCTGGTGATATTCGTACACATTTTGTTTTCATGTTTTCTTGCTGCGTTCAAGCGATTGTTTCATGGAGGATTTCGTTTTCTTTTGGGCACATAGCGAGGTGTCCTGGACATAGCTACTTCCTCACGGATGGATCACGGCGTTCAGAGGGTCTGGACCGAGAAGAGGGCTCGGGATTTCGAGATTCGGATGATACCAGCATCGGCATACTTTTACACATACTTGACGGCCGCGCATGCGAACACTTTGCTACGAAGCAGCCGGAAACTAGCATGCTTGAAGCACATTCATTGTGCTCGGCGTGAGTACGGCCTGTACATCATCAATGTAACATTACTGTTGTTGTCAAGACTCTAGGTCTTCAAAAGCGATATTGCACGGGATCCACCACGCGGAGGAATCTTAGTTTGGGCAGCAGCGTCCTGTAGCACAGTCGATTCCACACGCATAATGACAAACTACTCCTGGGTCCAGCGAACTTGTGTCTCACCATTTCCTCTTACCGAGTTTTCATGTGTAAGTCTACCATACCACTTCCCCAATGTCAGATGGCCTTCTTCATCAGCAGTACACATGGACAAGATGTGCAGCTGGCAGGCAGCAGTCGGTCACGAGCAGCATGTGATGGACAGACCGCTATTCTGCAGCCTCTGAACACTAATCTGACTGTTCAACGCTTCACATATGCAGTCTGCATGCCTTGCATGAGAGCTCTTACCTCGCGCTCCCACCATAGGCCAGTATTGTCTTCTGACAGCACAAGAGATCTACGTACCGCACGCCCGCCGCGGTAGCGAGCCTCTCTGGCGTACGACTGTGCTGCAAACAGGTCCACAGCGAGCGGCCTGGCCGCCTCACGGAATCACCGCACATTCGCACTGCCTTTCTGGTTTGTTATTACTCACGCGCCTGTAACATCCGGCCGTCAAGCGGATCGCGTATGGTCATGCGACAGTGCCATCGCCCTTCTGGACAGCAACTCCACTCCTCGGCTCAATTCGAAGGTCCCAACGAGTGCGCATTTGAGTTCTGACGGCCAATTCCCCACCTGCGGCGAGAGGCGAGAGACCATAGGAAGAATTCGGAGCGGAGTGGAGCTGGTAGGAAGCAGCTTGCGCACGTGAAAGAGGTGTCTCCTCCACAGCGGGAGCGCTAGAAGGTGAAGAAACTTGTTCGGCGCCATGCGCGATTTGGCAATTGGACTTCTAGACTTTGGCGAGCAACAAGTCGAGAAGCAGAAAAACACTGCCACCACTGGCGTGAGCGAATTTGACGCGTCGTCTCCTCTCCTCTCCTTGGACGCGCTTCTCTCGGTCTTGCCTTGCAATTCGGCCTTTCTTTCTTCTTCTGCTTCCGGCTTCCACCCGAACTACTCCATTCTGCGTATGTCGCCGTCGCCGCCGCCGCCGCCAAGACCGAGCAGGTCACGCTCGAGGTGGCACGTTTCAGTCTCAGTTGAGAGCTCGGCATATGGACTGCTGGATGACACGTGCGGTACGAGCGAACGTGATGTGGCTTCATGACTGCCGCGGCAAAAACGGGAAGCATGAACGACAACACGCACCGCACAACACAGGAACCGAGATCAAGATTATCTTCGATCACACAAGCAAAACCTGCTGTCACGCGCGCGACAGTTGGATATGTGTATCGAAGTGTGCTCAGAAGGTGAGTACCCGCGCGCCAAAACACTCGGACGAAGGTCAAGTGAACACTGCCGGAGCAGGCACATGTTGTCTTCGGCGGCTACCAGTTACGCGCTGACACAACCTCCTGCACCTAAACGGTAAGATTCGACTTCATCTTTCGATCTCTACAGTTGTTTCTTCCTTTTACTGCTGCGACAGATCAGAAGCAAATTTTCAACCAAGAATTGGACCAGCTGTTACATGTCTCAGTGGAGAGTTGTTTCAAAACATATTTCGCCGAAGAGGATTTCGTTCTTGATGAAGACATTAACGACCTCACGCGATGTTTGAAAGAAGACAGATCTCGATTGTGGGCTGGCACCTGCTCAGCATGCATGTCCATAACGGACGTGATGAGTCCAACCAAGTATGCATCATACGACAGGTCGAATGACCATCAGATGTACCCCATGGTGAGACCGCGATCAAACCATGCACTCATATCCATGGCGACTCAAAACCGTTTCTCCGAGTCGTGTACACTGCATTACCGCCCAAAAGCCGTGCTGTCTGGTCGTCCGGCGCTTCGGGAGATGTGCAAGGCAAACTCTCCTGTCATGGAATAACCTCGTGGAAGGTCATATGGCGTGCCTGGAATGCCCTCCTCGCGAAACACTGTTCAAGGACCAGATTTCAAGATTCGGCATGCCGATGGGAATGCGACTCATGAAGTTTGTGGTCCGACGTTTCTTGAACACGCTCTAGCCACCTTGATTATTTGCCGACCTGGGGTGTTGCAACACTGGTCGCAATATCCGACCTCATTATACGAAGTCATGGTCGCTGATGAGACGTGCTGGACTGGAGAGATCGAAATCATCCTTACACATCGGTCGTCTTCGAGTCGCACACTGCGAAGTACAGTGCGCGTATCACGCTCTATCACGGAGGTTCTCTGTCGGCGACGATCATACACTGCCGTCACGGTCCGTGTTGGCGCAAGGCACCGCATCCACAGCCGAGTTCTCCTTCCGCACTCCTTCCACCGACGTTCAGGATGTGTCTAGTATTACAATGCGCTCCTAATGGCCGCAGACCTCCGTATTCCTGCGCACATCCTGGAGGTTGGTCATTCGAGACTTCAAGCGGACGCCGTCCTGTTGTTCCGCATTCCTGCCCAACAAGCATCTCTCGCCATTGGAGATGACGAACCGCATATGCCGACGTCCAGCTGACCTGTTTGCTCCCAGCGGCACTTCACCGTTGTATGAGCCGAACGAGCAACAAATATGCCGCCGCGGCCCTGCTTCCCCGCAATCCACTGCATTTGCTGCAGGTTGGCAGATGACTTGCGGAAGGGAAGCAGAGTTTGAGCTTATACTTCTCCGCCCCCATGGGCGTCCCCGTCATTTGGGAAACCGTTTGGCTTTGGCTGTTTAAGGCTGGCCTGTCGTTGCGCGACGTGTGCCCGTCGGAACGGCTTATTCACGACTTGCTTCAGCCAAAAACGCCTTGGAGCAAACAGTATTTGGCATGCGATGGGACGAATAGCAAGAGCGCGTCCACTTCCCGAACGCGCAGCGCCATACGAGCCTCCAACACCAAGTTCGCGGAAAGCGGTGAGAGTGATGACTGTCCAGCCACGGATGAGCTGACTGTCTAGAACTTGCTTCAGGATCACTTGAGACCACGTTGATGACCTGATGTGCAATCGCAAACCAAAAAAACAAGGAACAACCTGTTCCGGCACAACATCTTGCATTGCGCTGCACATTGGCGAAACTCTCCAGAAATGGTTAATTACCCCAACCGTGCTTTGCCTTTTGTGTTGTTAGGAAGTAGTTGCGAGACGACGCGTATGAAAGATGAAAGTCAAAAGTCAACCACAGTTGCGCCGATAGGACGAAGATGGCCTCATGTGAAGGTGTATCACGATCTGACGGCGGTACATCGCTACTAGGACGCGTTGTTTTGCATCTCAACGCTTTCTATCTTGGGGCGCGTTTGGTAGGTCGGTGTGGCATGGAGCTCTCTGCTTGCTGCTTGGAGCTGATGAGTCGATAATGCACCCCAGCTCACCCATCTGCACGGCCAGCAAATCACTTCGTGTGTAGCGATCTGATGTATCTTTTTTCAGGATTTTCTACATGCTCTGATGACCTGGAAGCCAGTCAGTCGAGAATCATCGAGAGTCATGACCTGTTTGTTTCCCGCTCGCCATCCTCGCGGCTAAAGAGACTCTGTTACTTTCAAACTTGCACCGCCACACCTCCCCTGCTCGTCTCGAGGACTCTTTCTGATCGAAAATGGCAAACCGGTCGGCCTCCGCTCCAACTCATCCTCAGGGTCCTCTTCTGCTTCTTCACGATTCATCTTCGGCTGAATGGGGAACCAACGGAAGGAAACGGCTTAAGTGATACTTTCGACGACGTCACGCGTTCATTAGATCCTTGCGATGAACCCACAATTTGGATCTTCAAGGGACTCTGGGCAACCAAGAAAGAAGAAGCACCACTGCCACTGGCGCGTCTGGATCGTCTCTTCTCTTCGTTCCTACATGAACGCTCCAGCGTAACAGGATTGGGAAGTATAGGCAGAACCGCGGCTCGGATGAGTTCTTGTTGGTCATTTGATGTCATGCGGAGGCCCTCCTCCGATGGAGAACGCCAAACCAACCAACCACGTCTACTTTTCGCTTAACCACCAACGTCCAATGTTGTGATGACTTCACGCTTCACGCGTCTCTCCAGGTTTTCCTTCCCCATATTTTTTCTTCGCTATACGACGATGACGATCTTTCACAGAATGATCGGCTAATGAAGGTAACTGCTGGTCGCTAAACAGTACCGTACTTTCGCAAGGCAGACGAACTACGATAGTAGCACCGGCGATTTGGCCGCATCGCTCCGCTCCCGTGATCTCAATAATGTCACGCGGACAGATCCAATGGCTTTTTCTTGCTTGTCTGTCACATCACAAGACATCGTAGGGCTGCGTCATAGGCGTGAAGAATGCAGCAGCAGTAGCAGCCGGCTAATGGACTTCTTCACCTTTGACTTTCCCTCTTGTTCGCGCCGACTCGCCTGCGTTGTCCTAGATGAGACATAGACATCACATGGTCTTGTGAACGACTGGCAGTATTGTACTTTTCCATCCTGGTCATGCAGTAGCGAAGTTCGGAAATCGAAGACATCATCGAGATATCGCTAGAGGACGTACTTTCCCTCTATTCCCGTGCGGAGAGCTTGTCCCCAGGTCCATTGCCCGGTAAAATGGAAGAACGCTAGCGAGGCTTCTCTCTCTTTCGATCGTCATGGTGCAGACGTCAGGTGTGCTGATCCTTCGTGTTTCGATGAAACGCTCGCTTGGCGAAGACTTCACGTCGACAGAGTATCTGTTCGTGAATAGGCTGAATGATTAACCATCGCAGTCGAAGCACTGCACTGTGAAGCGCTGCTCCACTCTTCTTCTTCGTACCGATTCACACCATTCATAGCCGATGTTGCGAATCACGATTCAGGACATGGTCTTTACTGAATGGGGAAAAGTGGTAGTTGGCATGGGCCGGCTATTCGAATGGCGATTCTGCTCAAATGCTATCCGAAGAACAGCTCGAGCCGGCACCGTATCTCGCGATGGCAATCTTCCTAGCTGAGCTATGTTGCCGGCTCTCTTCGCTGTGCTGTCTTTCTCAACATTGCCCGCTGCCGATACTGACTCTGAAAACCCGTAGGCTGAAATCAATGCCCGGGCGAGCTCGAAGCGGTATCGGGCTCGTTGCTGCTGCCGGGAACATAAGCCTGGCACATTGGCTCTGATATTTAGTGAGCTAGAATCAATTCCTGGGCGACTACGAAGCGGCGTCGTGTCCATTGCTGCTGCCGGAGACACAGGCGAGGCAAGTTGACTTCGATATTCGATGAGCTAGGATCAATGTCTGAGCGACTTCGAAGCAGCATCGTGTTCGTGATAGTATCGGATACACGAGCGTAGCAAGTCAACTCCAGAAATTGATATGCTGGAATTAACGGTCTGGGCGAGCCAGAAGCAGCATGGTGCTTATTGCTGCTGCCGGAGTCATAAGCATAGCAAGTTGACTCTGAAAATCGGGAGGCTGGAATCGATGGTCTGGACGAGTTCGATGCAGCATCGTTCTCGTCGCTTCAACTAGAGACATCAAACAGCCAAGGAAAGAATGGCGAACTACTTCCAAAATGGATGAAAGGAATGATTTCTAACACGTCTCAATTCTCATCTCTCAACGTAACTCTGCATCAAAATCTCTGTAGCAGTACCATGCTTCTGCGCATTCCTGTGCCCTGTAATCGTCTTCCTCGCAGAAATGCATCAAACCCGAACGCTAGCAAAAGCATCTTGAACTCCTAAAATGCTCAATAAACCAGACACCAGCAATGTCCCTCTTCAGTAACTCCAATACCCAGCAAACATCCGCATTGCAACTTTTCCATCATCAAAATGCATCAAATCTTACCCATAACCAGAAGCAATAGCAGACCCCGTTGTGAAAACCCTCCAATGCCCATTAAACAGAAAAGCAAGTAAACAGAAACCCGTGGTCTCAGTGGTGCTCAAAGCGACCTCCGATAAAGACTGGGACTGTGAGATGTATGGCAGGGGGCTTCATCTAATCGGTGGTGCTCAGAGCGACCTCCGCGAGAAAAACCTCCAACGCTCGGGAGAAAACAGAAAAGCAAGTGAACAGAAAAACCCGTCGTCTCAGTGGTGCTCAAAGCGACCTCCAATCTCAACAGGAATTGTTCGAATTGTGCCATGAGACTTCCATCCAGTCGGTGGTGCTTACAGCGACCTCCAAGAGAGATGAAGTTTGGCTTTTCTTGTTGTCTCTTTTGGTTGGTTTTCATCTTATTTTTATGTTGATCTTGTGTTGAGATTATCGGCGGGAGGTCCATATCATCGTGTCTCTAACAATCCATCGCAACACAATTGTGTCTCTTATCCAGGCTGAAGAACAGCGAACTTCTTGCATTCTTGGAGAAAGAGCTAGTATTTAGCGACTGCTGATATGTATGTATTGCAGTCTACAGTACTTGCCGCTTCATTTCTTCATTGTATTGAACACAAATTTCTCCGCACTCCCAAAGTCGTAGAGCCACGGAAAGCTTTGCTTGACAAGAGTAGGGTTCTCATTACCCAGAAGACCTTCCATCCAATTCTTCATGTCAACAACGAGCTTCTTGACTTCATTATACTTTTCCACCCCAGACCCGAAGTTGGTCGCGAGCATGTGTGCCCAACAGCCCTTGCGTTGCCCAATGAGTACACATATTTCATTCATGATCCGCATCGATTGGTCGAAGAAAGGATTCTTGCTGTTCGCATCCATGAGCATGTTCCTGTATGGCTGGACCTTGAATGCAGTGTATTGGCGTTTCAGACCTGCCATCTTCTTGAAAGCCTCTCCGCAGGTCGGTTCCAGCAGGCCGTGAAGATATCGAAGCTTGTCGGGAATTACAGCCATGGGTGTGCCTGGTGCGAAGCGGAATATTTCGTTCACGACATTGTAGCAATCCCAAGTAGGCCGCCCGGATGTATCCTTGACCTTCACGCATAGCGTCTGGGCGCTAGTCAACATGCCGAAGATTTTCTGCATCCAGACAGATGGCAGCCGAGTAGTGAAGGACTTCCAGTAGCGGTTCGGAGCCACAAGATATTCGTCGATGTGCTTGAGGCGCTGATGTAGCAGGTCAAGCTCGCCTTGAAGGGCTTGGTCGTCGACAGGGCTCGTCATCATGTCATTGAGCGTATCCTCCGAGAGTTTGAGCCAGCTGCCAATCAGCTCGGTTGCGTCGTCCACCGTCAAAGTAGCATCCTGTAGTGGATGATGTTCTGCAGTCGGAACCATCCGGCGTTGGAGACCAGTATCTGCGAAATGGCCCAGCGCTCCAGCTTTTCGCAGCGTCTCTTGGCTCAGGACAGGCCTCTGCGGCGGCACGCTATGGCTGCCAGGCTGTGGAGCGACAGGCTGTGGAATGGCCTGCTGTGGGGTGGCAGGCTGCACCCCGGCACTGGTGAAGGCGCCCAGCCCCTGCTGTGGGCTCGCCGCAGCAGACGTCTCCACGAAGTCGAGCGAGGGAGCCGGAGCTGGAGGTGCCTGCGGAGGCGCTTGCAAGCTCGCCTGGCTGAGGAGAGGCATGACGTCCGGCGCCATTGGGACGCTCTCCACGACGTCCTCCATGGCTTGCTCCTGAACTTCTGGGGCGCGCCCAGCCACCTCATGCGGAGCATCATCGAGCATAGCCCACTCCTGCGACGGAGCGACTGTCTGCTCGATGCCCTGCATGCCAGTCTCACCCTCAGAAGCTGGCTCGGCGACGGGCATTTCTGCCACGTCTGCCATTGCCACGTCTTCTGATGGCGTGTTGGTGAGACTCGAGTGGGCCGAGTGCGCGCCCTCGCCATCGTGCCCGTTCTGCGGCTGGAGACACGCTGCCGTCTCGCTGACACCCTCCATTGGTTGGCTGGAAGGTGCACAGCTTTGACTTGGCACGGTGTTCTCCAACTCCACGGGCACGATGCTTCCAGCGGCCGCCCTGACCTTGTTGGCTCGCTCGGCTGGCTTCCAGACACCGCGCCACTTGCGATTAAACGCGAGAGGCCGCGGCTTCTTCGAGTGACGAGCCTCGGCCTCCCGTGCTTCTGTACCCAGCGATGGTCCAGAGTCGGCCTGCTTGTCTTCATGGCTGGGCTCACAGAGGGCAGGAGTGGCGGAAGGAACAGGAGCAGCGAAGAGAACAGAAGCAGGCGCGAGAACGGGCTCCACCTCCGCGAACGTGACGTGCTTCTGGCGGCGGCCCTCGGTCGGTGCTGGCGGAGCTGGCGCTGCAGCAGGAATTGATGCCGGGACGGAGGCAGAGACAGGCAGAGGTTGCTCGAGAACTCCAGTAGCCTTGCTCTCGACGATATCTTGCTCAGGTCCATTTATTGGCTCGATATGGGCAGGAGCGGCAGAGTTAATCGGAGCGGGTGAAGAGATGAGCTCAGGTGGAGCGGAGACCGAGACATGCTTCTGAGCTGGACGTGGAGACGGCGCTGGCGGGGGTGGTGTCGCAGTCCAATTTGGCTCGCGAGTGGAGGCAGAGGCATATAGACGATGCTTAGAGACTCCGACAGCCTTGCTCTTGACAATGATTGGCTGAGGCTTACTGGCTGGCTCAACATGTTTATCGCTGTCGGAGCCCGCCTTTGGTGACTGAGCAGAGGTCAAGTAGACTGGTTTATCAGCAACAGACATGTGACATCGGTGCGCCCATTTGGCATATTCAATGTCGTATTTCCGCTGCTCGAATCGCTCTTGATGTGCCTGCTTGCGCGCTGCATCTTCTCTGAGGAGGCGCGAGTTGTATGAGGTAACCCACGCTGGATCTGGGCCCCACATCAAACGATCTTCCCAAGGACACTGCATCAGTACTTGTGGAGCCGAACGTCTGGTTTGCTTTTTGATGAGTTCCCATCCAAAAGGTGTGCGGATTCTCCAAGGGTGCTGATAGAAGTGGCCTTTAAGCTCTGGACCGTCGCATGCGATTGGCGGTGAAGTCGATTGAACGGATGGAGCATCTTTCATCTCAGACTCAATGGGTGGAGCATCTTCCATTTCAACATCGGGGACGGTGATCTCTTCAGCAGGTTGACAGGGACGCCACGTATTGCCGACGAAGAAGCGGCGAAGCTCAGTGAAGGCGCAGTATAGCTGGTGAACAGTCAGTGTCTTTCGAGGATGTATTCGCAGCCAGCACCAACTTACCAAGATAACGATAACCAGGCCACAGGAGATACAGATCAAAGCCTCGAACCACCATTGAATAGCAGCGCAGACGCTAGCGATGGTATTGGCGAAGGAGATGAAGGGGGCAGTGACGGTGCGTGTGACCGCGTGTGCTCCAGCAGCCGCGATGGCCCACAATTTGTGCGCCATATCTGCATTGAAGGTCTGGTTGTACGCGGCGGTGACGGAATCGGTCACGGCGAGAAGAGAGTCGGCGACAGCGTGTGACATCGTGTTTGCGACGGTCAAACATTGGTGTGTCATGTTCGAGTCGAGGATCTTGTGGTAGGCGGCAGCGACGAAATCGGCAGAGATGAGATACCGGGCGACGACTGTGCGTGCCACGGCGCGGAAGGTATCCAAGCAAGCTTCTGTTATGTCTGTGTCGAGGATGTCGTCGTATGCGGTGGTGACAAGATTGGCGAAGATATCAATCGCATCGAGCATCTTGTCGTAACCGGCGGCGGCGAAATATGAGGAGGCAAGAATCGCATCGAGCAGCTTGCTTTGAGCGGCGGCGACAATTTCGGCGAAGATGGAAAAGGGGGCGACGACAGTACGTGCCAGAGTGTGTGAGATGGCCAACAGCAGCTGCGCCATGTCCGAGTCGAGAGTCTTGCTGTATGCGTCGGCAACAAGATTGAAGAGAATGAGAAAGTGGGTGACGAAGGCGAGGGCGGCAGTGCGGACGAGGTCCAAGCACTGGTTCGCCATGTCGGCGGTGGTAAAGAAGGCGGATAACACAGTCGAAGTTCGCAGTGGTGCTGAGTGCTGAATGTGCTGAGAGCGTGCTGTGCGAATTTCGAGTTGTGTGGTGAGGAAGAGAGAGGGCGGCGGAAGTTGGTGGGTGGAAGTGGGTTGGTTGTAGCTAGCGCGAAGGCGTGGGTTTCTTGGCAGCGAAGTGAAGTGAACGGCGACAATAATCACGCGCGGGCGTCGCAACGCGTCACTTTCCACAATCACTTCGAAACTGCCGCGAACGTGATTCCACTCACCTGCGAAGCATCGAATATGCCGCGCGCTGCGCCAAAGCGGTATGGATAGAGCCACGAGGAAAGCTAAAGCAGCTCCTTTGTCGAAACAGGTCCAAAGCGGCGGCTTTGTGCTGATTTCTGCTGCGCGCCTGGTCAAAAAGAGGTGTATGCAGGGACTGAGCGACAGCAAACATCGCCCAATTTGCCAGCAGCTTCACTTTACTCGTGTTTGCCGCAGCTCGAAATACAATTTTGCGTGCTGTTTTGGGTATATTCGACTTCAGTGGCAAAGTTTCCATTGTCGAGGATGCTGCAAGTCTTCGAATTTCTCGCGTTAAGATACAGCTTCCAGCTTCAGTACAACACCAGCTTCACTGATGCCGTGGTCGGATGAATATACTGACCAAGCTCACTTGGACCATTGTCACTCTCTGGCCGCCCTGGAAGTCTCCTGGTCGCATGGCCATTCGGATCACGCATGGTGCTCTTGCTGCTGGCTTCCAGTTCTCCATATGAACATCCTCGAGTGCCGCGCAGCAGATACCCTGTCGTCAACATTACTTCAGGAGGCGGTCCAGAGCTTTCTAGATGGGAGCCTCTCTTCCTCTCTCACGAACAGAGTGCCCTCCTCGTCCGCCTCGCGAACTAGAGTTGCGATCAGGTCGCCTTGTACTACCGGGCTCATGGCCTCGTCCTTCCGGAGTACGTCGCGTATCATTCCGGACACGCTCCTGGTTTGCGGCAACGTCGACTCTTGCTTCTCTTTCATGAGAGGTCCTAGCCCCTCCTCTTCCTCGCGCACCGCGCGTTTCGCCCGTATCTCTTTGAAGCCTTCCATCTCTCGCACCCAAATCTGCTCGCTCCAGTGGTCTCTGGGTCGATTCTGCTTGGCTCTCGGCATTCTGCTCGCTGACTCGCGAATTTCTCGTTCCACCACGCCCGGCATCAGCACGACCCCTTGCACGCCCGCTAGCCCTGCTGTTGCCCTCATTCGTAGAAGTTTCGGTATCTCGTGTACCACGCGGGCGTATGCGTGGTGGCTCAGGCACATCTTGATCGCCTCTCTGCGAGACAGGCTTGCCTCGTCCGGAAAGACTGCCAGGTCGTCCACGATCGCCGCGCTGGCCGCGTACAACCCCAGCTCCACGGCGTTCATGCGCCCCACGAGGAGCGCCACCGTCGTCTGAGATAGTATCAGGGTCACCTTCGCGGGTTTCACGCCCACCTCGTCCAGCAAGCCCACCACGCTGGCCACGATCGCCGCGCTGGCCTCGTACAGCCCGATCTCCTCGACCTCCTCTTCCACGAGGAGCAGGGGGCGGGTCCAAAGCGAATTCTCTTTCCGGACGCACAGCTCCAACTGGTCTAGGCAATTTAGTGCCATGGAACCACGAGTTCAGAATAGCAGCGCTCTCATCGTCCACTTCAGCAGACGGAGCAAATCCTCGCCAATGCGAAACCGCGCCTGGAACCAGAGTTGAAGCATTGTCGTAGTATACCCACACAACAGCGCTTGTTTTCGACTCGTCTTGTTTTCCAAAGAGGTCGACAGTAGCCGTTGTGCTATTGCGACTGTCATCCACGTCCCTAGTAACTACACCCAGACGAAGGTTGATGGCTGGTAACTGGAATACGTGATCCTCCGTCAGAAAGTCGAACGCGATTCGGAGCTGTCGTGGAGTCCAGTCATTGAGTGTCTTGGCCTCGTTCCAATGCTGTCGGTAGATTTCCGAATCTAAGCCATGCTCAAGCTCAATGGCAGAGAAGCGCGAGAACAGGAATGCCGCGTACTCAGGCGTCAGCTCCATCAGGTTCTCTGGGCTCTTCGTTGGCACTGGCCGCAGAGTTAACATGTCGTCAGATTCGATAAACATCTTCCGAAGCAATTCTTCGGCGTCTTCAGGACCTGGAATAAGCCCATCAAACATGAGGTTGTCTTGCGCTTTCAGACAAGTCTGTAAGGACGATAACAAAGCTCGAGCGCCGCACAGGTGGTTCTGATCGTCAGTTGCAGAGGGATTCTTGCCAGCTTGAACCAAGCCGTAAAGGTTAGAAATCGCATCTGATGGTCCGTCCAGGAACCAACGCTGGTTGTGCCGCTCCCGCATCCAGGTATAGACATCTCTGAGCCCGTTTTGTAACTTCTTCGTCCGCTCGCGTATCTTCCGAATCCCTTCGACGTCAAAATCAGCAGTGCAGACCTCCGCCAGTCGATCCGTGCCAGTCCGATGGTACTCCAGCTGGTCCAGTATGAGTGCCATACTTCTCAGTTCTGTCGGTACAGCCTCGCCACAGGCTTTCTTGTTGATAGCATCGAACTTATCCTCAATGGCTGTCTGTGCACCCTCCAGCTGAGCAAGAGTGTTGTACCTGCCGACGAAGCTGCCCTGTTTCAATCCCACCCAGCAAGCTACGCTGGCATACAGTTGCGCCTGCTCGAAAGTGACCTTTGTCTGATCAAGCTCACTGCTCCGCTCGCCTAAGTCAAGCAAGCATTGAAGCACGTAGTCCAGAGCTTGATTAGCGGTACGCTTGAGGTCGATATATTGTGCAACTCTGTGCGCCTCAGTGCTGGCTTGCTCCAAATTCTTGCGTTCGAGGGTTAGCAGTAGTAATATGCTCTCAATACTGGTCCGAATCTCGTCTAATTTGGTCAATGGAGATATCAGGACTTCGTGGCTGATCTGGCCGTCTTGCACTACAACCAAGTCCGATGGTGAAGGCCATACTCGCGCAGCAGACCTGGCAACTCCGGTTGTGTTGGTATCGTTCCTCAAGCTTGGCTGGCCGGTGTGAGTGGCGTGGCGGTCATTTATGGATCCCTTCTTGTCGTACACAGACGTTAGGCGCTCGTAGCTGGTCCTCCAACTTTCGAGATCCTTGACAGCACCTTGTAAATCATCTTGCAGAGTTTTGAGCTCCAAATTGTCATCAGTCGAGAATCCAGCAGGGAATGGCAGCGGTAAATTTCTGTCAGCTTGATGAGTTTCAAAGCTTTCGGTGTATTGGCGTTGCCAGAGAGCTCGTTTCGCTGGGTAGTCGCTGGGTTGCTCAGTCCGGAACTCCTTTGCAGGCACAACTTGTACTGGAGTCGGTGGCTCAGAGCGTTGCTGAAGTGGGCCAAAATTGACATTAGTGGGTGTCCTGTCAGGCAGAACTTCTGGATCGACTGGCGAATATGTAGGTCCAGTCTTTATGTTCCGCAATTCGAGCAGCAGAGCATCTGCAATTTCGAAGACATGATCAATCTGAAGTCTGGCATGCTCGTCGCTGTAGTCGACGATATTGCTGAGCTTGCTGAGATGTTCTCTGATGTCAGTCTCAATCTGCTCAGCGTTGCAAATGCGAGCTGCGCTTTCGAGGAAGACGATTTTATCAAGCTGCGTGGCTGACTCCCAGATGTAGTTTTTCAAGACGGCGATCTCATCGTCCTTCGCCACCGCGTGTCCAAAGGCTACTTTCGGCGTGGTTGGAGTTAGCCCCGTCATCTTGGAATCCTGCAGCATATCTCGTGCATTTTGGCCAGCGTACTCATTCAGCGATCTTGTGAAGTCTGCCCTTTCGAGATCCGATCTCAGAGCAGAAATCTCGGAATGCACTGTTTTCTCCACATCCGCGACCGCGCGCTGTAACTGTTCGTTTCTGGAGCCCAAGCCAAGCAGTTTAGCTTGTGCTGCCAGCGGCCACAGTTGAGACTGCAGCTTCCCGTATTCTGCAACGAGCTTTTCCTTGGAGTATGATCGACCCAAAAGGTACACTGAGTCGAGAATTTGCAGCCGACTTTGGGCCAGCTGAAGAACTTCTTTCCGTACAAGCTGCACTTGATTGAGGCTCCAGCCATCTGAAACGATATTGCTTGGCCTCGACTTTCTCTTGCCCTTCGTCCCCTGGTGATCTAAGGTCTGCACACGACCGAGAAGTGCTTTCATCAATCTGTGAGCGTCGTACAAGATCTCATCATCAAGGAAGGCAAGGGTCTTGCGCTCGCGGACGTCCTTCAGTTGCTGGATGCCGACCAGAAGATCTGTTTCCGACGATTCGTATTTCCCTTGGTCGAGGGCGTCCCAGGCAATTCTGACATCCAGATGATGAACGAGCTCGCACTCTTGTTCCACTTGCTGCAATGCGGTGTCACACTGCGCAGGGTCAATCATTTCCTCGTGGTGTGCGTGCCACAAGATGTCGCAGGCTTGGCTCAAATCGCTCACTTTGGTTAGCCATCGCTGAAGCATCGCGATGTTGCCCAGAGGTCGTGATACTGCTGCCGTCTCTTCTCGGATGCCCGTCAAGGGAGACCGCGCTTCGTCGGCAGGTGTACGAGGCGTCGCTGCCGCCGGAGATGCGAGAGAGTTGGGCGTATTCGGCAGCTCGGTACCTTCTGTGACTTCCACATCTCGTCTGATGTGCACTGGCTTCTCAAGACTCCTGGACCAATATGGCTTCCAATGCATGTCGTCCAAGCTGGAACTCTCCGAAGCCTCGTGCTGAGAATCAGTCGCCTCCAGCTGAGGTTCGATATTGGCTCCTGCTCGCACCTCCTCTTCCTGCAGGTCGTCTCTGAGCACATTCATGAGCCATCTGTCGAGAGGGGCGATCCCTGAAATTGGAGATCTTTCACTTGAGTGCTCTGATACTGCACTATTGGCATCAAGCGATCTTGAAGCAGCATGGACAGCCCATCGGAAGAATGTTGCCCGAACGTCGAGCATATGCAATACCTTGCGAAGCAGTATTCCAGGCATAGAGTCCCACAGTTGCCACAATATCACGAGGCCCAGTCTCCGGACTAAATCCAGTAGCCCTGTCAGGATGGAGCAGATTTCCACCACTTTCGACACAAGCATATAAACAACTCTCCTTACGCTTCCTCCCTCCTCTACTCCATCATCAATCCCCTCAACCCACCTCTCCCAAACCCACGCAGTATACTCATATCCCGCCCACCCCGTCAACAGTACCGGAACCATAACAACCCAAAACCACACCCACCCCGCAGCTTCGTAAATCAACAGATTGTTAAGTATGCTCACCACCCCATTGAACGTCTGCCACCCTCTCGACTCCTCCTCTTCTCTCCCTTCTCTTTCCCACCTCTCCTGCTCCTCATGAAATCTCAAATATCCATATTCCCATTCGGGTTCCCATGCTGCGTTTCCAAGCCAGCTTGCTGAGATGCGTTTTCGACGGGGAGTTCGAATCCATGGAGACAGAGGAGAGCGGAGGAGAGAAGAGTTCGTTAAGGGAAAGCTCGTTGAGATTTTGTTGATTCGCCATTTTCGTGGGGAGGAACGGAGTCGTAGAGGAGGTTTTGGGGTGGATCGGGTTGGGCTGTCCATGTTGACAATGGAGCAGCGAGGGACTCGTGTTGATGGCAGAGAGATTGCTGTCTTAGTTTGGACTCAAACGTGCAATTGCCACGAGGACTGAGATCCCACAGGCATTCTTTGTTCATAAATCCGAATTTCTGCACTGGGAGACGGAAGTATCTCTAGAAAACAAAGACTGACTTACCATCAGACAAAGGGAAATCCGGGAGCACGCCCGTGAGGGCGGATGGAAGAGGGAACAGTCTCGATCTCGACTTTCTGACGTAAAGCATTTTCTATTATTACAATTTTTGATGCGAGTAAACTAGCATAACAGCCAGTCTCTCGATATCTCGCTATGCCCAAGAAAGCCAGAGATATCCAGCCTGAATAGCACAGCGTTTGAAGCCCGATATTAGAGCAACGCTGCCCCTTTGTGTGCAGTCCATCACCACCACCCACCCAACCTCATCTCACCACACCATTCTCACTTCCCCTCCTTCTCACCGCCACCCTCCTTCTCACCGCCACTCTCCTTCTCACCGCCACCCTCCTTCTGCTCGCGCAGCTTCGCCGCCTTCAGGCGCTCAGCATGAGCAACATGCGGCGGAACGGCCGTGCGACGTGGTGCTGGAGTCTCCTCCACCTTGCCCTGCTCCATACCTTCGCTCACAGCTCCCTTCTCGGGGATTCCCTTCTTACCACCCGTGTACTTGAACGTCTCCTTGAAACGGTACCCACCATTCTCCTTCCCACCCTGAACAGGCTGAACAGCAGCACCACCACCCTCTCTCTCCAACCTCAAGTGCTCGAGGTACTGAACATTGGCAATTCGATTCTTCTCCGCTTCCTGTGCGAACTGAGAAGCCGCGAGACCCCAAGCTGAGTTGACATTGGCTGGTCGTGGTGGGCGAGGAGCCTGAGTGACGAACGGGCCTTGCTGAGGGGAACGAGGAGCTAGAGTCTGCTGATAACGAGGAGCAGAAGCAGGGAAACGAACCGGAGGCGCACGCGAAACCTGCGAACGACAATCGCGGTTGGTGTGTCCGCCGTGAAGGACGCATCTCGCGTTGGGGTTGTTCTGAGCGCGGCATTCACCGTTGGTGTGGTTGCCGTGGCGTACGCAGACGGCTTCCGAGTCCCATTGGATCTGGTTCGAGTTGATGTTGTAGTTCGAGTTGACGTTGTAGTTGGGAGAGTTTCCGAAAGCCATTTTAGATGTCGGGAGGGTGGTTTGGAAGGCGAAGATATGTTGGAGATGTAGTGAGTTTGATCTTGTGAAGAAAGACTTCTTGGTCCGTGTTGATAAGTCTTTGAAGCGTTTGCTGTTCGAAGAATGCCTTCTTATACTGCAGGTGCGAGTCTTTTCTCTTTTTCACCAGGTGACCGATAGCCCAGTGGCGGTGAATGAGATTGCCTGGTATCGGGAGCTGTTGAAAGAGCTTTTGGAACAGTGGGTCTCGAAAGAGGTGAATGAAGCGAGGGTTGCCCGAATTTTATTCTTCGTGGCCTGTGAAAGTCAGAGATGTGAAGCAGCATGTCTGGAGGGCTGGCTGTGGTATATGTTCTTGCGATCTTCCAGAAGGTTTCAGGACAGTATGAAATTTGAGGCCTCAAAATGGAAAACATGATGGAAGCTTCATGTCCTAGAAATGATTTCCAGCTGACGAGCGAATAACGATCTTAAGCCGTCAGCATAATGAGGCCACCTTGAGAGCCCTCCTAAAGTGAGCCCCCGAAGTCCTTACCATTCACCATGATGAGTTCTCAGCTGACAACCCATTCACTCCAAAGAGCGATCAGAGACCCACAACGAAGCATAAGAAAACGCCACGAAGGCGGTCAAAGATAATCATGTCGTAAATTGCATGCGCGTATTTGGGTATCTCTGTAATCATACGTACGCACGCTAGGAAAAGCCTGTGACAGTCACTGGCTGCGTGACACTCATCATCAAAATCATGCCTATGTATCGCTTTGGATGCTATCCTGGACTTCCACCTTCTCCAACACGTGAGCTTCCTTGCTCAAGAATATCTCCGCCATTGCCCAGGTTCTGGTCCCGCAGTGTTTGATCGCCCTTGTACAGGATTTGATGGCGGCTGAGGCCGGCTGAAACTTTGATTGTTGACAGCTGGCGCATATGGCTCGGCTGTATATGAGCGGTACTGCACAGGGTTCGTCGGCGGCTGAGGCCTACCGAGTGTCTCGTTGCTCGGTGGCGGTCCATAGTCGTCAAGGATGTCATTGACAGAATGTCGAAGTGGCTCGGCACTTTGTGGCTCGATTGGTGCTGTCGCACTGCGTTGAGGCACTCGGCGTGCATCACCAAAATAATCATCTGCGTGACCAGCAACTGTGATATTGTGGCGCGGACCATCCTGCATTGCCGGAGCTGTTGGCGCAGGTGTAGAAGCGCTCTGTGCGGCAGGGTTGAAAGCCACGTAGCCGCCAGTCGCGGGCGCGGGAGCGGGTGTTCTCGAGACTGGTACAGAGTGCGATGGCTGTGTGGTCATCTCGTGACTATGCTGTTGTCGTTCTGGCGGAGCCATCTGTGACGGCATTTGCGTTGTGGCTGGTGAGTATGGCCTACTGAAGCTTGTGTTCGAAGGCTGACGGGCTACCGGACGGCTGAATGACTGCTGCTTCTGTATGCTGTTCCAGTAAGCTTCATCGACTTTTGGGCCGGTATGAAAACCACCTCCTGTGTTCGACCTTGAAGGTGGCGCCATGGCCCTGTTATAGCTGTCCTGGCTGGCGAAGCTTGTGGCAGACTGCGGTTCCGGTTCATAGGTCTGTGGTGTCATGGTCCTCATTGGGGTCGGTCCTCGAGGCTGAGGAGCTGCTCGTGGGAAACCTGGACCCATTGCTGGAGGATAAGGGCGTGCTGATGGTGGCTGCGGCGGCATGTGCCCAGACGCAAAGGAGTGCGCAGACATCTGTGAGCCGTGTGATCCTGACCTATCGTGCCAAGGCTGTTGCAGTGATCCATACGACGGCTGTCGCGTTACAGCTCCAGGTGGCAGAGGTGGCAAAGTTGGCAAAGATGGCTCGCTCTGGCCAGGCATGCTCGCGTTGTGAAGTAGAGGTGCTTCAGTTGTATAGCTTGGTGCGTTTGACCACGCGGATGCGCCTGTATTTGTCCTGTTCATTGGCGGCCGCTCTTCTCCCAGATCTGGCAGGGTGGGCTGGCGTTGCATTCGGTCTCTAGTCGAGTATGGCGGTAGCGTCGCAACGGACTCATCCGTGCCCTGTCTTTGGAGTTTGAATTCTGACTGCTTGTCGTCGTCATTGATATCGGGCGATCCAAGATTTGGCAGCGTAGGTTGCTTCTTGATGCCAATCCTTGCGACTGGAGGTGGCAATTCGCCCGTCTTCTGTCTTTTGAGTTCTGCCTTCTCTTCCTCTTTCCGCTTCTTTCGTTCTTCGTCTTCAATTGCCTTTTGCACCTTGGACGAGACAATTCTCTCCAATCTCTTATCGGCCTTGCGTCTGCAATAGACACTTAGTCTACCATCTCGTTGCGGGATGTAGTGCCACAGGAAGCATATGTAGAGAATCGCGGAAGCGATCAAAGAAAGTGCGCTGAACACCCAGATGACCAGAGTGAACAACATGGCGAAGTAGATGAGGGCCTGGCGTTGGTCGGTGTCCCATAATTCAGCAATGTTGATGAAGAATTGCTCGAAGCTGTTATGATCGGCGTCGGCGGCTGGTACCAGGTCGGCCTGCAGCACAGCGTACAGGGTCATAGCATTGACACCTACACGAGGGCCCTCGGCGAGAATGACTCGAATGGCGGTATGAAATGAGAAGTAGACGAAGAGGGCGACATAATCGGCGCCCTTTCGACTCTTGGTCAATGCTTCGAAGACCAGAAAGCGCTTGAATCCCTGCGGCCGCATACTTTGGATGTTCACTGCCAGCGAATCCAGAAAGCTTTCTGCCACGCCTCCTCGTTTGATGACACGGAGAGCTCTAATCCATTCGTAGAAGCACAACGCCCACGACAGCAGAATACAGATGGCAAAGATCCATTTGCTGTATTTAAAGTCAAGTGCAGGTTTGACATCACTGCTCCATCGATCAAAGGCCAGAAGGTTGACAGCAGTGAAAGTATCAACAGCGTACACGGCAACACCAACGATTGCCATGAACCAGAGCCATCCGTATGCCAGGTAAGTCCAGAAGGAGGTGCATCGAAAGTCGTTCAGGTTGAGGTAGTCCCATTTTTGCGACTGTTCTGACGGGCCCTTCTCCCGATCGCTGAAGCAGCCCATGGATATCGTCGTTCGTAGGAAGTTGGGGAAATACGAGATCTTGGTGCTCGGACGGGTGGGGCTCGTGTATCAAACACGCGTGTCTGTGCGCAACTGAAGCTATGTTGCGAATGAATGAATGTGTGGTGTTCTGTATGCGCTCGCCTGACCAGCAGGCGACGGCAGGTGCGAAGGGCTGCTGCCGGAAGGAGTGTGGTGTAAGGAGCGTATGGGTTCGGCGTTCTAGACGAGAGTGCTGGGAGGAATGTGGTGTCGCATGCCGGTGCGGAAGTCTCGTCTCTCCGTTGTCTTTCCCTCTTTCCCGCGCGACAAAGGCGTCAAAGGAGCGTGGCGGCGTGTGAAGGAGTCGACCTAGACACCGAAGACAAAGAGAAGGAAAGAGTAGGAAAAGGTCGAGTGATGGACGGCGCGGTGGAGGGTCGTCGTGGGTCGCACGGGCGCGCGCTCCCCTTTGAATGAGCGAGTGGAGGGATCAATGGATGAATGAATGGCCGAGTGGGTTCGCTATTGTCGCTGCTGCTGGAGTCGCTGGCTGCATGGGCCGCCAATGGCCTGTCTGTTGCTGTGCGCGGCCGTCGCGCTCGCGGCTGCTCTTCGTCGACGATGCTGCACCTGCGCCGTCGGACCTCTGCGCGCACCTCAAACAGCCGCCCGTGCAACCCTCAGACCATGGGCAGCGGGAGAAGGGGAGGTGAGCCAAGCTGTTTCAGCATAGCGCGCTCAAGGTTTGGGACCTGCATCCAATCACCCGCCGCCGCCCGCCGATCCACCCAAGTCATGTTTGAGCATCTTTTGCCCAGGTGCTGGCTGGCTCACGATGCTTCACCGTCGCCTCGCACACGCTCGAGACCGTCGCGGCTATACGTGCAATATTGACATTACCGGCACACAATGACCGATCCAGATCGTTCTGCTCGCGGTTGCAGCCGCCCTTGAGTATCGCCTATAGCATGGCCAAGCTTCCAAACGAATGAGCTGATCCATGCCCGTTGCGGATCACGCCGCTCCACACGGGTGAGCCGCCGCCCAGGATAATTTCTCGATACAATTTCGCATGCTGTCATACCAATCACATCAACCCTCAGGCACACATCATGACCGAAACTGGCCCTGTTCTGTCAACGCCCGCAGAACACATTCTCGAAGAACCCACTCCTCCTGTTGTGCAGTCTAGTGAAGAACGACTGTCAGAAGAACAACTCTACGTGCAATATGAAATCAAGCGAACGATCGACGAAATTAGGGCTGGACAATGGAGGCGCATTGCTCTGCAGTTTCCTGATGACATGCTCGTCGACGCACCCAGAGTGTTTGAACGGCTGAGAGATGGTTTGAAGCAGGCCAGATCAGATCCGCAGTCAAGTGTCGAAGTCGTGTCCGAGAAGCTGGAAGGTGCCAGCCTGGACGAGCAGGTGCAAACAACTTCCGCACAAGATGTTGAGGAAAAACTCTGCATTCTCGGTGACACATCGTACGGTGCTTGTTGCGTCGACGAAGTTGCCGCCGAGCACATGGATGCTGAAGTCGTCGTGCACTATGGACGATCATGTTTGTCGCCAACGGCGCGCCTGCCTGTGATTTATGTCTTCACTGCCAAGGCTCTGGATGTCGATGCTGTTGCGGCACGCTTCAAGCAGACCTACCAAGCGAAGGATGAGAAGGTCTGCCTCGTGGCAGACATTCCCTATTCACATCACCTCGATCAGTTGCATAGCAGGCTCATCGAAGAAGGGTATACGAATGTGTTCAAGACCGAAGTCCTTCACAACCCTGCATCACTCATACCGAACAGAACCACACCCGAAGGGATCACGGAAAGTCCAGATGCTCTCAAAGAGTATTCAATCTTTCACATCTCCGAGCCACCCACTTCACTTCTACTGATTCTTTCATCGCGCATCAAGTCGATACACATCTTGCCCACAGACTCAAATGTCAGCACCTCGACAACCACAATCGAAGCTTCGACATCACAACTACTACGGCGCCGCTACGCACTCATCACTCGCCTCGCGAGCGTCCCAATCTTCGGCATTCTCATAAACACTTTGAGTGTATCGAATTACCTCGTCGCTCTACAGCACTGCCAAGACCTCATCCGGAAAGCAGGCAAAAAATCCTATATGTTTGTCGTCGGCAAGGTGAATGCAGCCAAGGTAGCAAATTTCAGCGAGATTGGAGGTTGGGTGGTGATAGGTTGCTGGGAGAGCTCACTCATCGAGAGTAAGGAGTTCTACAGACCTATCATCACTCCTTTCGAGCTCGAGGTTGCATTGCAGAGTGATGCTACAAGGCAGTGGGGTGGAGAATGGATTGGAGATTTCAGTCAGCTGCTGGGCAAGGAGAAAAATGTTATCGAGAATGGCGATGCAGGCGATGACAGTCAAGAGACCGATCAAGAAGCAAGTGGCAACTGGGACGATCAGTCTTCAGACGATGAGCCACCCGAATTCGACCTCCGGACAGGACAATATGTATCACACAGTAGACCCATGGGACGACCACGAGTGCTCGCAAGTGAGACTGCAAACAAGGCCGAGGGACTCGCAGTTCCTCCTAGCTCAGCTCTAGTCCAACGAGCGAAAGGCGACGTTGCAGCCATCAATGGACAGGTCTCACCAGCAGCAGAATTCCTCCGATCTCAGCGAACCTGGACTGGCTTGGGAAGCGATTACGAAATTGCATATGAGCGTGACGCGGATGGCAAAATTATTGGCGCTGCAATGGAAGAAGGCAGAAGCGGCGTCGCAAAAGGATACTCGGTGGGTGACGACAGTACGAAGGGATGAGACTAATGAAATTCATATTTCACTACTTAGACTCCTCATCTTCACACCCTCCACCCTCATCCTCTTCTCATCTCAAAGCCTCCTCCTCATCGTATCATATCCCTCTACGAAGAGAACTGCACCTCACCAGCAAGAATCACAGGCTCCTTATCACTAAAGTTTGGCACATCACCGAGCACCTCCTTCGCCTCTGGTGAAGTCGCAGCATTCTGGAAGTCGCTGATCGAATCCCACTCGAGCGTAGCTTGGACGGTGTAAGCCGCATCGTCTGGGAACTTCAGGACTTTCCAGGACTTGAGGCCGAATTTTCCCCATTTCTCTTGGACGAGCGGCATGTGGGTGGATTTGTAGTAGTCCATGTTGAATTTGGCGCCTTGGGGGTAGACGACGGTGACGGTTGCCGGGGCCATTGTGGTGGTTGTGAGCTATGGAGGAGGGAAGAGGTTATCTTTTGGCTGA
The DNA here is from genome assembly GCA_013365195.1 of Cercospora citrullina. Classification (NCBI taxonomy): domain Eukaryota; kingdom Fungi; phylum Ascomycota; class Dothideomycetes; order Mycosphaerellales; family Mycosphaerellaceae; genus Cercospora; species Cercospora citrullina. Next base: position 349,582 of record JAASFF010000614.1, on the reverse strand, counting down.
TGCTGTGCGCAATGAGGAGAGGGAGGACGTACTATGTGATTAAATACTTAGTAGTTCCAAATGTTCGTTATAGTATCTTTGTTATCAGTTCGTCAAAGTGAAAATTCAAGCAGAAGTTCCTGTTAAATACCATTTCTCATCAACCAGCACAGCCCCGCTCCTGATATACTCTGACAGCAAGTGGGGTATGCTTTCAGGGATACTTCCTCTGACCTCGACCACGGACGGCTACGGAGTCCCCTACGGCCGAGCTGAGCTGTGAGGAGCTGGGCTACTGCTGATGAGCGGAAGCTGGAGTGAAGCTACTACGACGCGGAGGTCTCGACTCGACGACAGCCGAGCTCCCTTCTGTCATCCTGCAGCCTGTCGACTGTCTATCGATTCCAGGGTCTGACGGAGGTGAGCTCGCACAGAGCTAGAGAATGTCGAAGCTGGCGTCCGAGAAAGGTGCGAGTAGCTCGCTGCCATTGTCGTCATATGCGGGTGTGCCTTCATTGGGACGCCGATGGAGCGACTTGGAGTTCTGGTCTTTGCCTACTCCATAGGACCGAGTGGCTTGCAGCAGACCTATGTGCACAGCCTGCAGATCCATGAGCAATACTGAAACATGTAATTGTGAAAGTGAATGATACTGCACACGCGAAGGAAGCAGGCAGGCGAAGCTCGAACATTCGAAACATGACAGCCGCCGCTGCTTCAACAGCGGGCACTTTCCGCACATCCGACATGCCACTTTGAGAACAACATCCAGCACAACACGGAAAAAATGGCAGACGACCGACCAGCATCGCCAACGCCTGAAGAGCGCGAAAAGCTCGACAAAGAAGCCAAAGCGAAAGAAGATGAGGAACAGAGCAAGCTGCCCTACAAATGGACCCAGACCATTCAAGATCTGGACCTCACGGCGCCTATCCCCGCCAACATGAAAGGCAAAGATCTCGATGTGAAGATCACGAAAACTACAATCAAAGCTGGTATTAAAGGTCAAGAGCCCATCATCGAGGTATGTCCACCTCTCCACCCTCCTTCCTCCTCTCCATCCACCCAACACCACTAACCTGCCCCCATAGGGCACCCTCCCCCACCCCATCCACGCCGACGACAGCACCTGGACGCTCGAAACCGTGCCATCCGGCAAAGAACTCAGCATCCACCTCGACAAAGTCAACAAAATGGAATGGTGGGCCCACGTCGTGACTTCCGCACCCAAAATCGACACCTCAAAAATCAGTCCCGATAATTCGAAATTGAGTGACTTGGATGGAGAGACGAGAAGTATGGTGGAGAAAATGATGTATGATCAGAGGCAGAAAGAGATGGGGAAGCCGACGAGTGATGAGGAGAAGAAGATGGAGATGTTGAGGAAGTTTCAGCAGCAGCATCCGGAGATGGATTTTAGTAATGCGAAGATTTCGTAGGTTGGGGAGTGGGGGAGGGGGGAGAGAGGAGGGAAGGGAAGAGTGTGGTTGGAGCGTAAAAGGAAGAGGATATGGGATGTGGACAGCGGCACGAAGAGAATTTGGGCAGGGAGAGGAGCGGGCAATAGGGCATGAGACGTGTACAATCAGGGTTGATTGTGCAAGTTACAATTGTGCTTAAGATCGAGCGGACATTGTGGTTATGGGCGCGGGCGCGGGTGTGCAATGATTCTCATCTTGCGCGCTGCTTGCATAGCTGCTAGAAAGACATCCGTGGAAACAATTCACGTGAATCCTCTACGACTGCCTGATGATCGCGTCCACCACGTTTCAAACACGGACACACGTGGGAAGGCGAGCTCGAGGCCACCCTACACACGGTTGAATTCAGTTGTGTCAAAAGCATTCGTAGCACTGGTCGAGCAATTGATCATTCAAGAAGAACGAATCAGTCAGCATGAATTCAGATGCTTCATCTGCAGAATCAAAAGAAAAAAGATGACTATTGCTGACATAGCCGAATTTTCTCCCCATGCTCATGCTCTGCTGTGCTCTACCATGGTTGCCCTACTCATATGTGAGGAGTTCGTTGCATTGATATGCGATGTCGGCGGGCTACTGGACATGGATAGTCGAAGTTCGACATGGAAGTGTTGCATGCATCCTGGTTGCTAGAGCTTGTCGCGTGTCTGCTTTCTCGATCGGGAACTGACTCCTCAGGCTCTTCGTAATCTGATTGTATCAACGGGCAGGATGGTTTGACAAGGCACAAAATCGTGACTGCATTTCGTACGTGCAGCCATCGCGATAAGGTGAGCTAGGAAACAGATCGATGACTTCAAAATGCGGTGGGGGCGTGCGCTGTAGCTCAACGGAGAGATGTCAACCGCGTTCAATGTCTGGTATGCAAGCCAGATGTGGCGCTGGAGGTGTGGTTGCAGGACCTCCAAAAGGTTGCGTGAAGTCTGGAACTGGAGCGGTGGAATTGGTCCATCACAGTCCTCCGGGCAATCGGCACTGGGCGACATACGATCCTTGCTCATCAACGCAATGGATGGCGTGCATCCTGGTCCTTGGAAAATCGATCATGGTGATATTACTGATATGCTGTACAGCATTGCTTGAGGAGGCGTGCGAGGAGATAGTTCTTGTCTGTGGCGAGCTGCAGGTGAAGGTGAAGATCTAAAGTGTATCATGGCATACGGGCCAAGTTGACCAACCACCTGCTCGCCAGCGTCGCGCACGTTCTTAGGGATCGTCTGCTAAGCCGCCAGACAAGGGCGCCGGGGTAGCTCTCTTCTGTACGGTACGCGAGACGAGTGTCAAGAGTCTTGGGGTCGTCAACGTCGCACAAAGGCAGCTCGCATGCGCCATTTTGCAGTGCAGGTCCATCTCACACTGCCACGCTGGGCATCTCTTCTCTGAACAGCACTGGACCGCCGGACGTTGTTTCCAACGCTGCAGCAGTTTCTGCGCCATTGACTTTTGGGACTGAGCTTGGGCCGCGTCCTCACAACTGCATCATTCATCCGTTGCCGGCGCCACGGACGCCCGTGAGAGATCCACCACAGCGCAGCACCTCGACGCCAGACCTTTTGTTTGAAGCTCTCTGTCCGCTGCCTGAGACACGCTTTCCTGGCCAGCAGCACACGAGACACCGCTTCTCCAGCAGTTCGCTGCCCCCGTCATCCCCGTCAAGTGTCGTGTCCTGCTCCAATTGGCCGTGTGCACCACGCCGACCACGCTACATGTCGAGCAGAGCCGCTTCATCACCGCGACACCACTCGGCCAGTCGATATGGCACGACACGTCACCCTCACCGCACTCTGGGCGCTGTGAGACCCGCCATCCTCACCGCCGCACGACTCTGTCTGGTTCCGCTCGTCAGCGCTGCCCCAGTGCACCCGTTCGGCGGCAACACCATCCACGCATACGAGACCGACGACGACCTTCCGCGCGACGCGGACGATCCGAGCTTATGGATCTACCTCTCCGTCGCAGTGTTCCTGGTGCTGCTGGGAGGAGTCTTCGCTGGTCTGACGATTGCCTTGATGGGACAGGATGAGACGTATCTGCAAGTCATAGCTACCAGCGGAGATGGCAGCGAGAAGAGACACGCGGCCAAGGTGCTCGCGCTGTTGAACAAGGGCAAGCATTGGGTCTTGGTGACTTTGTTGCTGAGCAATGTTATCACCAACGAGACGTTGCCCATTGTGCTGGATCGCAGCTTGGGCGGAGGCTGGCCTGCTGTGGTGAGCAGTACCGTGTTGATTGGTAAGAACGGTACAATATCTATTGCACCTGCTCCGAGCTGACATCTGCCTAGTGATATTCGGTGAGGTCGCACCTCAGTCGGTATGCGTGCGCTATGGACTCTCTATCGGAGCATTCATGGCGCCCGCAGTCCTCACCCTCATGTGGATCATGTCGCCAGTTGCATGGCCGACCGCGAAGCTTCTCGATTATTTGTTGGGAGAAGAGCATGGGACAATGTACAAGAAGGCAGGATTGAAGACGCTGGTCACTTTGCACAAGACTCTGGGTGGAGGAGCGGGCGAGCAACTTATGGAGGACGAAGTCACCATCATCAACAGCGTATTGGATCTGAAAGACAAGCCGGTGGGAGATATCATGACGCCCATGCAAGACGTCTTCACAATGAGCGCCGACACCGTGCTGGACGAGGTTATGATGGACACCATTCTGAGCCAGGGCTACTCGCGCATACCGATTTACGCGCCCGACAACGCGAGAAATTTCATCGGAATGCTTCTGGTCAAGATTCTGATTACATACGACCCCGAGGACTGCAAACGAGTACGCGATTTTGCACTGGCAACGCTTCCCGAAACTGCACCAACTACATCATGTCTGGACATCATCAACTTTTTTCAGGAAGGCAAGAGCCATATGGTGCTCGTATCTGACTTCCCCGGTCAAGACAAAGGCGCTCTTGGAGTGGTGACACTGGAAGATGTGATCGAGGAATTGATCGGAGAGGAGATCATTGACGAGTCTGACGTCTTCGTGGATGTACACAAGGCGATTCGTAGAATGGCACCAGCACCGAAAACACGCTTCAGAGGCCGCCCGTCGGAAGGAGGCAATGTTCTGACTGACACCGATGATGATCACAGAGAGTACAGCGAGAATGAGCCTCTGCTCGGAAAGAAAGAAGGCGACAAGTCACGCAATGCAAGTCTTGCAAACGGTCAGACTACGTTCATGATGCGTAGGAAGAGCAGTGCGGCATCTGATCATGCTCAAGACAAGCTCAGACCAGTGCCTGTGCGCAGCCACCCATCGGACTTGAAGGAGCATTTGAAGCATCTGGGGCCAAGCAACGCTGCTAGTCATCCCAAGTCGACGAAATTCACCAGTGTCAAGATCAAGCCTGGCGTCAGTACTATTCCGGAAAACAAACCGATCTTGTCTGGCACTGTTCACGAGGAACCGAACAAACTCGATCCGAATCATCCACAGGTCGACCATGCCGTAGACGCGTTGACACGAGCCGGCTCACATCGGGGTGCTTCTGGAGGCGCAGCAGCGGTATACGGCACTATGAATGCGAGTCCACAGCGGCGCCTGAGTTCTCCTGAGTCTTCGCGCATGACAGTACAAGAGGCGAACAAGCTGGCGGAAGCGAATGCCTCTCCGACACCCGTTGGTCAGCGGAAACAGCGGGCAACTAGCCTGGTCGGCCAGGATGCACAACAGCAAGCTGAGAATGATGAGAGCAATCATGCAGATAACGAACAGAGTCGGCGCGCATCGCAAACGGAGCCAGAACCACTAATTCTACCCGACAAGCTCGTTGTCGGCGATCAGAATCATAAAGAAGAGGACGATCAGATTGCGGAACTTGCCAAGTCGACGAACGAGGGTACTTGGGGCAAGAAGCGGCTACAAGCTCGCTCTGGCTCTATCACAGAGTCGACAATTGAGATTGGTGGCATGCGAAAAGTAGTGCTGGAGACGACTTCATCTTCCGACGATAGCTCTGCTTCGAGAAACGGCTGCGTTTCGCCGCGCACTTCGAGAAAGAGCAGTAGCGAGAAGTCCAATGGCAATGATGGTGCTGCTGACAGCAAGGACAATGTTGATGCTGAAGATCACGCGGAGGGCACGACCAATGGCGACAAGAAGAAGCGAAAGAAGCGCGGTAAAAAGAAGAAGGGCTCTTCGGGCGATTGATTGCTAATGAGGAATCCCAATTCTTCTGATTCTTCTGATTCCACGAATAACACTGTCATAGCATCAAACGGCAACAGAGAGGGGGGGTATATACGACGCGCTTCGACTGCATCTTCGAAAGATGGTGGTGTGCTTTTGACGGAAGAGAGATGGTACGAGCGAGAGCAATTCAAAGTTGGTGGCTGTCTGGCCGATGGTTGTCTGCATAGGAAAGAGGACCACGGCGAGTAGTTCCGCTGTCGCTGCTGATGGATCATCGAAACTTCTCTTGCTGAACTTGTATCGAATATGTGGAGGGTCATTAGCGTGTTCTGTATATTACTTGCAACAGCTTCCAGAGTGGTGGGAAGGCTGAGTTGAGCAAAAAAGCATAACGGACGGCTGAGCAAATGAGAATAACTTTTGAGCTGAGGTCGACATTTCTTGTTGGCTGACCTTCTTGGTGTTGCGGACTGATATTGTGTTGCAGACAGCGTGGGCGTGCCATCAAGCCATCATCACTCCAGCCTTCTTTCCCTTTGCTCGCTTCCTCAAACAGGCACATTCGTCCTCAGGAATTCCAACTGTCGTCGGATATTCTCCTCATAAGCCGGTCGTCCAGGATAAACATCGAAATGCCCCGCAGCTGGAAACTCGACCAGAGTCGCATTCATCCTCTTCGCCAAAGCGATCGCAGCCGGAGCCGGAGTAACATTATCTACCAATCCCACCGCAAAGAACGTTGGCAGCTGACTCTTCGCCGCCGTCGCATCTGGACTGAAGAACGGCAACGCCAGCACGAATCTTGCTGGGAAGACATTCCCTGGGGCAGGTGGATTAGGTTGAATAAATGCGTAACCTTCCAATGCACCTGCTTGCGTAAGAGCACCGAGTTGGCCTGTACGGTTCGCGAGGGGGATGTATAATGGTTCTTGACCGAGAGTTGCTCGGCCGGCGTCGTCCAAACCTGCAGCGATTTTCGAGGGAAGATCCGCGGGAGGGAGAGCAGAAGTCGTCGCGAAACCATTCACATGAGGTGCTTGAACAATCACAGCCGCCAAATCTGGACGACGAGCGCCGAGTTCAAGGACATGTCCGCCTGAGAGGGACGTTCCCCAGAGGACTATCCGCTTTCCATCGACTCCTGGAAGAGTCTGGAGGTAGGCTATGGCAGCTTCATAGTCGGATTGTTGGCTGGGAACGTCGATGAGATTGCGTGGTTGGCCGGAAGATTCGCCCCAGTAGCGGTAGTCGAAGGTCAAGGCGTGGTAGCCTGCTTGGGAGAAGCGTTGGGCGTAGGGTTGGAGGCGGGAGGATTGGAGGCCTCCGAGGCCGTGGGCGATTATGACGGCGGGTGCTCGGCGATTGCTGTTGTTTTGGCGAGCGGGTTTGTAGTGGTAGCCTACGATTTGGGTGTTGGAAGAGGGGAAGGTTACGCGTTGTTGGGCGAAAGCGCTGAGGGCTAGGGTGGCTGTTGTGAGGAGTTGGAAGAGATGCATTTTGGAGGATTTGAGAGTCTTGGTCTTGGTAGGGTGTTGTTCATCGTGCCATGCTCACCGCGATATTTATCTTCGACTCCACGAGCTACGCCAATAAGCAATGGTATGCGGTGCTGGCTATGGTCATATTCACTAGTTGGGACAGGTGCGTCCGCCGAGGCATGCCTTGGTACTTGATTGCTATGATTGGAGAGTGAAGTGAAGTTGACGAACGATCGTCGCTATTTGTTACTGGTTTTCCTGCCATTGACATTGAGCGAAAGCGATTAGCGTCGACTTCTTCACAACAGCTTGACGGGAATGGCCGAGCGGTGCTGCGTCGTATGGCGTGACGACTGCAAGATGCGCATCTTCACGTCTGCATGAAGCAAGTGTTGCGCTCGTACGTATCTTCACCTCAACTCAACTTTGTGCCAGTTTATGCGTGCACACATGCAAGTGATGTCTCCGTTGTGGCTGTGTCTGGAGTTATGTAAGTCTTATCTCCATGCGGAAACAGCTGGTCCGTGTGTTTTACGACGTCATCCTCGCGATATCTGGGGGCTTACAACGCTTGCCACAGGCTTACATGTGCATGAACACGCGCGTCGAAGATGACATTTCACACGAACGTGTGTCAGGCCAGGCACCCTCATCAATCCTAATTTAAAATTCCCCATTTTCCCATGTCAGCAGCAGCATAATATCAGGGGCAGCATGCCAGCGGACACCACTTATCACGATGATGATTTCGAGTTAGCCCCTTACGAGGACGAAAGTGTGAGCGGGACCATCTACACCGACGATCCGGACCTTCCGCTGCCTTTGCCAGAACACGATACGAGAACTTCTACGGAACACTTTGGTCGTGAGCCAAGGTGGTTACAGAATACTCCTCACTGGACGAGAAATTTCTTTCGACGAGCGACCAGCAGGATGGATACTCTCAAGCCGAGATGGCTGGAAGCCCGGTCTTCTTCTTCATTTTGGGATTGGGTCGGGGATCTCCTCCGGCCTAGATTCACGATTGGCTACGTTGTATGCTGCATCGTTCTTCTCTACGTACTGTACTGTTACGCATTCTGGACGCCACTCTTCGCGTCGAATTTACCGAAATATACTGGGCCGTACTCCGTGGGTGCCATCGATGTCGAAGTTCCCGTCCGCGAACCTCGCAAGATCAACGACACGGTTTTCAAGCACAATGGAGAACCCGCTTTTGCGCTGGATACGGTCCTCTTTACGCTGTACTATCCTACTGCGCATGATTCTATGAGTTCCAGGCCAAGACACAAATGGTTTCCGAAACCGATGAGCTTGATTGCAGAAGGGTATGCGACTGCAGCGCATTTCAACAATTTCTTTTCCCGACCACTTTTCACATTTGCGTTATGGGGGCTTGCGAGCTCAATAGATATTCCAGCCAAGGTGGATGTTCCTTTACTGGATGATGGGGAGGTCTCGCGCATGCCTGTCGTGGTACTGAGCCATGGTGACGTGAGTTCGAGGACGGATTATACAGCTTACTGCGGTGAGCTGGCAAGTAGAGGAATTGTGGTTGCGACCATAGAGCATCGGGATGGAAGTTGTCCAGGATCAATGGTGCATTTGCCAAATGGAAAAAAGAAGAAGGTGCTGCTCTCGAGAGCAGATCAAATGAAGCCGGAGCTCTTAGGCGTGGGTGTGACCAACGACGACTGGAGGTTCCAAAAGCTGGCTTTTCGCGATGCTGAAATACAAGAAACCATTTCGATTCTCCGTGATCTGGAATCGGGAAATGGTCAACAGATTTTTAAGAATAACTACAGGAACGAAGGCAAAGATCTAGAAGACTGGCTTAATCGTCTGGATCTGTCACAGGTCATCCTCGCAGGCCACAGTTTTGGAGCCACAGGAGCGCTCCAAGCTCTACAAACCGCCAATAAAACTTCCGATAGAGAGATCCGATTCGAGAACCCTGCTGTCGGCGGCATCATTTTCGATCCAGGCAAATCCTCGGGAAAGCTGAACACGGACATCGACGTTCCACTTCTCATCGTCCACTCCGACTCCTGGTCCAAGACCTTCAGCATCTTCTACGGCCGCCCGCATTTCGACACTGTCCGCGACCTCGCTCGCGATGTGCTTCAACGCTGTGGTGCAACATGGTTCATGACGAGTCTCAAAACTTCACACCCGAGCGTTACGGACGCTCCTTTGATTGAGCCTTGGCTTCTTTCATGGACTACTGGAGCGACGATCAATGTCCGAGAAGGCCTGAAGCAGTATGTGCGGGTTAGCATGGAATTCATTGAGTACCTCAAGACCCGGAAACAGACTGGGTTGTTGGATATTGGTGTGACGCATGTTTCGTATGGGAACGATACGAGATCTGAGGAGCAGAAGGAGAAGATTGCGAAGAAGGATATGAAGTTTTGGCAAGTTCATGTTGCGCCTGAAGCGGCAAGTTTTGAGCCGGGGAATGGGAGTGACGAAACGAAGTGACGTTGATGGGTTGTTTAAGCGGGTATATGTGTAGCGATGTTTTCATGCTGTGTCTTTCTGCGGTCTTCCATTGCATCATTGAGCACAGAGTACCATAGACCACGTTGACGTTCGAACGTCCAAAGGATGCGTATAAAAGTTCCATGTCGATGTTGAACATCTATGTCTGCAAATTTGACGTTATCACGAACAGGGTAACCAGAGCACAATAAGGGCAAGACAGAATGATGAGGCATGTCTAGTAGTATATCTGATAAACATGAATGATGAGGCACGTCTAGTAGTATATCTGATAAACATGAATGAGACTACGGTACGTTAGCAATAGTCGCAATGTTCTCGATTCTGCTAACAAACCGCATTGATCCATTGATTCGTTTTTGAATATCCCTCCCCAAGTTCCCACCATGTACAAGCTGAGTTTGCAAAAAGTCTGCCATTACAGTCCAATCCCCGGCCACCGACTATCAGCGAGCATCAGCTCCGCAATTGGTCCAGTGTATATCTCTTCAAGGTCTAGACTAAGCAACCTCCCGATTTTCACAGCCAACGATTGGCGTGACTCCAGTATCTCCCATATGTTATCCTTAGTTTTGAATTCAGTCTGATAATTCCTCGAGGTCGTCTCGAAGGTCTCCATGTGGTCGAGTACAGCCAACTGAGGATTAGAACCAAGTAGGATCTCAATGTTATCTGAAGGTGCTAGGTCCGCTGGGATTTCTACTACGACGTCTGAGTGGCCGGTAACCTTGATGTTGCTGACTTGTGCTCCTTTATATTCGACCCCATTGACAGACACTTTGATCGCAGAAGTATCGATCGCGCATGATAGGAAGCGGAATCTCCAAGCTTTTCCACTGATATCGCAGGACAGTTGCCCGGATGCTTGGTCGTATGTGATGGAGGCTGATCGTCGCGTGGATGCGTCTACCCGAGATTCTGGGTCGTCGCGAGCGTCTTCAAGGATCTCGAATTGTCCATCCTGCCCAACAACGAGGAGTACTTCAAACCCCAAAGGGTTCAGACATCCATTGCCAGGAATAACATCTTTGTCGAGTGGAACGATTGATCCTTCCGGTAGAAGTACTGGGACATGGTCCAGATCGCGGAAGACCTTGATCTCTCGGTCTCCCTCATACACAGTGCCAGTGAACATATCCACATGTCGACGCGGAGGAATCCATATCTTCACTTCGGCGAGATTTGATCTCTCATCTCTTGGGTCCACGACAGGAGCAACGACCATCGATGGTCCAAAATAATACTGATTCGGACACTGATACGCGACTCATCGTTCCGGATATTGCCAGTACAGAGGCTGAACCAAAGGCAGTCGGGTCGTCGTGGCAGCGTTCACGGAATAAATGTAGGGCAACAATCGATGTCGAAACTGCATGGCAGTGCGCATCGCCTCCATATACTCGGAGCGGTATAGCCAGGGCTCCTTGGACATCCACCGATTGACAGTAGAGTGCAATCGCAAGATGGGTGAAAAGACGCCATACTGCACCCATCGTGCTGCGCATTCATCGTCGCGATACCCTGGCATGTGACCGCCAATGTCATGGCTCCACCACCCGAACCCGATATCCGAGGCCGTTGCCGTGAACTCTGGCTGGAAACGTAATGACTTCCAGCTTGCGAACGTATCTCCCGAGAAGCCCACCGGATAGCGATGACTTCCAGGACCGGCATATCTGGAGAAAATAATCGGTAGCGAATCAGGCTTGGACATCTGCGTATCGAGGTACTGGAAATGGTTCAAAGCCCACAAGGGATCGAATCCAGGAATCCGAGTGTGAAGTCCTTGCTGCCAGTCCATCCACCAGAAATCAACCCCATCTTTCTCAACACTGCGATGCACAACGTTGAAGAAGGCATGCATGAATTCTGGGGATGTAGGATCGAAATGGATAGGATCCTTGTGTTCTGTATTGTGCTTCAAGGCTTTCGCCGTTTCCTGATAAACATCCTCGTGATGATGTTTTCCAGCATGCGGATGATCATTCAAGGTCGTCTTTAGCTTCATGTTGTGCAATTCGTCGAGGAAAGCCTTCGGATTGGGAAACAGATCCTTGTTTCAGGAGTAACCCGTCCACCCTGTGTGAGGCACAAAATCTTGCTTGACCCAATGCCAGTCCATATCAATCACAGCGACCGACAGAGGAATACTGTTCGCAGCGAATGTCTTCATCAAATCGATGTATTCAGCATCGCTGTAAGCATAATAGCGACTCCACCAATTCCCTAGACACCATCTCGGTACGGTTGGCTGCGCGCCAGAAATCGCATAAAACGATTCCATTGCGCCTTTGTAGTCGTGGCCGTACCCGAAGAGATACCCATCGATACGATCTCCGGAGGGACGCGGTGTTAGAAATCCCGTCTGGTCAAACACCATACTATCCGTATCATCTAAGGCCGCATAGCCCGCTTGGGATATGATACCAGCACCCATATCGCACCGACCATCAACCAAATCCAAAGTTCGCGCGGTGCCACCAAGGTTGCGATCATCAACTTCTCCTCCGAATCGCCACTCCGCTCCATGTTCTGTGAGTTTGGAAGTGAAAGTTACAGAAAGACCATTCGGCGAGAACCTCTTTTTGTCGTACGTCAAACGGAATTCAGGTAGAATAATTTCCAAATGATCTTCCTTGTCTACGATGCGGAACTCTGGTTTGGGGAAATTGCGATGTGTTGCGAATGTCGAAGGGCGGTCTTCGAAGAAACCATCTTCGGCCCATTCGTAACGAAGGACGCGACTGTCAAGGACTGTGAATCGATAGCAGGGGCCTGTGACCACAGAGTCTGGGTTAGCAAGCGGGTCAGTGGCGAACTTGTAATTATTCATTGTTTTGTTAAGATGCTGTGATTTTCGAAAGGCAGGTTGTTCTTTCTTGGAATGCAAGCTTCTCGGAGCGGAGCATTCGATGCGGCAGGTCAGGTCCACCTCTTGCATCGTAATCACAAGCAACTCTGAAGCTTTTTCATAGCCATCGCTGAGCTTTGAGTGGCCGAGTGACTGCTTCCTCATACTAGACAGCTTTGCGTGCAATGCAAAGCCAAACCGCGGCTTGGTTGAATTCGTATATCAGACCTTCGATGCTGCCACCGCCCAGGCGGGTTGCAAATTCTCACCAACCTCGTGGCTTAGAGTTTCTGCTTTCGCCCCTTTATCATCATGAGCGCTTCGGTCGATATGAGCCCAATAAAGGAAGCAGTAAGCGACTTATTTTGTGCTTCGAGCAAGGCTCTCTGTCCCTGAGCATCAGCTGTTTCTGCACATAGCCACTACGATCCGGATCCCGATTTCTGCTGGTCTCTCGAGTGGAGCGAGCTGAATGTAGCGAGCAAAATAATCGAAACTGCAGAGTTTCTGCTCAAGGAGGCCTCTGTCTATCAGATATTGTCATTGATGTCGATTGATGTTCACCAAGGTACGGAACGGCTACCGTGGGACTCTGCAACTTTAGAGGTTTTCTACTCTCACCTAGTCGAATTAGGATGCGAGCGAGTGGGTGATCTTTCCAGAGAGAAGCTCCTGCAAACACTCATCATGGACGTGACTCAAGGGGGAGCTATCGATGCGCTCGCATCCGGCGAGGATATGTATCGAACGGATATGAGAATATTCGAGCAGCCACACCACGTCAAAGCCAGGCGGGTGGTCGAGCACTTACTCTCGTCTGAGCAGATCGACTTTGACAACCTGCCAGATGGAGTGAGCAAACACACCGACCATAGTCTAGGTTAGAGGTCAACCACTCTCGACAAGATGGAAGCGGAAGCTCTGAGCACGGACCAGCAGTTGTCACGACAACACGAATTTACCGACAAACACCCAGCTCCTCCGGCCGTTTCGTCACCGCACTGACAGCAGAGCGCTCGACTACTGCACGCACCAATCTTCGCGACTCAGCCTTGGAATTGCACCTGGGCTGCTGTTAAGCGACCTGCCATCCTTGACCAGACATCGCTGCCCTCGCGCAACGTCTGATCAAACCGCCATGGCCCGCCGCAGCTCTGCGCGTCTGCGCAACCAGAACACTCCAAAGCGAGTGTCGCTGTCGCACGATGCTCTCGCCCGCGCCCCTCGTACGCTGCCCGCGAAGCTGTCGTCGGTCGAGGAGAACGATGATATGCCAGGCGCATTCCCGACCACGGACTCGCCTACCACCGCGACCGTCTCATACCCGAGTCTTCCCACAAACAGCATACAGCCAGCGGAACAACAGACGCCGACGAGGAACACCGGCATCAAGCCCGACGAGCGCGAAATGCATCCTCAGCTCCACCACCAGAGCACCGCTAAGATCAGAGACGAGGCGCGCCATCTGGGCTTCTTGAACATAGCTCCTCATACAGAACCTGCGAAGCAAAAGGGCAGCCTCGCAGTTCTACAGGGCACTCCCACCAAGGTCCGCGACCTCGAGAAAGATGCCAAGACCCCGTCTTATCAGTTCACATTCAGCCGTGACTTCTCACTGGAGCTCAGCCCAGAAGCGAAGAAGCTCATGTCAGAGAAACGTGAAGAAGCTGCACGAATTCGGGAACAGATGGTGACAGATGGAGAGGCGCCGCAAAGCATTGACGAAGTGCTCGCTGCTCGCCGAATGGCAAAGCCAAAAGGCAGATTCTCACAAGCACACATGAAGGAGCAAGATAAGATGGACTCGATTGCCAACCATGCTAGCGCTTGGAGAGCAGACCCGAGCCGCTTTAAACCTGCGAGTGAGGCCAAGCCGGCCGGTCCAAGATCGCTCAAGCGCAGCCCTTCGAAGGCGAGACTGGACGAGCCTGAGAGCTCTTCGAGACCAGGATCCAGTGAAGGATCAAAGACCAGCTCAGCTGTTCGGGGTGGCTTACCACGACCTACGTCCTCCAGAGATCTGACTCGTACTGCTGGCGAGACTTCCCCAGCGAAGCGTGTCAAGATCGTTGAGACTGATGACGTGTCTGCCAGCCGTTCAAAGATTCATGTGCCCACAGAGCCTATTTCTGCTACGCCGAACAAGCAGTCCAAGATTGCCACGCTATCAACGCCGACTCAAGCATCTATTGCCCGCGCTGCGAGCGTGAAGAGCACAAAAGCCACCTGCAAGATTCCTGCACCGCAATTCAAGCCTGTAGCAACGCCTCTCAAGTCTGCTATGAAGAAGCCGACACAGCTTGTCGAGCCACAAGCCTCGACTCCGCTGCTCGCCCGATCGCCCTCCAAAGCTTCCCTCTTCGCCGCTGCCCCATCCTCGAGCACCGCTGCACCTGTACAGAAGTCGACGTCGATGATGAGCCCGTCTTTTGCCCGCACCCCGGCGAAGGCAGGCGTGTCGAGGAAGCACGATGCGGATGATCAGCAAGAAACTACCACAAAAGAGAAGCCTGTGCCATTGCTGTCTCGCTCGCCCGCAAAAGCACCAATGACCAAGACCAACGAGGAAGATCCGTTCCAAGCTCCGAAGTCTGCTGCCGTACCCTTGCTCTCTCGCTCGCCAGCGAAGGCACCGATCACCAAGAGTACCGAAGAAGATCCATTCCAGCCTGCCGCGCCTTCTGGTGTTCCCTTCCTCTCTCGGTCTCCCACGAAGCTGCCTATGGCGACAGTCAGCAACGAAGAGGATGCAGGAGAGCAGAGCACAACGACGAGCAAGCTCCTTGGCCGCTTTAACCTCCTTCGCAAGTCGCCGATGAAGTCCATTCTTCGTTCACCTCAGCGTCTTTACTCCGATGATCCTTCCAAGGTGGCGGCGGGTACACATCTAGCCACACCGCCGGGCAAGAAGGCAGCGGCGTTGAACAAGGAGTTGCCTCCAGTGCCACCGGCTACTGCCCAGACGCGGAAGCACGTCGACTTTTCCTCATCAACCAAGGCTCGCGATGCAAAATGGCAGGATTCTGCATCAAGTTCCGAGTCCAAGACTCCGACTCCTTCGCCTAAGAGTGAGCGAGTGACGAAGACTACAGCTACTCCAGTTCAAGAGACACAGCAAGAGCCGGAACAGGAGACCAGTGCTTATCCCAGCTTGCCACTTGCTGTGCCGTCATACGATCGTGTGCCATCACTGTCACCATCACCTCAAAAGCGTCGGCAGACAGCAGGACCGCAGGATTTCACGTTCCGTGCAGGAGAGCAAGATATTGTCTTCGCTCAATCGCCGAACGCTCCTGCATCTGCAGCACGTAGCGCTCGGCCTCCCACGATTCGATATGTCTCTGCGGATGCCAAAGTCCCAGTTGCTTCGCCATTTGGCACCAAGAAGCGGAAGTTCGAATTCGAGAATCGACAAGCTGCTTCTGCGGTGGATGAGATCTTGTCACCTCCAGTCGGAACCAAGAAGCGAAAGTTCGACTTCGAGAACAAGGTCGTCACCTCTAAGCCTGACACCGATGTTGATATGGTATCTGACAAGGAGAACACACCGGTGATTGAAGAGAATAAGGACGAAGAATCTGAGCGTCCGGCCAAGCGCGCGAAGCCCACCGTGCCTTCACCGAAGGCTAAAATTGTGCCAAAGGCGGTGCCAAAAGCAGCAATGCCGTCCACTGCGGCCGCGACTGCACGTCGCACCACGCTTGGTGTGAAACCAAAGGGTGTCAAGAGTACGAGCCCAGTGAAGAAAGCACGTCCGAGCTCGACGATCAGTCAGGCGAGGCTCGCTGCTCTGTCGCAGCCGAAGAAACGCAATTAGGAGTTCGACGGAGAAAAGGTGGTGTCTTCGGCCACGGATGAAATGGATACCAGTCCATGATGTTTGGGCGTGCATTGCCAGCATGACATCGCATCGCGGAACACATGCTGCGGTGCATCCGTTGCTGGCATAACATGGCGTGTTGGGAAGAGAAAGAGAGTTGGTGAACAAAAGCAGACTGCGGTGTCTTGGTCTTGGTTGTAACAGAATGTCCCTTGTTTCGTACCTTGTTGGCGGTCATCCCAATGGGGGAATAGCTTGAGTATCTTAGCGCGGCGCTTGGCGAAGAACAGTTTGAAGATGGGTTTGGTGTGTCTGTACAGTATAGCTTATGCACAGCATAACATGCATGAATGACAACGGCTGTATACTGCCTCGTGATTTTTCACACGAATGGATTCTGCATGAGGAATTGTGTCCTCGGCTCGGTTACGTTGTTGGATTGTGCAGCTCGCGAAGAAGCGACATGGGTGGATTCGTTCTTGGTATGCAGTGAGCCATGATGGCTCATTTCGCCAAGAGAAGGGCAGGGCTGCGAGCTGAGCTGACTGATTCTTGGTATTGCTGGGAGGAGAAGAAGATATGGAGAAGGAGTATATAAAATCGTTTTGTCTATTCACTTCAATATTGCTGTCTTGCATTCCTCGTGCTCTCCAACTCATGCGCCTCAGACGCTTCTTCGATTGCTTCACGTAAGTCTCCTGAACATCAAAAGCCCTCCAGAGAATTCTCAATGATCGAAAATCTATTTTGCCGAGCGGAGAAGTTGAAAACGAGCTGAACAACTCGTTTTGCTTCGTTGAAGACTCGTTTATTGTCCGACATCGTCTGAACTTATCTTTTGCCCTGCGCTTGTCTCCTTCAGATTAAAGTGCACGGGTTCTTGCTGACGATTTGAGTCGAAATGGCGCTGAGCGTCTAGAACGGACGGAAACATTCGATCACGATTACACCGATGAGCGCTCCGAGGACCATGGGGTTGAGCAGAGAGGGTTGGACGTTCATAGCGTGACCGGTAGAGCTGGGTTTGAGTTAGCAGAGTCTGAGCAATGTTGTAAGAATGCAATGCCTTACGTTGTTCCATTAGCTGTCCCGTTGGAAGATTGTGTTATTGCATTCTTCTTGACATCCGCCAGCGAAGTCTTCGGAAAGATCAAAGGCTTGAGTTTCCCGCGATTCTTAGTCCTCTGTTCGTAAGCGTAGGCATACCCGATCAGGTCTGCTTCACTCCAAAGATCGCCCAAAAATGCCAGACCGAAAGGTACTCCAGATGCGGTTCTGACTAGGTTGCCCCGTTCATTCATGGCTTTCACCGTGCTGTTGTCGTATGCGCCCATGGGGATCGTGACGATCGGACTCCCGACAATCGCAGGCAGAGCAGCTGAGAACTGAGTCGGAAGCAGTATCGCACTAGCGTTGCTGCGCCTGAGAGCACCTAGTACTCCACCTTCATCGCCATAGATCATACTGTCCTGGTATGCTTGCCAGAAGTCGGGGCTAGTGTTGTTTGCTTCGGATGCGATTATCACGTCCCAAATGAGAGTGTCCCGCGCAAGATAATCTTCGCCAGGATTGGATTGCGTCTCATTCCTCACATCAGATAAATTCTTGAGTGTCGGAACATCCACTAACTCCGAGAGATATTTCGAAAGGCCAGATGCGAAATCGCCTTGCAAGACGAGGGAATTATTCTGGTCGTACTGAAAATCTTCGAAGGCTGTGAAGTTGGCGTCAACAATTGTCGCTCCGCCTGCTCTTATTTGCTCGACAGCGTCTTCGAAAGCTGACAGCAGCGAAGGCTCGAGGGACTCAGAGTAGAGAGCTACCACATTGTATGGAACGCCGATTCGAACTCCGCTCAAAGAATCTTCTCTACAAGCTGCGACGTAGTCCGGGACGGCGCCATCGTTTGGTATCGCGGATGTGTAGTTGTCCCGCGGGTCTGTCCCTGCGATGGCCTGGAGAACGGTTGCCGCATCTTTGACTGTCCTTGCGATAGGCCCAATAGTATCTTGGCGCTCAGAGATGGGAACGACGAGGTATCGACTAGTGAGGCCAACAGTGGGCTTGATGGCAACCACATTGTTCACCTCTGCCGGATAGACCAAGGAACCCAGAGTCTCAGTTCCGAGGGCGGCAAAGGCGAGTCCGAGAGAGCTTGCTACAGCACTTCCGCTAGAGCTACCATTTGGCTCCTGGTCTTCGACATATGCGCCTTTCACCTGACCGCCATAGGCAGACCACCCGGATGTAGTATTTGCAGACCGGAATTGCATCCACTGGCTAAGGTTGGCTTTGCCGAGCAATATTGCGCCTGCCTCTCTGAGCTTCGCAGCTACCGTGGAATCGCGAGGCACTTTGGCACCAAGCAGAACGTAAGATCCGGCAGTATTGTTCATTTGGTCCTGCGTAGCGATATTGTCCTTCAGCAGCACCGGTATGCCATGTAGGGGACCAAGTATGGTCCCATTAAGGCGTTGAGCATCCCTCTCGGCAGCTATTTGGAGAGCGTCGGGGTTGAGTTCGTTGACAACGTGCAATTCATCCTGCACTTCTTGGATTCGTGCCAAGTATGTCTGGACCAGATCCACGCTGGTGAAAAGTGAGGTACTTAGAGCGGCATTGATGGCATCGAAGTCGGCATCGAGAAGGTCGGGAAAATTATCTACGTTAGTGATTCCATCAGTGATGGACTTCGTCCAGTCGATATCTGCAAATGCAGTCGCAAAAGGCAGGGCCGATGCGACGAATAGAGTTTTCATGATGGCACGCGATTTTGAAGGACTTCAGTAAACGCAAACAACATTCGCAAAAGCGATTCCATCTTGGAGAATGTGTCTGGGCTTGAGTGAACTGCCAATAATCAAGCGAGCTTCTTCATATTGTACTTTCACTGTTTCACGGGGCGGCAATCGAGTCTTTGTCGCATCGGACCTTGCCTTGTTTGCAACTGCCACGGTTGTCGGCTGGCAGTTCTAGCCGCGTACCCGATCAGCTCCAATCTCTGAGATCTCCATATTCTTGCCAGCATATGTTCACAATAAGGTGAATTATATGTGAGGTTGCAGGTGAGTTTGATGGGCGGACAGAAGTGGACTGCTGTGACTGCAGTTCAGGTCAGGGGATGCCGACGAGCCGAGCCGAGCTCGAGTCTATCCTATTTCGGTATCAACAACACCATGACAGCTTGCATTATTTTCGGCGATTGATCATATCAACTTTCCTCTTCACACTCTCTTCGCACATAGTACCTTTGTGATCTGGAGTACAGAGTTTGAAGTGCGATGGCGAAGTCCAATGGAAGTGTGCGCCAGAAAAAGGCGAATGGCAAAGCGTCAGACATCCCCGGCGCGGCAATAGCTGGTAAGAACGATGTTGCGATCAAAAGCCAGCACACAGAAAGCAGCCCAAGCATGCTTCAGCTCCTTGTATGCGTTGGAGGTATCTATGCCTCGTTGTAAGCCGTCTGATGCCTGAGATTTTCAGAATGACCGCTAACGATTTCGATAGCTTGACATGGGGCGTCCTCCAAGAACGAATCACGACGACAAATTATGGTACCGACTCAAAACGAGAAGTCTTCAAATACCCAGTGGTCATGAACACAGTACAGTCTACTTTCGCTGCCATCTTTGGTTACCTCTTCGTTCTGGCCACCCGAAAATCGCCAACTGATCTACCGATCATTCCAAACACACGCATCCTCTGGCCGCTGACTTTGGTGGCCTCTACTTCAGCCCTGGCCTCACCATTCGGGTACGCCAGTCTTCAATACGTGGACTACATCACCTTTCTCCTGGCAAAGTCCTGCAAATTGCTCCCTGTCATGTTCCTTCATGTCACGCTGTACCGGAAGAAGTATCCGTTCCAGAAGTACGCGGTGGTTGCGCTTATCACAGCTGGTGTTGCCATCTTCACGCTTCAACAACCAGCTGGAAAGAAGCACAAGGGTGCCGAAAGCAGCAGCGTCTACGGTCTTGTCTTGCTGGGGATCAACCTTCTGTTCGACGGCTTGACGAACTCCACCCAGGACGATATTTACGCCAGCTTTCGCCCATACACCGGCCAGCAGATGATGTGCGCGCTGAATGTCATGTCAACGATATTGACTTCAGTCTACTTGCTCCTACTCCCGTATCTAGCCCAGAGTGGCATTGGTGCCGTGGTCGGCCTGGACCTTGGTAAAGGAGCTGGCGAGCTTCATGCGGCGTTGGCATTCATTCAGAGGCACCCGGCCGTGGGTTGGGACATCTTGGGCTTTGCTGCAAGTGGTGCACTCGGGCAGGTCTTCATTTGTAAGTCACAAGATGATGATGTCCCAACATCCTCGCTAACATCGCACAGTCATGACACTATCCCTCTTTGGCAGTCTGCTTTTGGTTGGTATCACGGTAACTCGAAAGATGCTAACCATGATCATCTCTGTGGTGTGGTTCGGCCACAGCTTGAATAATATGCAGTACGTCGGTATCGGCTTGGTCTTTGGAGCTATCGGCATGGAAGGCTATCTGAGTAAAGTCGAAAAGGAGAGGAAAATGCGAGAGAAGAAGGCAGCATGAAGTAAGCATGGAAACCTAGACTAAGATCGCCAGAGCCGGGGTCGGCACCCTCGAAAACACCAAGAGATCACAAGTCACGGCACGCCCGAGAAACAAAACTAGCTCGCGTGAGCATCTCCAATGGAAGGGGCAGTCCCTCATTATGGTGGTCTGATCACTCACAAGCGCAAAGAGTCGATGCTGACGTTTAAGATTGGACATCCACCATTCGTCCACTTCAGCCAGTGGCTTGCCAAGCGTTTACACCATAGGCTGCTATCAAGCTCTCTCACGCGAGACCATGCACCGTGTAGCTGAGGACTCGGGCAGTGCTTAGAGTGCTCATCATCCGAACAAGCATCCGGACGGCACCTGCCATCGATAAGTAGTTCTTGCAGTCTCAGACCGATCATTCATTCCTCCACACCAACTCTACGGTGGCCCATCGGTGCTCCAAAAGTTCGACCAGCCTCTCTCCCATTGCGTTTTCACGCCAGCCGCCTACAGAAATCACGCCACCATGCTCACCATCGCAGCTTGCGGAGCCGCAGCTCATGCGGTAAAGAAGCACCACAAGGGACGCAGGGCGGCACAGCAGGTGCAAGCACACAATGCCATTGTCAATGAGGCCAACAGCGTTATCGCTCAACATCAAGCCAAGCATGAAGCTGAGCAGCAAGGCGAGTAAAGACGCCCGCACACATCGAAAGTCCATCTGGGACATACGCTGATCTCTTGTCACAGCGCTCGTGGACAAAGCTAATGGAATCATCGCTCAGCAACAAGCTGCATTAGAGGCTGCGGAAGAGAAGAACAGATTGCAACAGCAACAAGCATATTCACAATATCCACCACACCAGCAACCTTATGCTGCTTCTGCTTACGGCCAGCCATCACCACCGACAGCACAGCACCTCCCACCGCCTGTGCAGCCGTGTCAATATTCTTCAGCTCCCGGGACGCCCTATTCCGCTCCAGCAACACCTTACTCTGCCGGACCCCCAACTCCCTCTCCATATTCTGGCGCGGTAACACCATACCAACAGCAGCCGACTGCGCCCTATCACCACATTGGATGGTGCAGTCAGCAGTGCGGGAATACATGCAATGGCAATGCAAATTCCACATATTCCCAGCAAACGCAGTCGGCGCCTTATCAGCCCTATGGCGCACCGCAGCCACCGCCTTATGGTGTCTATCAGCAGGGATATCGTTGAAAATTTTGTTAGTACATAGCGGCGGCGTTGGGAGCATGTTTTCACCATGAGATGATTTTTCGGAATCCAGGCTTTTCGTCTTTTTGATAGTCTGGGTGAATCGTCCGAAGATTTTCCGGTCAGTGGTGTTCGCAGGTACCCATGCTCCGGCCCCATGCACTGCATGTGATGTTTAGCCGCCAGCGCCAAGCCATACTTCTAGCTGTTCCAATATCAGCTGGAGCGTTCGACAATTAGGCGTCCACTCGCGCAATTTCAGAAGCGACTGCCCGGTTCGACTGACACAACACGTGCTTCTGAGATTTGCGAAACTCATATGCCAATTGACTGCTTCAGTTCGACATGTCCAGCATCTGAAATTGGTGTCGAAAACAGAAGTCCAAATTAGCGCCGATTCGGCGTGACGAGCCGACTTGATTCGCGCAACAAGGGTCTCACCGGCCTGCCGAATTCCATTCCTAGCGCTTCGTTTGCTCCCCGAATATTCGACAACACTCTGCATCATTGCCGCAATCAGTTGAAGCGCAGTCTCGAGCTGGGTCTCAAGCTCGTCGGCATGTCGACAACTTACGCGGATAAATTAGAAGCGTTCAGAAAGAGCGATGCCAAACGCGACGCCCTCGTGGCTCAGGTAAGGATGAACTCGTATTGCTCCACAGCTCAAAAGCTTCTCACACGCGTCCTCCCCAGATTCTCCAAGACTACGAAGAACTCAAGTTGAAAGTTGGAGAAATCTCCGACGACTATAAAATGAAGTCGCCTCCCGATGAATGTGGCAGAACAAGGCAGCTAGCTGCGAACGCGACCTTGAGCAGGCCCTCTCGCAGCAGAAGCAAGTAGCTGTAAGTATTTCGAGATCTTCGCAAGGTTATCGAGTTGTATGCTGACTCATTGACAGTCCACTAGCAACTTTGCTGTAGTTTTAATCGATGGCGATGGTGCCCTCTTCTCCGACTATCTGTAAGGCTGGAAGCACAAAATGGACTCGACCTGAGAGTCTATCTAAAGAACGAGCGCCTCTGACTGCTTCTCTCAGGTACGGAATGGGCAAAGACGGTGGCGCAGAAGCAGCACACCAGCTGCACAAGGAGGTGCAGAGACATCTTAAAGCTATCTATCCAGACTCTAACGTGGACGACTGGAACATGCAAGTTTCGATGATGGCACTCCTCGTAGAGCAGTAGTCGCTAATTCATTACCAGTGTCGTTCAAGTTGTGCTCAACCTGTCAGGACTCGCGACAAAGCTCCAGCGCTGCGGTATTATCATGAGCCCAAACGAGCTTCTGGCATTCGGAAGATTTTTTGGTCTCGCCCAGCCACTGTTTAGCTTCGTTGATGTAGGAGGTGGCAAGGAGAGAGCTGATCACAAACTGCGTGAGCACCTGAGACTGTAAGTGGGATAACATGCCCGAAGCACCGCCAGAACCACAAGCAAGCGGCGATTCAGCAACAAGAATGGTATTCACTGACACTGGTGACATTGCAGTTACTTGCGCATTGGCCAGTGCAAACACATCTTCTTCGCTCCTTGTCACGACAATGGCTACTTGCCGGTACTCGAATCTTATCGCAGAGAACATGCAAGTCGCATGACTTTGATCGAGACCCGTCCCGCTGAGCCTGGCTATGTGGAACTTGGTCTGCGGCGCATTCAGATGCCCACTCTCTTTCGATCCGACAACTTGCCTGGTGGTCCGGTCAAGAGTATGCCCACTGTGGCATTGGAGGCACCCACCAACTTCGCTGGGATGTCGAACGCTGTGTTATCTCCACAGCCAAAGAAGCTTCCGAATAGGACAGGCCTGTCGACGCAGGCGCAGAATACTGCCATTATGCCAAAAGCCCCATCGCCTGCTCCATCCAATGAGTCCAATGGGTCCAGCTGGGCCACGATTGGCAAAAACGGAGGATCGACCAAGACCATCAGCATTGCTCCGCAGAAGAAGCCTAATCGCAAGTTCATTCTGGTCAGTCATGACGATGCATTCCGCAATGCCACTTTCTTGGAGAATTTTGCTAACCGCTTTGTTCATCAGGTGAATCGTTACAACGAACGCATCGACGAGGATCTTCCCAGGACCGACGCAGCTGCGGAGAATAGATTTCAGAAGCGGACTGAGACATACGGCAAACATTGCAACAGCTACCATCTGCTAGGGCGCTGTGAACGAGGAGAATACTGCGACTATCATCATGGCGAAAAGCTGACCGCCGGCGAACGGCTCGTGCTGATGCACAAAGCAAGATCGCTGTCATGCCCCAAGAAGATCGCATGCGCCGACTCGATTTGCCCGTACGGCCATCATTGCAAATACGGCGGAGGCCACTGTTACTTCGATCGCTGCTATTACGCCGACACCCACACGATGGATCTTGAGCCGGCGAAGAAGATCTACGATGACGGTAGCGAGGAGTGGCTGCCGAATTATCTCGAGAAGTCTCGCTGAGGACTCCAGGAGAGCATCAAAAATTCTACAAGTATCTTATTGTTCAATATATTTACAAAGACATGCTTAGCAACTTCACTGAGCTGTGTGTCTCTCCTATTTCTCATTCTTATCCCCAAGTATGCGTACAAGCCATCCTCGCCAGGCGCTCCCAGCTTTAGCGTCAGCGTCCACATTGACAAGCCTATGCAGTATTGAGCCTCCATCAAGCATGTGACAATTCTGAACATCCAGTTTGAAGTTCCCCATTCCCTTGATCCGCACATAAGCCATATGATCTCGCAAAAACATTCGTCTGACCTCTCGTTTGATCCCCGGCCATGCGTTGATCAGTCCCGCATTGAATCTCGAAAGCGGATTGCCTTGCTTCTGCTCCAACTTGCCCATGAAGTAAGCCGCGGTAAACCACTCTGAATCCTTGATTGGATGCGAAATGAACCCCACATTATCCGAAGCAGCGGGCAGATTCCGATCGATAGCAATATTCTGGAGGGGAACCTCGAGCGATTTGGTAGCCCTGAACGGCAACAATCTCTTGACTTCTACCCTCAACGTCCAAGGTAATACACCTGGACTAGGCCTGAAATTCGGATCCGTCATCACTTGTTGTCGAACAGCAGTGATGGATCTGATGGTTTTCATTGGCGCAATGAGGAATACGGTGCCAAAGGCCGCTATTGCTATTACTCCTGCTGCGCTCGCTACTTTGATGAGAAATGGGACTTTGGGTCGCTGAGGAGAGCCTTCGGGTGGGTCTTTTAGCATCATTTCGGAGTAACCCCAGGCGCCAAATAAGAGGAAGGCACCGAGAAGGGTGGAACTGAGGAAGAAACCTGTGTGGTTTGGTGCCACGTAGAGGAGGACATGGTCTTGCTTTCGGAATCGAGTTGACATCCAATCTTCGGGGTGAGGTGCGAGGTTCTTGGGTAGTGTTGTCAATTTCGGGGGTAGAGACGTTGGAGGAAGTGCGCTTGTCGATATCAGGGGAGCCGGTTGAGGTTTGGGCAGATTTCGAGCTTGAGGTGTGGGTGTTTGAGGGAGAGCATTCTTGTACATTGCTTTGTTTTTGCCGCCTTGCTTGCTCAGTCGAGTTGCTATGCTGAAATGTCTTGAAGGGATGCTGATGGTGATGCCGTGGATGTTTGAACATGTACTGCTTGGCGATGGCGTGCAGAAGACTTGTTGTCGTATGGCCGGCGGAAGCCGCAGCAGAAGTCGCATACTAGTCGCCATTGCGACTATGCTTGCTGTGTTCAATGCAAGGATGCAATAATTGATGGAGTGAGGCTCTTTCGACACGTGCAGACGCGAGGCGAGCCAAAGTGAACTGAATGCTTGGAAAATCTCGGACCGAATCGAGAACGACAATGCTTCGGAGGACAAGCTTGCGGATCTCCGTGCATCCCAACAATAGCTCGCTCCCGCTTCTTCACTCACCTCTGCCTCATCCTCTTTGCTGCGCTCCCGTCTGGCCTATTTGATTCGGTTTTTGACGTCTGCAGCGAGACGTCGTCTTTCGCGGCACTGCAGTTGCTGAAGGAGGATTGCCCAGCATGTCCGGCGTGCTGAACACCGCACGACTGTCCGCACGCATTGCGGGCAGATATGCTTCGCGACAAGCAACGAGAAGAAGCTTCCATGTCTCCCAGCGCGATGCAGCGGCACAGAACTACTCCATGCCTGCTCTATCACCGACCATGACCGAGGGCAACATTTCTAAGTGGAACATCAAAGAGGGAGATTCGTTCACAGCCGGTGATGTTATTCTGGAGATCGAAACGGACAAGGCCACGATGGACGTCGAAGCGCAAGACGATGGAGTGCTGTTTAAGATTGTCAAGGCGGAGGGCAGCAAAGGTGTCAAGGTTGGAGAGAGGATAGCAGTGACCGCAGAACCGGACGACGACTTGAAGTCATTGGAAGTGCCAGCCGAAGAAGGCGGGGCGCAACAGAAAGCGGAGAGCAAGCAAGAGAAACCTGCACCGAAACAGGAGTCTAAACCTGCAAAGGCCGCGGAAACGAGCGATGCGCCCGTTGCGACGCAACGCGCAGGGCAAGAGGGCAAGAAGACTGGTGCACCAGCGACAAGAAAGTACCCATTGTATCCTTCAGTGGAGACACTGCTTCACCAAAACGGTCTGTCAGCCAAGGACGCGGAGAACATCACAGCCACTGGACCCAGCGGCAGGCTGCTGAAGGGAGACGTTCTTGCATACTTGGGTAGGATCAACAAGGACTACCCAGCGGAGGCTTCCAAGCGGCTCGCGAAGCTGGCGCATTTGGATTTGAGCAACATTCAGCTTGCGAAGAAGGCTGAGGTGAAGCCGGATACGAAGCCTGCGGAGAAGGCCGTACCACAGTTGCCAAAGGAGACCGAGATTGCAGTTCCTATCTCGCTCTCACAAGTGATCGCGACCCAGAAGAAGATCAGAGATACATTGGACATCCACCTGCCGCTTTCTACGTTCATCGCCCGGGCTTCGGAGCTTGCCAACGAGGACTTGCCGCTGGACAAACGAAGAAAGCCTACCGCAGACGAGCTTTTCAACTCAATTCTTGGCCTTGATCAAGTGGCAGTCTCGAAGAGGGGCAACTTCTTCCCTCAGATCACTGGTCTCAGCACACCTTCATTGTTGAAGACGAAGCCAACGAAGCAGGCGGACATCATCGATATCTTGGCTCCAAAGAAGAAGTCTGCAGCGGTTCCTGCTTCCATCCCTGCTGGCATCTCCGCTAAAGACAACATCTTTTCTGTCGTCGCTCAGGATGGGGAGGAGGAGAGGGCAACAGAATATCTGGAGCGAATGAAGTTGGTGCTCGAGAAGGAGCCTGGCCGACTTGTGTTGTAGAAACGTCATGATTGCGATCGTTCCAAGAATTGCATAGAGAGCGAGGCGTTCTGGCTGGTCTGAAGAGGGAGCGTGTACGATAGGGAGCTCGCCTCGATAGGATGGGCTACTCTTTCAGCTAGATGTGTATAGCATGATTTCACGTAAGGCTCACACCCATTGAGCTCACTAGCTGGAGCGTTACCAAGCTCACTTCTATGATGTTGCGCATTGATCATTGTCGCAACTGATCGATCCACTGTAGCCCTTTTTCGGGATTCTGCCCTCGATATGCTAGCAGCCGCAACAGCGTGGGTGACGAAGCCAGGAGAGTTTCAGTGGAGCTCGATCCCTGTGGTCTTGGCAAGGACAGCTATAGTGAAGCACGACAACACCACAGCGCTTCCGATGGACAGCAGAGCTGGCACTCTTTGACTCCAACATCGCATCGCACCGCTCCCCATTTCCACCATGGCAGCGGCCGACAGCACGACCTCCGTGCCCGGCGCCGACTTCTTCCTGAAGGGAGAAAGTGGGCGCAACACGCGAGGCCTGCTGCGATTCCTCATCCTGCTCACCATTGCCGCTGCAGCTGTCGCCGCCCGACTCTTCTCCGTCATCCGATTCGAGAGCATCATTCATGAATGTCAGTCCATCAATTGCGGAGCAGAATGTCCATTCAAAAGCGATGCTAACGTCAACTGATCAGTCGATCCGTGGTTCAACTTCCGCGCAACGAAATATCTTGTCGCCAATGGCTTCTACAACTTCTGGGATTGGTTTGACGACCGTATGAGTGTCTGAGCAATTGATTCGATATGGCAATGGCTGATAGCATGAATTACAGGAACATGGCATCCTCTGGGTCGTGTCACCGGTGGCACGCTCTATCCAGGCCTCATGGTCACTTCCGGCGTCATCTATCACATCCTTCGATTCCTCACCCTTCCCGTCGACATTCGAAACATTTGCGTCTTGCTCGCGCCCGGCTTCTCCGGCTTGACCGCGTTCGCATCCTACCTCTTCACTTCCGAAATGAGCGACAGTCCCTCGGCCGGCCTCCTGGCAGCAATCTTCATGGGCATTGCACCGGGCTATATTAGCAGAAGTGTTGCGGGATCATACGATAACGAGGCCATTGCCATCTTCCTCCTTGTCTTCACTTTCTACTTGTGGATCAAGGCAGTCAAGGTTGGCAGCATTATGTGGGCGGGACTCTGCGCACTGTTCTACGGGTACATGGTCAGCGCTTGGGGTGGATACGTCTTCATTACGAACTTGCTGCCGCTGCACGCTTTCGTTCTTATCCTTATGGGACGCTTCAGCCCGCGCTTGTACGTGAGCTACACAACTTGGTATGCTCTGGGTACATTGGCCAGCATGCAGATTCCTTTCGTTGGGTTCTTGCCGGTCAGGAGCAGCGACCACATGGCAGCCCTTGGAATCTTCGGCCTCATCCAGTTGGTTGCATTCGCCTACTACATCCGTGCTCAGCTCCCGTCGAAGCAGTTCCAGACGCTGCTCTGGGTTTCGGTCTTCATTGTCTTCGGTCTGGCATTTGGCGGCTTGGTTCTGCTCACAGTATCGGGCACCATCGCACCATGGAGCGGACGTTTCTACTCTTTGTGGGACACTGGCTACGCAAAGATCCACATTCCCATCATTGCATCGGTGTCTGAGCATCAGCCTACCGCCTGGCCAGCTTTCTTCTTCGATTTGAACATGCTGATCTGGTTGTTCCCAGCCGGTGTCTACATGTGCTTCCGCACTCTCAAGGATGAGCAGGTCTTCGTTGTCATCTACGCAGTCCTGGCTAGCTACTTCGCCGGAGTCATGGTTCGTCTGATGCTCACTTTGACCCCAATCGTCTGTGTTTCGGCAGCCATTGCGCTCAGCCAGATCCTGGACACTTTCCTCATCGCTTCTCAGCCCGAAGAGCCAGCTGAGTCGAAGACAAACGGTAGCGCCAAGGGACCTTCCAAGGAGAAGGATACACTCGCTTCTGTCCTCCCCGAAGCACTTCGCGCGACCAAGGCACCTTTGGTGGGCATTTACAGCTACTTGTCGAAGTCTCTGATCACTGGATTCGTCACGACATATCTCCTCCTCTTTGTGCTTCACTGCACTTGGGTTACATCGAACGCATACTCTTCGCCATCCGTCGTGCTCGCCTCGAGGCTGCCTGATGGAAGCCAGCACATCATCGATGACTACCGCGAGGCTTACTACTGGTTGCGTCAAAACACCAAGCAGGATGCCAAGGTTATGAGTTGGTGGGATTATGGCTACCAGATTGGTGGCATGGCTGACCGGCCTACGCTCGTTGACAACAACACTTGGAACAACACTCACATTGCCACTGTTGGCAAGGCCATGTCGAGCAGAGAAGAGGTCTCTTACCCTATCATGAAGCAGCATGAGGTTGACTATGTCTTGGTCGTCTTCGGTGGTCTTCTTGGTTACTCTGGTGATGACATCAACAAGTTCTTGTGGATGGTCAGAATCGCCGAAGGTACGTGATCTGGACGAACGCCCTTTTAATAGCTACTGACTATTTCGCACAGGTATCTGGCCGGACGAGGTCAAGGAGCGTGACTTCTTCACCGCTCGCGGCGAGTATCGAGTCGATGAGGAGGCTACGCCAACAATGAAGAACTCGCTCATGTACAAGATGAGCTACTACAACTACAACTCCCTGTTCCCAGCAGGACAGGCCACTGACAGAGTACGTGGAGCTCGTTTGCCTGCGACCGGGCCAGAGCTTTCCACGCTTGAGGAAGCATTTACCAGTGAGAACTGGATCATCAGAATTTACAAGGTCAAGGACTATGACAACCTTGGCAGAAGTCACCAGGAAGCAGTTGCCTTTGACAAGGGCAACAAGAGAAAGAAGGCAGGCAAGCGCAAAGGACCGCGTGTCTTGCGGGTTGACTAGACATAAGAAAAGCGATTCTGTATCTTGTAGAATATTCAATAGAAACAGTCAGTCAGTCTGAAACACTCCCACCTTGCCAAGCAACCCGGAGCCCCTGCATGCATCGGACTTTCACCCCACCAAAAGTCGGAGTCGGAGTCGTTCCCCTCCATCGACTCGACATTCGACTTGCACAACACCGACTTTGTGTACACCCCACCACATCTCATCACACCCCGTAGTCGCCCATCATGGCCGACACAGCCCCAGCCACAGATCTACTGCCTCCCCGCAAGGTGACTTACTGTGGAGTCTGCTCTCTGCCTCCAGAAGTAGGTATGGCTCCAAGCACACAACATCTCGCATCCCCAGTTCCACATCAGAACCCTCTTGAGGACATTCGACTAACAACACCCCCGCAACAGTACTGTGAATACGGCGGCACAACCAAAAAATGCGAAGAATGGCTCCTCAAAGCCGCACCAACCCTCCACGCCCAACTCTACTCCGAAGAAGCCCTCTCCCAAAACCTCAGCACGCTCTCCGTCGACGCCCAAAAGCGCGCCGAAAAGGACGCTCAAAAGAAAGCCGCCAAAGCCGAAGCAGCCGAAGCTCGCGATGCCGAAAAACGCGCCGCATCCAAAATCACCATCAAACGCGTCGAGCGCAATAAGCGGAAATACGTCACTGAGATTTCAGGTCTGGAAGCTTTCGGGCTCGAATTGAAGAAGGTTGCGAAAGAGTTTGGCAAAAAGTTC
This sequence comes from Cercospora citrullina, assembly GCA_013365195.1. Taxonomy (NCBI): domain Eukaryota; kingdom Fungi; phylum Ascomycota; class Dothideomycetes; order Mycosphaerellales; family Mycosphaerellaceae; genus Cercospora; species Cercospora citrullina. The sequence continues at coordinate 318,634 of JAASFF010000614.1, read as the reverse complement.
GCGACGGGGAGTAGTGTGACGAAGACAGCGAGTGGAGGGGAGGAAATTACGGTGCAGGGAGATGTCGCAGATGATGTTGCGGAGTGGTTGGCGGAGAATCATGAGAATATCCCAGAGGATAATGTGGAGATTGTGGAGGATAAGAAGAAGAAGAGTAGTGCGGCTTAGTGGGCTTCAAAGAGGAGTGGACGCACGGGTTGAGAGAGACGTTGGTGTCAGATCAGAATGCATAGCGTGGTGGTGAGAAGCGTTCATTGGATTGGAAGGTTCCTGCATAGAGGCTCTGTTCGAAAAGTGCATACAGCTCACTTGAAAGCGTGGGTCAATCAAGAGTCTGGATGAGCCTAATGCATCTTTGACCATATGATGCAGGACAAATGAGAGGTCTGGCGTTATGTCTCAAGAAAGCCGACTCGTCCCTGTAACTCTGTTGTGCATCCTCGTCCTCGGCAGCCGAATCAAGACATCCTCGTCTCAACAAGAGGCTCAAACTGGCAGAGGTAGATTCTGGGACAATCAAACGGACTTGACTGGCATCATCGTGTCAGCGGTGAGTCCACGGCTATATAAGTATGGATTACAGCTCGACACTGCACACAATCGCACCTTCAAGCAGACCTAGATATGACGGCTCCTCGATCGCGACGTGAAAGCACGTCCACAACTGTCTTCTGGCATTGCGTTCTGACCCTGGAAGCAGGTCCTTGCTCTCGTTGTTCGCGCTGTGAAACCAGATCTTGCATTATTCGTTGATTGACCAAAACATTCAACCCCCCGAACCACCTTTCGATTCAGCGTACTGCTTGATACAAATTGCAGAGGAAAAACGCTACTGGACCAGCTGGACGAGTGATCCAGAGAGCGCGGAGTGCCAAGTCACTTTGACTGGAATTGCGAGTGGTCTACGTGAGCTGGCTAGGACAGAGAAATTCTATGTCTTTCACACTTCTTAGTTACTCGATTGGGGCTTGCACATCGACCGATGGATACCAGCAAGTGGCAGCTCTACAGCCGTCAATCCCCTTCCAGGCTTCAGTCTCGTCGATGCATGAAGTCACAGTTACCTTTCAACTAACAACAAGGTGTACTTCGCAGACCGGGTCAACCGACTGGAGAGCACGGTCGTATAACCGGATAGCGGAAGCAAGGCTACGGCCATCAATTCATTGTGAAGTTCGAAAGGGACTCCCTCAGTCACTTCTGGTTGATCAAGGCTAGCTATTTCAGAAGGAGCACGTTCAACCAATTTCAGACCCTGAATAGCCATGATTCGGTCAGCACACTCGATAAAGTATTATCCATACAAATTGCAATGAGCTCCTCCACACGCGTCCTTAAAGAAGTTCCAGAACGGTGTCTTTTCTGGGTTACCATCCAATGTGTAGTAGCACTGCGTATTATTAGCAACCTATGCAGAATAGAAAACCCAATTTCGACCTCTTCTTACAGTGTTTGCTTTTGAAACATATATCCAATGGCTCTTCCACTTCAGATTGCCGTGTGCCTCTTGTTGAAATTCCTTATTTAATGCCACATTGCACCCGTGGTAGGTCTTTTGCTTATCATTGCAGTAGCAATTAACCGCGGCTAACGCACTATTCCAACGGTCAGTTGGCTATAGAACCGTGAAAGATCGAGGAGAGAAGACCTACGCGTGGAGAACGGAGAGCAAGAGGAGTGCAGTCGGGATAATACGAGCCATGTAATGCAAGGCTAGAGGACGAAGATCTGGAGACTATTTCGTTTAACGACAAAAGCTTGCAGTACAGTATTCGAGGTGAGAGGGCAAAGGACAACAGGACGAGGCGTCTTATACATAATAGAGACTATGTTTAGAGAAATGTCATCAAAGTTGGTCCAGGGAACAGGCGTCGTTCATGAACCGGTTTTCCGGACACTTTTTGCTTATCCATCGCGAAATGTCCTCGCCGCTGATTGCTTCTCAGTACTTGCAGAACTGACGGATTATCGACAAGAAACAGCATACCTCACAGCGCTATCAAACGAAAAGGAGGTAAACGTACAGATGTATACCATCTGCTTGCAAGAAGATGCTCTGACTCTATAAAGATCTGAACCAAGCGGCAGAGCGCGCTCTACGTCCTGCTCCGTCCCGAGTAGATCATGTTCGAGCACTTTTTCCTTACCTAGGGTTTACCTCGTATTTAGACGCTACCTTTGCGCTAATCTAGGGCCATGAAGGACGGCAAATATCATCTGAATCGTGTAAGACAAACTCTAAATCACTGCTTGCAACGCTACCCTTGACCCGGCCAACTCCGCCTCGTCCGTGTCGAGCGAGCTGATTCCTGGTGAAGAGCGGCAGTATGAGAGACGACATGAAGCGGGAAGAGTAGCGGCAGACAGTCATGAAGGGAATGAAACACATGTCATCATAAAAGGAGCTGTCTCCTGTCTTCTTTACACTAGATGGGACGGTACAAAACCGCCCTTCGCCAAAAGAGAAACACCTCAAGCTCCTTCGCTGTTCTCACCTCTCTATTCAAGAAGGCAACAAAATCAACTGGTATCTATCCCAAACACTTAGGTTGATCGTACAAGCCGAGAGAACGATTCAGGTCTGGTTCCATTTTCAAAGCAACAAATTCTTCTGTGCGACGTTGAGAGTAAAAGAATGCAAGTCTTCTCAACTCCCACCCTACTGTCATCGCCCCTCTTGCATTTCCCGAATTTTGGTCATGAAACTCTTCGGGTATAATTGTGCTTCATCCGCACTCGGTATCCCGCGATTAGGGTCCCGACAACGGTCAAGGACCTTATTGATTATCTGGCCAAGCAGTGCCTCGTCCATAAGAACAGCATTGCCCGTGCCTTCAGGATTGAGGTAGGCATCATTCTCCGAAAGCATGTCCTTGATGAGAGGTCTCTTCTCGGGGTCTCGATTGAGGCATCTCCGTAGAATGCCTCGCAGCGTAGAAGGGATGGGAGCATCGCCGACTCCGTATTCAGGGAATTCGATAACATGTTTCGGATTCGTAATCGCCATGATTCGGGAGATCTGGTTCCCAATGTGTGCAAAAGGTGGTCTGCCGTATGCCATTTGATATAAGATGCATCCCAAACTCCAGACGTCTGACGCCTTGCCGATGCGCATATCTTTCTTCAATGGCCTTCCTGCTTCATCTCTGCCAGATGCGTTGGTATCGGTGATGCTTTCCGGTGACATATAATTGGGCGTGCCCACATGGGAATCTCGGTGTACATTGCAGGTGTTGTCGGTGTCGATGGCATTCGCTATCCCGAAGTCGATCAGCTTTAGCCGTCCTTGGACGAGCAGGAAGTTCGCAGGTTTCAGGTCGGAGTGGACAATATCGTAGTCGTGGACAGCTTGAACGCACTCCAGCATCTCCTTCCAGTGATAGCGTGTGAAGACACTGTCGAATCGAGCCTCGGTGCCGTTTAGTCGAAGCGTCAAAATGCGATTGAAGTCCGTGTCACCCTTCTCCATGAGAACGAAAAGCTCCTTCTTCTCGTCGTTGAGCTCCCAGTCGTAGAGACGCACCACACGCTCGACGTCGGTAAGTTTCTTCAGGAGGTCAATTTCGCCCTTGTAACCACGCACTGCGGTCTCATCGCAGTCTTCCAACTTCACGCGCTTCAGCGCGAATGTCTTGTAGTTCTCTGCCATCACACAGTAAACTTCGCTGGAGCCGCCCTTACCGATCCTGCCCATCTGCGTGAAGATCTTGCCCTTGACCACAATGTGGTTACGTTTCTTCCTCGTTTTGGTTGTGCTGGCGCCCGCTGTAGCCGTCGCAGCATCCAACACACTCATTTTCGGCGGAGGCGCGGGTGCGACTCGATGAGGTGTATTGCCACTGATGACACCCAATGCTCGCCGTGGCTCCTGCTGAGACACCACCACCGGCGTCTCCTCGACATGCGTTCGTCCCGGCTTCTCATCATCTGACATTACGGACATTGTGGGCTTGCCCAGGTACTTGAATTCCTGGTCCTTGTTGCGCCGAAACGTAGGAGGAGGCATGTTTTCTTGATCTTCATATGAATCTCCGTGAGGCTTTGGTGCATCGTATCGATAATTCGCACGAGTGTAGCCGGGGGCACGAGAACCATTGTTTTGTTCAAGAGGCTGCTCCTGTTGGCCGTGACTGACACTAGGGCGCCGTTGCTGGCCTCCCAGTGTGGAGCCATTGATGTGTTGACTGCTCGGTTGGCGACGCATCTGATACCGCTCAACGCTGGGCTGCCTATTTCGCGATGTGTCGCGGCTTGTCTGACGCGAAGCAGATCCTGACTCGTTGCTGATGTGGCTTCGCGAGAACTGAGGCCGTGCCTGTCGAGACGGCGGCCGAGATTCTTGCGATGGCTGACTGCGGTGGGCAAAGTCGTGTACGGAGACAGGTTCTACTGAGGTTGCGCGACCATTCACGCTACCGCTCCTGCTTCTGGCACCCTCTAGCCGAGGAGTACTTCGATCTTGTGGAGTGTACGATGCAGCACTCGGTTGAGAAGAAGAGCCATGTGGTGCATCTTCGTTCGCAGAGCCGTTCTCCTCGCTGTCTCTGCGTTTAAAGCCGCGTCGTATCGGTCCACTTTTCAGAAAGGAGCCAGTCATCGGCGCTCGTTTTATTCGTGTCGACCCAGGCGGTACTGCAGCTTCAGCCGAGGTGTTGCGCGATCTTGCTGCTGTGGAGGCCCCATATCGCGATGTGGCGTCTGATGCAATCTGAGTCGAAGTGCTGCGCGCTAAATCTGATCTGTAGTTCATTCTTTCATTCGTATCTGGCACAGCTCTGAAGCCATTACGAGAGCCTGGCCTGCTAACTGAAGCAGCGTGCTGTCCTGGGTCGTCCTGTGATGCATTACTTCCAGCCCGTGAACGGGTCACGACCCGAATCGCACGTGGGGCTGGGGCTGGAGTGACAATCTCAGGTCTAACATGTGTCTCTGGTGTCGGGTCTCGTTTCGTCGTACGGTACTGATACGGCCCGGAAACGCTGGTAGAGCGTTTCGCGGATGTCGGGCCCTTCGATGAGCCCAGATGCACTACCCTCTGAGGTGTGGTCCCGCGACCTTGTTGGTCATGGGCGGTGGGCGGAGAACTCCGCCGTACCACCTTGAGGCCAGGGGCCCTACTAGGAGTGTCTAATCCGGCGGCCCCAGCGCTTGTCGAGCGATTGAAGCGCGGCATGTCGCTCCCTTGTATTTGTCGTGGTGGAGAAGATGGAACGCCGGCATCTGCCAACAAAGCCTGTGTTACCTTCGAAAACTTGATGGCCGGCGGAGGCTCGTCGTCAGAGTCGCTATCGTTCCCAACATCGATTCGTTTAATCATGGGCGCGTCGGCTGAGAAGCCATTGGGCCCAAAGCCAGACAAGGGCGAGTTGCGACGCATCGCCGAACGCGACGGGTGCGCAACGGCGGCCATGACGTGCCTGACGGTGTGCTTGATGCGATCTTTCCTCGTATATGTATCCTGATGGTTCGCTATTCCAAAAGTTCCAAGATGCTTATTCCTCCAGTCAAAGAGTGTAGGTTGCGCTCGGTGATCCTATGGTCGTTGTTGTCGCTATCGTCTGGGGTGTGCTGCGGTCGATCTCTGCCATGTCGTAGCGCTAAGTATGCTCCAGTATTCAGGGGTCGGAGCAGCAACGAGATCGCTACATGAGCTCGGAGGCCAGAGATGCGCCTGTGGAGGATGTTGGGTCTTAAAAGCCTGCCCGGCGGTGTCTGTCGTGAAGCGAGAGAGCCGAAGGGAAGTCGCGTCCAAGGATGTGTTGTGGGGGGCAACAGCAAATCTCTTGGCGTGGCCATTGCGCTCAACCCAATATGGACTCGACGCGCTGTCTGGATTCGAACGAGACGTACATCATAGCTCAGACTTCGCCATACCGGAAGTGGAAGATGTGGTGAGTGAAGAGACCGGGTGGTTTGAGGGAAGCGACAAATTCGAGCCGGTGATCTGTTTCGGACGAGCACGCGGAAGTGATTGGGCTTCGGCAGGTCCTTCAGCGCAGATGAAGTAGTCGCAATTGGTTGGCAACTCAGAGCTTCTTCCAATGTGACATGATCTATTCAGTATTTCTGCTGCGGTCTACCTACTCTAGCATAGATCGCTCGATCACAGAAACACGCAATAGAAGGGCCATGCATAACAAGCTGAATAAGATTGTACCTCCTAAGTTCGAGAAGCAGATGGGCTTCTAAGGCACACAACGTGCACATACAACATGCATTCATATTATACACCAAAAGACATTATTCGAAGTAGACACATTCTGAGCCGCCTATCGCATACAGTCCTCAAACTCCTGCAGCCAATGCAGCCGCATCGAAAATCCTGTCTGTCACCCACAATGCATCGAGTAGTCCTGAGTGCGAAGCTCGTCTCTAGAATGAGTTCCTTATACTGTGTTTTGCAGCGAGCAACCCGAGCCGTGACACGGTCTAGTCCAGAAGGGCAAGCAGGCGGCAGAGCAAGATAGTGTGAAAGATAGTCACTCTGACGCGGCTGCATCAACATCGAGAGCTCTTCGGACTATGCGCGCTGCACCACAAACGAGCGCCACGACAAGGCGACCCATAAGAGACCTCATGCCTCATGAGCTTCAGTAAGCTATGACCTCAAGTGTCACCAGTCAAATGTGATCGAGAGCACCATGCGAGAGCGTTCAGCGTACGATAGGTGTCATGTCCGGAGTGAAGGCAAGCCGAGCTCATAGACGGGCGACATCATGCGCGAGTGCAACCAAAGACGGGTATCATCGTAAGAATCAGTCAACTGCTGACCGAAGCGCAAACCATGGGTCGACGGCGATCCAATCACGGCATCATCTCATCATCGTCACGAGAACTTCGCTGAACGTATCACTGGGTTCCAGGCGCAGCGCCTCCGGGTTGCTGCTGTTGCTGCATCTGTTGCGCATACCACTGATACCACGCAGCGTACGCTTCATTGGTGGCAGGTTGGGCGTTGGCAGGTTGCGCAGCTTGTTGCTGCACGGCTGGCATCTGGAATGCCGGCATCTGAGGGGGTACTTGCGGCGCCGGTGCGCTGTACTGTCCGTAGCTGGGCACTGCCGGGGCTGCTTGGTTCTGTGAGTATGCATCGTAACCATGCGATGCGGGCTGGTCACGTCCTCCCCCACCACCTCCTCTGCCGCCGCCACCGCCGCCAGTGCGACCGGCCGCGGCGTCACGTTGGCGGACAGTCTCGACCTTCTCCCAGATGATCCGCTCAGCCTCTTCCATAGCACGAGCGGTACCTGCAAGGTCAATATTGCGGTGTACATCCGGGGGTTGCGGCTGATTGACATTGATTTTGCAGCCGCTGGTGCGCTGCATGTCTTTGATGGTCTCGCCGCCTTTGCCAATGATCATGCCGACGGCTTCGGATGGAACACGTATCGTCTTTTCGACATGATCGCCAGCTCCGCCTCCTCGGCCACCGCCACCACCGCCGCCATTGCGCTGATTGCCTCGATCTTGGTCGAAGCCTCGGTCTCGAGGTCCGGGCATTGTCGCATTGACTCCAGAGCCGCCGCCTCCACCTCCGCCTCCGCGACTGTCGCTCTCGACGATCTCAAGGATCAATTCTCTTGCGGTTGCTGTGGCGCGCTCGCTGCCGATGAGGTTCACCGGGCGAAGACCGTTGACGCTCTTGTTCTCGCCAACGATGTTCACGTGACAGCCACTCTTCTCTTGTAGGTCTTTGATAGTCTCACCACCTCGTCCGATGATCAAACCAACAGTCTTGTCCGGAACCATGATCTGGGTACTAGCCTCCCCTTCTCGCAGAGCAGGAAGGTTGACCTTGGCACGTCCGGGCATACCTGCAGTGTAAGCACCTTTCTCCTGAGCGACTGGAGTTCCGCCATTTTCCTCGATGATTTGGAATATCGCGCTTTTGGCAGCTTCCCGCGAGCGTGTAGAGCCGGAAATGGTGCATTGGCGCTCCGCCTGGTGGGAGTCTTTCGCTTGAACAAATTGTACCCGTGCGCCGCTTTCGGATTCCACTTTGCGCAGGTTTTCACCGTTACGTCCAATGATCAGTCCTACCAATCCAGACTTCACGCGAATGGTCTCGACCTCGCTGCCGCCATCGCCACGACCTCCTCGATCTCGTCCTCCGCGGAAGTTGTCACCTCCGCGATCCGGAGATGGAGAGCGACGGTAGCTGCCTCTGCGAGGATCTTCTCGGCGCTCGTCACGGTAAGGGTTCGCGTTGTAGTTATCGCGTCGAGGTGGAGATCGTGATCGAGAGCGTGATTGCTGATAGCCGCGACCGGCGAGGCGTGGGTCTTCGCGTGGTCCAGCAGATTGTTGACGCGGGTCGTACGAAGCGATGCCACGATTCTCGGCGATGTTACGCGCTTTAGCGATGGCGTCAGCGATGCTTACGGAGCCGCTGTTGACGGGCCTGATCTGGCTCAGATCAACACTGCCGGTGTTAGAAGGTTGCGGTAGGTATTGAGCCTGCTGGGGAGGCGCGCTCGGAGGTTGCGCGGGCATGACCCCTGGAGGAGGGTAACCCGGCGGAGGTTGATGCGATAGCTGTTGCGGCGGAGCAGAGGTCGCTGGAGAACCTGCCGGCTGCTGCTGAGCTGTCGTATCATTGTCAGTCATGGACGGCGTGTATAGGGGCGACCGAAAGCACGTACCGAGCGCAGCCAGGATCTGAGAAATGTCGGGGGCCGGTTGCGCCATGTTGGCGCGTCGCAGCGAGGGCGCTGGAGTCGATGTGTACCGTTCAGATCGTCGCGCGATTGATCGTTATGCGTCGGTGATGATGCGGTCACGGATGAGATGGTAAAAGGTGGAGGTGCTCAATGCGGTTTGTGATTAAAGAGAAAGTGAGATGGCAGGAGCAAATTGAAGCCGGGACGCACGGACGACAACCTGCCGAGCCGAGCTCTCAAGTTCACTTGGATTCACCTTTGTTTGTCACATGCGAAAAATGCACTTGACATTCTATCATTGGTGATTACAGTCAGCATCTTCGGGGAGGATATCAAGCATTATGCCGATCATTCGTGGTGACAAGAAGGCCATCCTCGTCGGCATCTCAGGCGTATCATCTTCAGGCAAGACAACACTAGCACGGATACTGCGGGACATCTTCCCTCGAGCTTTCATTCTTCACGAGGATGACTTCTACAAGACGGATGAGCAGATTCCCATCCATCCAGAGCATCAAATCGCAGACTGGGATTGTCTGGAATCCATCAATCTTCCAGCTTTCGAGAAGGCTCTGAAACATATTCGCGACAACGGCCTATCGCCACCAGACTTCACGTCGAAAGAAGATACAAATTCTGTTGGCAAAGTCGAAGTCGACGAAGCACTCATTGAGGATCTGAAATGGAAAGCAAGCAAATGGATGTTTGCTGACGCACCATCTATAGCAATTATCGATGGCTTTCTGTTATATTCGGAAGGCATGAAGCAAATCAGGGATCTGTTCGATGTCAAGCTGTTCTTGCGAACAGACTACCTAACCGCGAAAGCGAGACGAGAAGCTCGCACTGGTTATGTTACGCTCGACGGCTTCTGGGAAGATCCCCCTGGGTACGTGGACAAGATCGTCTGGCCTAATTACGTCAAGGACCATGCATTTATGTTCAAGGACGGCAATGTAGAGGGCACTTTGGATGATCGAGTGCTCAGCGACCTCGACATAAAAGCCATGCCTGACGACGCTCCAGCAGATATGACGTCGTTCGTCAAGTGGGCTTACGACGTCTTTGAAGAAGCCCTGCAGGACTTTACTATGCCTCGCGACTGATCAGCCGATCATATAGATCGGATACCATGACTTATAGAAGTAGAATTGGCTTGGTTGGTAGGCAGTTCAGCTGCGGGACAAAGTATCTCTGTTATGATACCAAAGAAGCCGCATCTAGTACGGCAACCCTCGCAATCTTCTTGAGAGCGACTTTGTGATCCGCTTCCCGATACCTCTCAAACTGGTCAAGACCTTCTTTCGTTTCTATCGCAAGGGTGTCGTACCCCTGCTTGATCACCTTGTTCACCTCTTTCGGCGTTAGGAGGGTAGTCTTGCCCTTTTGCGTCTCGATCAGCTCCTGGTAGTGTTTCGACACTCCTATGAGTGTATTGATAGGTTTGTTCTCATCCGATCTTGCCAAGCTATATGCGTCACGGAACTTCTGCAAAGCTTCGCCAGATTCTACCAACTTGTAGAAGAGATCGTCATAGGCGGCGGCGTCTGGCAAAAATGCCTCTCCATTCGACATTGCTGTCGTAAGCAGGTCTGTTAGGCCATTGGCCAAATCGGACATATTGGAGAGTCGCTGCAGGTCCTCCGCGTACGTCGTCAAGAAGCGGACGAAAGACAAGAGCGATCTCCAGAGCTCAGACCAATGATAGACGAGTTTCGTACGAGACTTGGCCAGATATGAGATCGCTCGGGATAGCACGGTGAAGCTTTTACGATAGAGCTCGACGTCGAGCTTCTTGCGGAGGTTATGATTGATTCCCTCCACGATCACATCCAGAGTGACAGCCATATATGGTCGATCGCCTTTCACTAAAGGAAGTTGTGGCGGCTTCTGTCTGCACATGCGTACCGGTGCCGTGGAATCACAGAGTAGCTTAGCTAACGTCGTGTCCTCGACCAGATTCAAGAGGATCAGTAGCGTCAGATATGCATAGAGCGAAGCTCGAGCGCTTCTGTAGGCATGCTGCTGAATGTAGGACATGAGAGACAGAAACGTGCCGAAGGGCGCTGCCTGGCTCTTATCTTCGGGTTGCGTGGTGATGAAGTGATGGCAGAAAAGCTTATTAGCCAGCGCGAAATCGTAAACAGTCAGCATCGTCGCTGCTTCTTTGGCGGGCCTGCAAATGTCAGCGATGGAATGGTACAAATTTGTGAGCGACATACTGCTGTGCAAACGCTTCCTTTTGCTGGTCTTCGGTCAGCACAGTGCCAGCAGGCTTTGCACCAGCCAGGGAACCGAGCCCGACATAGGACAATGTATTTCCCAGGCTCCAACCGAGTGGCGTATCATCCAGAATGGCGAGGTATCGTTCTCGAAGTACTGCAGTAGTCCAGGCTATGCTCTGTATGACTCTGATCATCGTCTCCTCATTGACGAAATCTGCGAAGCGGACGCGATATTGATTGTTTGACTCAAACTTATTATAGTTTGCCAGTAGTCCCGTCAGTAGCAGAGGCTCTGCTGCCTGCAGTGGATTGTCCAGTTGGTGCAGCAACTTCATCAGCGCTGGGAAGAAGTCTTTTTGCACAAAGTAGGAGACCAGTGCCGTCTGATAGCCACCTGCGACAACTGCGATCGCCATGCGAACTGCCTTTTGCCGCAGCTCAGCTACAATTGTCAGCATCGTGTGTATTGTGCTTCAATCATTGGACTTACTGCTTCTCCCATCCTTGATGGCATGATCAAGAGTCCCAACAAGATCAAAGAATACTGGGTCGACGTTATCAATCCCAGCCAATACGTCAATCACGTCTGAGCTAGGATTGGTGAACTTCTTGGAGAGCACGATTGCGAGGAAGACTGTGAGGGTCTAAGTCATCAACTGCATATCCGTCTAACAAGGACCATGGCACTCACATCCAAGGCATTTTCATCTGAAGGGGCTTGAGCAGCCTTGACTCTAGCTAGGGCTTGAAGAAGCAATTGTTGGGGTTGGTGCTGTGACGTGTCAGATCCGGGGAATTTGTGCAGTGCTGAGAATCATACCTGTATATGCAACAGGAATTCCGCATCGATCTGTTCAAGAATCTCTCGTAGCTTCTCGGTATCGGGTTTCAGGAGAAACAGTGTCGTCCAAAACGCGTCGTCTTTATCGTCCTCTTCAGCTTCCTACTACCATTAGCGAGGCTCTCTGTGTTATTGCTGAGACTGCCTTACGATAAAAAGATGCCTGTACAGGCCGACAACTTTTGGCTCAAAGACATCTGGCCTCGATTGTTGCGTGAGCGGGCTCTGTTCCATGGTCGTAGATGTTGCTGCTCGCCAAGCTCATGCCTCCCCCTACTGAGGAATGCGCAGCGATTGACAAGAGCGAAGATTTGGCAACATGGACGAAAGTCTTCATTACAGAAGTTGATGCCAAAGGCCACGACGCCTCGTGGCTTCGTAGAGGTGAGTGGGTCTCGGCACTAGGCTCGGCGCGTGTGGAGCTACTGCAGGGAAGACGAAGATCTGGATTGTGCGACTTTCAACCATCGCTCTCACGTCATCACCTTCATCATGGCTCGAGCTGTGCGCAAGCTCAAGTAAGGGGGACATCTGACTCTTCAGTCAGGCTTCAGGTAGGCGGATGCTACACTCTTATACCTTTACCAACCATGAGCGGAATGTTCAATAAGCTATCCACTCCATTCTCCAACCGCGCCAATGGCGGCGCTGGCGAAGAGGAGATCCAGGGCGTGACACTCACGACCATTCTGAGCACGCACGAGGATCGTACTGCGCTTACGCTGCTGATCGCCGACTGCACCGAAGTCATGAAGCAGAACATCGAAGACGCGTTTGATGCTACACAGACCGGCTCTAACACCAGCCTGGTCGTGGAGGAGCTCCGAGAAGCTTTGCCCGCCGTAGATGCCGAGGCGTCAGACGAAAAGGTTCAGAGCGAAACGGATAATGCGGTCCGGAAGCAGAAGGAACTGGAGAAGGAGCAAAAAGAATTGGCGCAACGAGAAAAAGAGCTGGCGGAGGCGAAGTCCAAGGAGCTCAAAAGTGCAGCACTCGAACATTGGGACAAATGGCGATCGAGTGTCATTCAGCGCGTTGGAGAAGTACTAAACTCTCATGAAGAGGAAGAGAGACGCCGAAAACATGATTCCGAGTCGTCGAATAAGAAGGAACAGGAAGCCCGAGCAGCTTCCCCACCCATGCGTTTCGAAAGCCCACCCAAGTACGACAAAGCTGTCGACGATGCTATGAGGTCGCTGTACCCGCCCATAGACAGCCCTCTGCGCAAATTGACAGAAGAGCAGCGTACGCTGATACTGCACTGCCTTTTGCTTCTGCTGCTCAGTCTCGAACACTATCACGCCGAGTCTCGCATTTTACTTCTACGCCTATCTACAAGCTTGGATCTACCAATTGATGTCCTAGGTCTTGATGAAAGCAAGGTCGCACGGGGCTTGTTAGCTGCCGCTGAGAATATGACGGCAGATGAGGAAACGAAGAAGAAGGCCGAAGAGAACAAGACGGCTAGGAGGTGGAAGGTGGGTCTCGCGACTGCAGCTGGTGCGGCGCTCATCGGCGTGACTGGAGGTCTGGCGGCACCGCTGCTCGCTGCTGGAGTCGGCACAGTGATGGGAGGCATAGGTCTTGCGGGCACGGCTACAGCTGGCTATCTCGGAGCCTTGGCTGGGTCTGGAGTACTTGTTGGTGGCCTGTTCGGCGCATATGGTGGGCGTATGACAGGTAAGATGATGGATGAATACGCGAAAGAGATCGAGGACTTTGGCTTTGAGCCTGTCCGTACGCATCACCGCCCACGAAAGATCGAAAAAGAATTCCGACGGCTGCGCGTCGCCATTGGCATTAGCGGCTGGTTGACTAAGCAGGAGGAAGTCGTGGAGCCGTGGAAAGTGATAGGCGTTCAGCTGGAATCTTTCGCACTACGCTGGGAGCTGGAGGCTCTGATGAACCTTGGAAACTCGATATCCACATTCGTAACGAGTACTGCTTGGGCGTATGCAAAGACGGAGATCATCAAGCGCACACTCCTCGGGGCCCTCTATGCAGGGTTGTGGCCGCTTGCTCTGTTGAAGGTAAGTGGAAGTTCGTGACCCTACTTAAGTAGAGTCTTTGCTAACATGTGCAAGGTGGGCCGCATCATCGACAATCCATTCTCGGTCGCCAACCACCGAGCACAAAAATGTGGCGAAGTACTCGCCGATGCCTTGATCAACAAAGCACAAGGAGAACGACCTGTTACGTTGATTGGCTATAGCATGGGTGCAAAGGTCGTTTATGCATGTTTGCAGCAGCTGGCGGAACGCAAGGCATTTGGGCTTGTCGAGAACGCTATACTAATAGGCACACCTGCCTCTGCCACTTCTGCTGAATGGCGCAATTTGCGCGCCGTTGTATCTGGCCGCCTGGTCAACATTTACTCAGCCAACGACTATGTTCTCGGCTACCTCTACAGAAGCCAAAGCATATCATTGGGCGTCGCAGGCCTGCAGGCTATCGAGCATGTCAAGGGCGTGGAAAACTTTGATGTCAGTAGCCTTGTGAATGGCCATACCCGGTATCGTTTCCTCACTGGGCCGATCCTACAGCAAATCGGATTCGAAGATGTCGACTTGGAGGGACTGAAGGAGGAAGAGGTCGGACTGAAGGAACTGGACGAGAAAGAGAACAAAGAGCGCGCGGAGAATGAAGAGAAAGAGAAAACCAGGGGCGATTCCTCCAAAGAAGTATCGGACGAGTACGTCCAGAGCTTGGAGAAAGAAGTCGAAAAGAAAAACGAGCAGAGCTACATAGGCTGGGCGCAGTCAAAGATGGTGTCTGCCGGGTCCAGCGTATCTGCTGCCTATGACAAGGCCACTGCTCAGTGGCGGCAACGTACGAAGAAGAACGAATCTGCGGTGCCTGGCACAGGCACTCCAAATGTGCAAACAAAGTCCACAGAAGAACAGCCCCCGGCCCTGCCGCAACGCCCAGCCCAATGATGCGAGGAGCCGTGGAATGGCAAGTGTCAAAGCTAGTGGTTCGTACTGCCTGACCAGTGTTCCGGATAGGGCGCACAGGTGCAACGATTGGCAGAATGGACAACGCACAAAGAGTATGGCTCCTGGCGGGCTCTCCTACTCCGGCAAGTGGCCGCTGCAGACAGCCGACTACATAGCAGCTGCAGACACGGAACGTAATTCAGAGATGAATCCAATGGCAGATCCCGGAATCCAGCAGCAACTACCGCAGCGGCCATCGGCGGCTGCCTTCCTCTACCTCTACGCTCCTCCATCCTACGATGAGTTGAGCGCGCCTCCTTCATATGAACGACATGGCCCACTCCTGCCATGCTATTGACCGCGTCCAACGAGGTTATCAGCACTGTCTCGATCGCGATCTACTGCCTCGCTTGATAGGTACCAACGGCGTTGTTCGCGACGTGACATATTCTTCCTTGTCCTCGTTTTCGTCCTTGTCGCGGCATTCGGAATAGCCAGTGGTATCATTCGAAGCAAGCACTAGCGACGCCACAAGCAAAGGAGGTCGAGTCTTGGAAACAGCAAACTCGCAAAAGTCGACTTGTCGAGAATCTGTCCTTCGCCATGCCTCACAGGAGCAGGCCAAGGAAGAGTATACCAGCAGCCGCGCTCGGCGATTTCTCTCTTATTGATCCAAGACCTGGGGGCATATTCGCAGCCGGCAGAATCCCTCCACCTGAGATGCAATTCGACTTCTCTATTATGGACGCTCCTAGGCCCTCCCCCTTGCAGCTTCCGTCACCAAAGCGTGGCGACGCTCCATGGCGCTCAAGAACCCATCTACCCACCATACCTCAAATCGCAGAATCGCTCTTCGGCGAAAGCAGTAGCAGTAGCAGCAGCAGCAGCACCGGGACCCCACCGACGCCTTACACAGCCAGCGATTTGCTACGACTTTCTACGCCAAACCCAGCACACCTACAGCCGCGAGACGCAACCAATCGCCTTCCAACGCACCATCCTGCGTCTATTGCTCACGAAAACGCGCATCGGGACAGCCAACCTTCGAAACTTGAGAGCAACCTGACTGCCACCGATCCTAGGAACAAATATCGCTCTGCAAAACATTGCATTTTTCGACGAAAGGATTGCACGGACACTGTACTGCCAAAGTACGTGTGCTGGGACTGCGGCATCCGAACGGAGCGGCAAACGCGGCGGCGTGAGAGAATATTTCGGAAAATCCTGTTGCTGGGATGGTTAGCTTTGCAGGCTGCGGTAGTCGCACTCCTTACGTATACCGTCATGGCTGCGAAGCATACGCGAGCAATGAGGCAGATAGTGGATCAATTCGATCAGATGTGTTGAAGTAACAGAACGGGAGAAAGACGCTGTTGGACAAGCTTGCTTTACAATTCTATGGAAGACGTTCTATTCATCAGGTCGTGAGCGCTTCAGCATCATCTACAGAGCCATCATGAAGTGCTACCTTCCACCAGGGCGGTATGTAAGAGCAATCCCTCATCACTCTCTAGCTCCACATCTGTGCCCTGCCCAACGAAGTAAACGGCGCCTTCGTTCAACTTGTAAGACTTGCCCTTAGCTTTCAACGTCGCGCTTCCTTTCGTTGCGAGCAGGATGCTTGGACCACCCACGGCCTCAAGGACCTCCTTCTCGCCAGCCTTGAGCTCTGTCTGCAGCATGTCGAACTCTGAGAGAGGAGGCGCATAGACAGTAGACTTGCCATTCTTGCTCTTCTTGTACGCCTTTGGCTTGAGAATTGCCTCCTCAGCAGAATGTGGCGTGAATGTTAAGCATTCCAAGAAAAGATCGATATTGCTCCTCTCTGCGCGAGGGCAAAATCCAGTGTTCAAGACATTGTTCGATCGAGCCATGCATTCGATAATATCTCCTGCGAGGTACGCATGAATGCCATCGGCTGGAATATAGATGCTCTCACCTGCTTCGAGGACGAGGTAATTCATAGTGATGAGAGCGACCAGAGTTCCAGGGTCTGATTCGCCATATTGTTCGGCGAGGCGAGGCGCGAGTTTGGGAATGTAGTCGTATTTGCCGAATTGTGAGCCAGGAAGATCCGTGAGCGACTTGTAGACTGATTTGACTATGGAGTCGTCGGCTTTGAGCATGTTGCCCACAACAGCCTTGAGCTGCTCATTTGTGAGAGAGGAAAGCTGCTGGCCAGGGACAAATTGTTGAAGTGGTTCGGCTTTTAGCAGACTTTGGATGTCTTCAAGAGGCTTGAAGCCACAGAAGGCTTCGAATTTCCCCAGAGCAAGGGCGATTTCTGGCTTGTGATTGGGATCCGTGAAATCGTTCGGTTTCTCCTTGTGTAGTTTGGCTGCCACTTCTTTGTTGGGGTGGAGTTGGAGAGGCAGAGCTTTGGCGATAGAGAGAACCTTAGGCAGGTAGGGAAGCTTGGAATGGCCAAACTTGTCGAGTGTCTCTTGGCCGATCAGCTCCTTTGGGTATCGATCTAGGACATCTTGGAGATCCTCGCCAGTCTCTTCTACGTATGATGGAAGTTCCGGGTACGTGCCCATCCACATCTCGGCGTACGACTTCTCATTGTCAAGTCTGAAAGGCGTCTCTGGTCCTTTGCCATCCCAGCCTTGCTGCTTCTCGCACAGTCGCGCAGCAATGGAGTCGCTGCCTGTCTTGCCCCAGGGATACTGGTTGCAGCTGCACTTGATTTTGTAGACGGATTCCAATTGCGTGGACATGTTGAAAGTTGGGAGAAGATCCTTGGATGAGTTCGAGACAAGCAGAAAAGAGATGAAGAAATACACATATTATGATAGAGGACACGCACAAAAGTGCATCATTACAGCCATGACGTGGAAGAGCCGTCATATGGGCCACTTAACTTCACTTCAACCTACAGCGCCCGGAGTGAGTCTCCGATATTTGGAGCACAGTACAAGATGTCTTCCGAAGAACAAAGCCTCTGCTGTCACGATTTGTCGTCCCCGCATGTCCAGAATGAATGGTTCATGATTGCTAATCGCGGCGGGCCATTTTGTGGTCGGACGGGTGATTCGGCCAAGACCAACAGAGTCAGCCAACCGGCATTGCTGAGTTCGAATGCAGACGATAGAAGAGCTGGTCGCCGAATAGGCCATGATGCCACTTTGTGATAATGCCTACGGAGCGATTGATGGTGCACAGATTGAAAGTCGGCGGCATCAACAGGCGGCTTGGCAAACCCTGCTTATCGGAGCAGTTGGTCCGTGCTATCGGCGAACTAGCACAATTTCTCGTCTGTTAGTGCGTAGTGGAGGGCAAGAATGCCCGACTCTGTTCGTGTAGAAATTCAGTCACACTGGCGACCACACTCCCTTTCCGATTCAGAGCAGGCGGCGCTGGCCCTCGTAGCGGCTCGATGGCGCCCGAACACCACTCCCATCGCCCGACGACGAAGCAGGTCAACAAGCCATTCAAGACCCGCCACGCCTCGAAATCGTCGCTGAAGAACGAGCAGAAGGGGAAGGTCGAGGCTTGGGAGAAAGGCAGCAGAAAGACACCACAGCAGCAAGTCATGTCCAAGATTGACAGGCGTAACCGGGCAAAGCAGTTGCGTCAGAACCACGCGAACGACCGCGAGGACAAGGCGTCCGTGTTCGCAGGTCGCGATGCTGCGCCTCGGATCATTGCTGTGGTACCTCTGTGTGACGACGTGAGCTCTGCCAAGGTCATCAGTGAATTGACTGGCAGCGTGGAGGCCGATGACATCGATGTGCAGTCCGCTAGCATTTACGTTCCACGATTCAAGCAGAAAGTACGATTCTTGACACCCACGAGGGATGTGATACAATGCCTGGATGCCTGTAGAGTTGCAGATTTCGTTCTGTTCGTGTTAAGTGCCAATGAGGAGGTGGACGAGACAGGCGAAGAGCTTTTGCGCAGCATTGAGGCCCAAGGTGTATCCACGGTGCTCACTGGTGTATATGGCTTGGACAGGGTTGAACCAGCTAAAAAGCGACCGGATGTTGTGAAGAGTTTGAAGAGCTTCATCACGCATTTCTTCGCCACACAAGAGAAGGTACACGATCTGGGTAACAGGCAAGAATGCAGCAATGTCATGAGGAGTTTGTGCACAACGATGCCAAAGGGCATCAGATGGCGCGAAGACAGAAGCTGGATGCTGCTTGAAGACTGCCATTGGGAGGGTGAGCAGGCCATCGTCACCGGCGTCGTACGCGGGAGAGGCTTGAAGGCTGATCGACTGGTACAACTGGGCGACTGGGGTGATCTACAAATCGAGAAGATCGTGGCTGCTCCCTTAGAGACACGGCACAAGAAAGCCAAGAAAGATGAGATGACAGTGGATGAACCCCAAGGAGGACAGATTCTCGAGCAGGCCACTGACGAGCGCGACGATCTCGCAGAGCTTGCTCCCGAAGAGACGACCATGGACGATCTGCCTACAGCCTCCGTCGCTCCTTCAGAACGAAAAGCGGTTTTGCTCGATGATCACCACTACTTCAACGATGATGATCGAGACAATATACCTGCGCCGAAGCGATTACCTCGAGGAACCAGCAAATACCAAGCAGCCTGGTATCTGGACGATGTCGACTATTCTGGATCAGATCTGGATGATGCCGATGAAGATGAGGATGAAGACATGGATGTGAATGCGAATGGCTCGGTAGCAGGTCCCGCTGATGGCCACTTCGAGGATCGCATGGATGCAGCAACAGAGGCTGGTGCACCATCAGAGTACCCACAGAGTGAAATGTTTGATGATCGAGCACCGGAAGACGAAGCAGAGCAAATCGAGGCATATCGCAAATCGAGGCGTGAAGAGGCAGAAGACGACTTGGAGTTCCCAGATGAGATTGAGCTGCACCCTGGTGTCAATGCGCGCGAGCGATTGGCAAAGTACAGAGGCCTGAAGAGCTTGAGAACAAGTGCGTGGGAGACAGAGGAGGACAAGCCCTACGAACCAGAGGACTATGCTCGTTTGCTGGAAATTGCCGACTACAAATCAGCAAAGAATCGTGTCGTCAAGGAGGCTGTCACGGGCGGAGTGAAGCCTGGCACGCGTGTGGCAGTCTACCTACGCGTCCCACAAGACAGGCGGCAAGAGCTCGAATCGCTGCCGAAACCAACAGCACTGTTTTCGCTTTTGCGACACGAGCACAAACGCACGGTAGTCAACGTTTCGATCACACTCTCGTCCGACTACCCTGAGCCGATCAAGAGCAAGACGCCTCTCATCATGCAATGTGGCGCTCGCCGGCTTCTCATCAACCCACTGTTCAGTGCGGGAGGCAACACGCCGAACAACGTCCACAAGTTCGACCGCTACCTGCATCCGGGCCGCACAGTAGTCGCCACCTTCATTGGCCCGGTGACATGGGGCAGCGTGCCATGCCTATTCTTCCAAGCACCGACAGCCTCGACCGCAGGTGATGCCATCGAAGACCTCGCACAATCGCTCAAGATCTCGCAGTCACAAACAAGTCAGCTCGAGCTGATAGCAACCGGCACAACGCTCCCGCCTTCGACGCAACGCATCATTGCGAAGCGTATCATCCTCACTGGACACCCTTACAAGATTCACAAACGCGTAGTCACCGTACGCTACATGTTCTTCAACAACGACGATGTGCAGTACTTCCGTGCTTTGCAACTATGGACCAAGAGAGGTCGCAGTGGCTTCATCAAAGAGACTTTGGGAACACATGGGTACTTCAAGGCTACATTCGACGCGAAGATCAATCCTCTCGACTCTGTCGCTGTCAGCTTGTACAAGCGTGTGTGGCCCAGGCAGGCCCAGGCGTGGAGACCGGGCGTTGGAAATGCGAATGATGATGATGAGGAGGCTCCGAAGTTGATGGAAGTAGAGTAGAGGAGTAGTTTACACGACGTGCTGATGAGGACGAAGATCCTGCACGTATCCGAAAAAGACACGCATTTACTTTTACAAAAGCTCATCTGAGCATCGAGAACAGCGGTGAATCCGCGCGGGCAAACAAAACCTTTCAGAACTTTTGAAGAAACTTTTTCCCAATCGCATGGTTTCTGCCGGCCAACCTTTTCTGGGCTGGCATGTTTTCATCTCCTTCATCGTTTTCGTGTCCGTCGAGGTCGTGCCGTAAAATTCGTCCGCTCATTTAGAGTGAACGTTCAAGGTGAACTCTGGTGCCAATGGATCGAGTGGTGAGTCAGTTCTGTCAGTGTTGGGAGAAGAGCGAGGCGAGTCACTGCTCGAAGTCGGAGTGCCCGAGTCGAGATTCTGAGTGGATGGTTCAATTTCTGGCGAGATAGGCAGCGGAGTCTGTGTAGCCAGTTCGGCTGCCTCAGCTGCCTGACGCTCACGCTCAAGTCGAGCGCGCATGTGTGGTGGCACCCAGCCCTCTGGACGGGTTGTCGGAGCTGATTCAACCTTTGCCTTGACTTCTTGATCGAGAAGCACGCCGTCGCTGCTGGTGGTGATGCTTCCGTTGCCGTCATGGACGGTAGTCTCGACACGCAAGACCTTTCGAGGACCAGTGCCGTTAGAACCTCCGGTCTGCTTGTAGGTCTCTTTGAAGGTGGTAGGTTTTGGAGGCTCTGCCTTGGTACCGGATGCAGTAGCCTCCAGGTTGGCCTGCTGTTGCCTCAGGTAGCTTTCTTCTGACCGAGCATCCATCGACTTTTGGTGCTCTTGAGTAACCCAACCGCCCCATTTCTGGTTCACTGCTCGTGGTCGACGGCCTTCGAGACCATCCTTGTACCACGGCCGAACGACTGGGTAACGGATCTTCTTACGGCCATTGGGGTTATGCTTGTTGAACTTCATCCGAGTGTTCTCCCCAGCGATGTTAATGATATCGTCTACGTCGGTCTTGTGCTTCAAACGATCTCCGTAAATCTCGCGAAGGGCTTTGTGCACCATGAAACGCGCAACTGAATGCTTCACGGGCCCAACTCTCAGCACTTCGTATCCGTAGGCCGACTTTGAGTTGGGATCGAACAGTTGAAAAAGCTCGTCGGTGACAGCAGGGCCAAAGTTCTCGCCCAGGATGTCCATATTCGATGGGGTAATAGTGGTCTTGCACTGCATGTTACTGGCACCACTGCTGCTGTTTCCATCATAGCTCGTGACATCGGAGATCTTGTCGTCTTCGGAGTCGGACTTCCTATCTGATGGCAGAATGTTGTCAATCTTCTCGTTACCTCTGTCAGCGACAGTGACCTGCACGCCTTTGCTCACGCTTGTGATGCTGAAGTTCTGCAGGGTCACTGCAAGCAACTTTGAAACCAACAGGTAGTGGCAATCGGCAAGCGAATGATCTTGTGTCCACAGGTTGTAAGCTGGTAGGTGTCTCTGTATTGCTGGGGCCGAAGCAAAGTCAAGTGCTTGGAAGCTGCCAATCTCGACTTCGGTGAAGCCACTATCGTTCGAGGTCACATGTACCGTGTGTCCGGCTTCGACAATGTTCTCCTCGAGCTTGAATCCGCCTTCAGGACTGACATAACTTAGGCCCACATCGTGAAGTCCTAGGATACGCATATGATGCTGGATAAGTGCGTTTATGCGAGGCATGTGTAGCTTGTGGCGCGCTAGGTCTCGAAAGCTCGCATTGCTGGTGAGACCAGCCTCAGTCATCTCAGCAAGCAGGAGATGCTGGAGCTCCTCATCAGCAGCGACGTTCTTGAGAACTGCCAGTGAAAGAGATGTGGCTGAGTCGGCACCTGCAATGGCTAGCGCTGTGCGGGCTTCTAAATCGCCCATGCAAGTCAGCTTGCGCTCATCTGAGCCGGCAACGCCATCCTTGCGCGCCTGTGTGCAAGCAGACTCTGCGGGTCTCCTCTCGCCCAGAACTTCCAGCACTGGATCGAAGGTGTCCTGGCCTTGACTGCGACAGCGGACAATTGGGAGCAGTGCCTTGAGGAGCGGGTGGTACCGAAGGTATGAGCCGTAGAGCACCGAGTGGGACTTCCAGCTTTTTAGCTCGCGGTAGATCTTGTTTGCGTTTGGAATGTTGTCGATAAAACCTGCACGCTCGCCAGTAGTGACGGAGAACATGACATCAAAGGCGTGACGAGTGAGCAGATTGGCCAGATCGACCGGCGCCTGCTTCTGAGCCGCGCCTTGCAAGACACAACGAAAGAGAGCGTTGCACGCATCAATCAGGTGCTCGTTACGGATCAGTCTCTCCATCTGCAAGCAGTCGCGCAACGAGTGCGCTGCTTTGGTTTGCACGATGCTGGCCACTGGGGATGGACGCTTCTCCAGGTCACGGAGTTTCTTCGTGTCTTCCTTGGTGTTGAGAAACTGCCAACTGACTTCTCGTGGCGCGACTTGGATCAAAGGTCCTGAGACTGTCAGTACGCGTGCCGTGAGCGAACATCACTGAGTGAACTCACCGTGAAGGGCGTGCAGCTGTTGCAACTTGGCTTTGTAAGTGCCTCGCAGAAGATGCCAGAGCTTCCACAGACGCGTGAACTTCGCAAGGAACGGTCCTGGTACCTTGGACAGGAGGCGGCGAAGGAATGGCCAGTTCTTGATGTGATCAAGGATGTGCATCTTGAGTGTTTGATTGTTTGAGGTTGCTGACTGGTGTCAGGCTTCTTTTCTTGGTGCGCAGCTGTTGGTGTGCAGCTTGGCGCCTTCGCCGAGGTGCGGATCTGCAGTGTTTGTTGGCAAGGTGATGGTTGTCAGTGTGTGATGTGAGTTCAGATCAAAGCGAGAAGGCGAAGAAGTGACTCCGTGTTGGTGAAGTGTTCGTGCTATTGAGGAGAGCGACAATAGGAAGGAGCGAAAAACGAAAGTGGAGCACCGCACGCGCCCCAGCAACCGCGCGCCTGCCATCACTGAAGCTGAAGTGAAGTTTTCTAACGTTGTTCAAGCACGCATGCAAGCAAGCACCTCACTCTTAAAGGAGGCACTCTCCGGATTCTCAAGCATGATGAACATTGATGAGCGCACCGTCAAGCGAACATGCGCATCACATCTTGCGCTTCAGTAAGGTATCCTCTTTTCGTCTGCGCATCGATGGAACGTGTCGTGTGAAGGTTGAGTGGAAGTTGATGTCGAAGCACACGAGTGAAGTCCAGCCGGGAATAACGAACAGCCGGGCGTAGCGACATCGGGCGCCACCGACGTTCGAGAAGCCAGACGAACACAACGATGCTCTCATACATAACCATTCTCCAAATCGCAGACTGAGCAATCTGCCAATCCATCTGCACACCAATCATGCAGTCAACAACACGAACAATGCGCACCATGCGCCCAGGCTTCTTCATCCGAACATTCGCAACTTCCCCACCCGCCAGATCACGATGGTCAACAGGACCAGCTCCGCCGCGACTACCGAAAGAAGAGCAAGAAATCTTCGAGCGACTACAACAGCAATCAACAGGCGCGTTCAGTCAACCCAAAGCAGAACCCGAGCCGACAAACAGCGAACAGCTTGAAGAGTCGGGCGCAAGCACCACCGCATCCAAATCATCCGAAGCAGACAAGATGCTAGAGCAACTACGCGCAAGGGCTCAAGTAGCAGCAAAAGGCGATGGTGAAGAGCTACACCCAAACATCAGGCGAGGTGCTGCACCAGAATTCGAAGGCGAGGTCAATCCACAAACGGGCGAAGTAGGAGGGCCGAAGAACGATCCATTACGATGGAAGGGCGATTGGAGTTACAATGGGAGAGTGACCGACTTCTGAGCGAGCGCAGTATAGTAGAAAGAATGGCTTTTGTCTATAAATATTGTACAAATACAGAAATACCGGAAAATGCCACAGGCGTGCGGGTTCGCTGTCGTTGCTGCCGAAGCTACATCTTCGAAGACTCGTCGAGGTCGATGTTATACTTGTTATGCTCGCAAGTCGCAACCACAGAGCCGTCTTTTTCTCGCTTCATGATTCCCGTCAAGAGACAAAGTCTCTTTCCAGCATGCACGATCTGAAAACACGAGTCAGCAATAGGCCCAAGAGGGGAAGAGAAGGATACAAACCTGACACTCCACAGTAACCACATCATTCTCAAACGCCGGCTTCACATAAACACAGTGCAACGATCTCGTAGTCCCCATGGTACTCCAAAACCCATAATCCGAGATCGGAAACAAAGTCCAAGTCGTACACACGTCGAAGATGGCCGAAATGGCACCTCCGTGGAAAGTTCTTGTCGGATTCAAGTATTCTCTGAGGACAGGAAAGCGATAAACGATTCGCGAAGTTGACTTGGACGTCAACTCAGCTTCGACAATTTCGAGTTTCTTGAGCCATGGGATCAGAAAATTGTTGTCGCGGTCTTCGTCGCTCTATGAAGTGACACTTTGCGTTAGCTTGCAGCCTGTTTTGAGCTTTGGGAGAAAAGCCTATGAGCTTCTTGTGCATGATGGAATGGCACAAAACAATTGCAGAGGATCAATGGGTATATCCACGAACGCTTTCGACCATAGTTCTGATACCCTCCTCAATTTCTTCTCTCCATTTCCTCTCTTCATGTTGTTGACCAGTTGTCGATCCTTTAGGCCCTCCCCGCTCGGAGCCCGCCATTCTAGCATGTGATAAGGGAAATTCAGTGCTGTGAGAAATGTGCTATCAGTGAATGCTGTTAGAATACTCACTTCCTCAGCGAAAGCACGGTCGTCAAACACCTCGCGCAATCGTTCCAGTACTGACATTCTTTATTCCTGTATCGTCATTTCTTTCAAGATGAGGAGAGAGACATGGGTAGCACTGGAAATCTACCGCGGCTCAAGTTCAGCTCGAGCGCTTATTAGATTGTCGACATGCTTATGTAAGGAAAGTCTATTGGCTTGCAACTCGCTTGCCGTTCCTGCAACATGACTTTGCATTGCATCGAAACACTAGCTGTGCTCATCTTCTTCCTTCAAGCCTCGCGATGTCCGCTTTGATCTTGGCTGTCTCCCGAATGATGTCGCTGTACTCGGCCGCGATGCCTCGGATCGCTTTTGCTTGGTGGTATTCTGCCAGTTTGTCCTCGGCATCGCGGATTTTTCTCTTCAGCATGACGGCTTCGTGGTCCAGATCTTCGGAACGTGTTTCGAGGGCCTCTTCCAGATCTGGTGATCTTGTCTGTAATAGGAGCTGGTTGTGTTGCAGTTGCAGCTTCTTGCTCATGCCCTCGGCGACCGTAGTCAGATATTCGGCCTTGGCTTTCGTGCCACGAGAAACGGAACCATGGATCGTCTGCTCCAGTGTTCGAATGCACGTTTCGATAGCCTTGCGATAGAGGTCATGAACGTTCGCAACTTCGTGTGCCAGATCTAGCCGAATTGCTGCTGTCGAGTCCTCGGCTTCAGCTGTATCTGCTTTCTGCTTCTGTATGCGAGCTGCAAGGTCGTCCCCGTCAGAATGTGCTTGAGGCGCTGAGATACGAGCCAAAGTGACAAGATCGTCAAGAGCGGCCTTCCAGATCTCTTTGGCAATTGGCTTTACATTTTGCTGGCAAAATGTCAGTTGCTGCATCGTGAGTTGGGTACATCGCTCTTACTCGGAACTTATCGACATCCTCTCTGAGTAGCAGAGCATCTTCTTTCGTAATCTGCGACTGCAGAGCGGCTGCGATTATTGCCACGAGTTCTTGCAACTGCCAAAGTCAGCGGAAGATATTAAGCCAAGAGTGCTTCAGGTCTGACCTCTGCGGGTAGCTGATCATCGCCGTAGGAGAGGGACTGCAGGTACGACTTTAATAGGCCTTGTTTTGCTACTGATGTCCGGGCTCTGCGCAATTCCTGTAAGAGTGAGCATCAATATGCATTGCGTCTCGAATCTCTCGATCTTCGAAATGTCATGCCCAGCAGCCGACTCGAGAAGAGAAGGTACTCGCAACTGTTCTCCTTACCTCGTCGAAGGTGTCGCGCTCCTTCTGCAGTTTCAGATCGACCTTGGAAGTGCCATTGGCATTGAGCTTGTTCGAGCACAGATCGCAATACAGCGCGTCGAATTTTGAATCCACATTCGAATCCACAAGAGGCAACATGTTGTTGCCGGGTCGGGCAAAAAGCAAAGCGTGTGTCGCAAGTGCGTTCGTGAAGGGAGTGTGCATATCAAATTCCCAAATCAAAAATTGATGAAGCGTCGCTCAATTCGCATGCAATCGTCTATGTCTATGTCTATAACAGTGCAAATGTATGCAACCAGGATCTACAATAGAAAACACTGCTCGTTCTCCTCTACTCGATGCATCGTCACAGTAACCCAATATACTCACCGACGTTGAGCAATCGAGAACCGAAGATGCTCAAAAGCTGAACGATTGAGGCGATGATCGGTAGGGCCAAGATTCTTTCCACGATCCGAATTCCAAACAGCAACGGAAGCAGAATGAACAGCCTCAGCAGGTAGTCCTTCCAGATGAGAGTTGGCTTGTGTCCGCGGCTGTATGTTGAGTCGACGAAATCGAAGGGTAATTTGGCGTCAAGATGCTCGATGGCAACGCGAAGTCCACTGCTGAAGCCATCCTCATGAAAGCCGTATTTCGTCCACGCTCCACAGTAGCTTACACCTCTTGTGTTCTGAATCTTTTCAAGACGCTCTTGAGCACGAATCGACTCGATTGTGTACAGTGGGTGTGTGTAGTTGAACTTTCCCTGTGTCAATTCTGGCTTTGGTTCCTCATCTGGATTCATCGTCACCAGCACCGGCCCGTATTGCTCCTCTGAGAAGTGTTGGAGAATATTCATACAATACGTCAGACTGACACCTGCCGGATGGGAGAGTTGTGATGGCTTGGAGGTGACCTGATCACATCTTGTTAGCATGGCAATTGCGGCGTTTGAGAGGGCAAAGACAAACCAGGTAATTCCAGGCGGTCCAAGTAGCACGGCGTGTTGGCATCAGTGCCAGGTCCGAGTGTAGGTAGCACACATTGGCAGTGGTCTCAAATGCCGAAAAGATCTCAAACTCTTCTTGGGACACGTACTGAACGCCTCGAGATGACTGCACGAAGCTGCTTGCTTTCGATGAGGTGCTTGAGGCACTGGATGAAGGCGCTGTCTTCGAGGCACCATGTTTGGCCAACAACGGGAGAACCTCATCGCCGTGACAAGCGAGGACAACGTGATCAAAATTGTCTTGATCGATCTTTCCATTCTGAGCATTGATCCAGGCGACGCTTACCAGGCCCTCGAGCTTGGCTGCTGGCCGCAAAACGTTGGCAACTTCACAGGAGAGGTGACAATGCAAGCGATCTTTGGGGTACTGCTCAAGAATTGCATCGATATATCGGCGCGAGCCTCCGGGTATCGTCAGCCATGGCGGTCGGTCAGCTAATGTCGAGAGAAGATGATGATTCCACATGAAGCGAATCAGCGTGTTTGCGGGGAACTCCAGACTGGCTTTGTCTGGCGAAGTGCTCCACACTGCGGCAGTCATTGGGATGAGGTAGTCGTCGCGGAATGCTTGCGAATAGCCTTCACGATCCAAGTACTCTCCGATTGTCATGTCAGCCGCCTGCTTCCTCTTGCTGCGAATGAATCCTGGTCGCCACGTTGCATCGTCATCGTCAGCAAGGATGTCGAGAGCGAATTGGTTGAATCGAACAATATCGAATATCATTCGCCAATGCTGTGGCCGGAAGATGTTGCGTCGCTGTGCAAATATGCCTTGTGGCTCTCCCGACCATTCGAATTCGCCTCGATTCCTGGAGACACCAAACGTCATCTCAGTGTTGACGGGTTCGACACCAACATGGTTGAGGAATCGGATGAAGTTGGGGTAAGTGGCGGTGTTCATGACGATGAATCCAGTATCGACATCGATAGTCTTGTTGCCAGAATTGAATGGCTGAGTGTTGGTATGACCTCCCAAGCGGTCGGCTTTCTCGAAGATGTGCACCTCGTAGTCAGTATCTCTCAGTGCCCATGCTGCTCCCAAGCCAGCGCAGCCACTGCCCACGATGGCGACCTTCTTTCTCGTTGGGGGAGCCATTCTCTTCTGCACGCTGTTTGCTTGTGTAGATTTGCGCTTGAACAGATGCATCAAATTAATAGTTGTTGATCTGCATTCATGTGTCAGACAGCAGGCGCAACGGCCAGAAGCAGTCGCGAGGTTGGGAGATTGTGCATGATGGCAAGACTACCCGGACAGGCCATGGGTCCGGCGGGAAGAAAGTATGCTCGAGCACACTATTCACCGTCCTTTTGCTGTACGAGCACGATCTTGATGGCATTTTGCGATCGCAAGTAGTCACGACGTCTGCAGTTGCATCGCAAACATGCACGAAACTGCAAAGCGGCGAAAGAGCGGAGCAGGTTCGTGGTCCTGGTCATCGTGATCGCTTTGTCTTGTGCACGTGAACGCCACGCTCGCGCCACAGCTGATCATCGCAGCCTCCAACATCCTGGAGGCATCAACCACCGACTGTGAACACTTGACATTCAACGTACATATCTACCACCACGCTCGAGAATTCTGGTTCCCAGTACATACCTACACGCGACCGAGAGATTCTAGTTACGGCCCTCGTCTAGCGCATCCCGAACATCACAAACGCCGGCGACCATGTCGAACCCACTGGACACCGATGCGGGATCCGAGCTGTTCAGCAACTATGAGGCCGAGTTGAAGCTGGTGCAGGCAGATATATCGCAAAAGCTAGATCAGATTCCTGAGCTGTCCGGCGAGCAGCGCAAGACGTTCATCGCTCAAGCCGAGCGAGCGCTGGAGGAAGCCCGAGAGTTGCTGGACTCGATGCGATTGGAGAAACAGAACATCCCACAGTCCTTGAAAGTCAAAGTCAACCAGAGATTCCGAAATTACGAGAGCGATGTGGATGCAGCGAAGCGAAAGCTGAAGAGCCTGTCGACCGATGACCGCCATGCACTGTTTGGAAAGCGGTATACAGACAACCCGACACAGGATGATCAGCTGGCACAAAGGCAGCAGCTTTTAGGTGGTACAGAGAGGCTCGAACGTTCGAGCGGCAGATTACGGGAGTCGCAAAGGATCGCGTTGGAGACAGAGGACATAGGCCGAAACACACTGGCGGACTTGAGCAGGCAGCGTGAGACTATCGAGCATACTCGCGGTACGCTTCTGGAAAGCGAGGGATACACAGACCGGAGCAACAAGACCTTGAAGGGCATGGCAAGAAGGTATCTACCAAGTCTTTGGTGACGGGTCAGTATCACATTTCGCTGACCTCTTTGCAGGATGGCAACGAACAAGATCATAACAGTCGCGATCATCACTGTTTTGGTGATACTCATCATCGCAGTCGTCGTGAGCAAATTCAGATGATGAGACCACGAAATCATGGCGGCGTTTGTACGTTAGGTGCATGGGGTATTGGGCATGACATTCGAATATCTGTACAGCTTGAACTAATGCGACAGTACTTAGAGTACCCGCTTCACACTTCAAGTGTCGTTCCCAGCCAACGATTGCTGATAAGCCGTGGATTATACCATACAGGTTGTGTTTTGGACCAAGCTCGTTCCAATTCCTGTAGAGCCTTTTCTTTGGACATATCCGTCCCCGTGGATTTCTCCCCCTTCTCTTGCATATCTTGCACCAACAGTTCCTTCGCGCTCTCACTCCCGGCTCCAGAGAACCCGCTCTGAAATTCGAACTTCACGTTCTTGATCGAACGGAAGCCTTGGGCAGCGTACAACACGGCACTGGGCTTACAACTCCTTCCGCCAAACGCACACATCTCAAGTGTGAAGCTTTCGAGCGGCACTTCCCTCTCCATCAAGACAGCCTTCACATACGCCATCAACGCCAGCAGGATTCGTTCATCCCATGGCTCCTGCGGAACGAACAAAACAATCCGGAGCTTATGCACCCATTTCAGCACCTCCTCATACTCCTCAATCTTGCAGATCTGTTTCCGAGTCCAATCCTGAGCCAGCAGACTAGCTGACGGTGCAGTATAGAACTGGAGTTCATGTCTCTTGTACAAGAATTTCCAGTGCTTCATTTCTCATTCGACGGCAGATGATAAGCAGAGCATGGCAATTTCGGGATCTGGTTTGCTTGAGGCGCTTTTGTGTCCAGCTCTGTGTCCAACTCCAGACGTGGCGTTGAATGTAGAGTGGCCGTGTACGTGTGACTCCGAGGACATCGTGGTAGATTTCGAGGCGGAGTTCGGCAGGGAGACGGAAGAAGAGGCTGGAGTGTTGATTATTCGTACCTGTGGAGTGCTGTCTTCGTCGGAAGCTGGAGAAGGATGTCATAGGACTTTGTGATCGAGACATTGTGATGCACGTGTGTTAAGTACCTGACAGGCCTTTCGTATACATATATTGCAAAAAATCCGCTGCCTAAAGGCTATTCATCACTATCAATGGTAGAGACAGGTGTCTTCGGATTCCCGACCACTGTCCGAGAAATCCATCTGTTGTTGCCTATCAGGCGTGCTTCTTGACAAATTGCAGCAAAGCCGTATCAACAATCTCTGGATGAGAGAAGGACAAAAAGTGCTGCCCGCCTTCTACCACTTGAAGCTTTGCATCGCAGTTGGTAAACAATTTGATCTCTTCTTCCGCATTAGCAACCTGTACAATCAGCGTCAGTAACACGTTCACATTCTTCCACCACTGCCACTTTACTCACGCTATACACCTGATCCGAAGTACCATGCATCCAAAGCACAGGACACTTCACATCCGATAACCTCGAATGCAATCCATCGCGCTCCCTCAAGTTGATAGCAGCCATACGAGCTCGACGTCTCCCATCATCACCTTGATAATTCGACTTGATCGTCTCAGTCCAGAATTTGCGTGTCTCAGCGGGAACATCTTGACCAAAACCCACATCGATCAAGAAATTACAGTAGTCGTCCGAGGGCACGAAGTCTGGCGTGGGAGTCGTGGTCGTCCATTCTTGAATCGTACCACCGAGGGCATCGAAGCCTTGCCAGCAGCCGAGCTGACGAGTTCGCTCAGATTCGTAGTCCATCGACGTGCCCAGTGGGATGATGCCGGCGATCTTTGCTTACAGTCAGCGATGAGGAAAGCGAAAATGGCTTTCAGTACTGACCTTCTCTGGTGCCAAAAGTGCCATTCTGACACAGATCCACCCGCCTTGCGAGGTTCCAAGGACAAAGACTTTGCCTCGAATATCTAGAGCTTCGAGCACTTGAAGATTCATGATGGCGGTGTCCCAGTACGTGTAGTTTTCAGTAGTGGTACGACTGTACTTCGTTCTCAAAATGCATTTCCACGAATTATCATCATCTCACCTACGTCTGACCATGCCCAAGCAGCTCAATTGATATGAGATTGAGCGCATTCGTCAAGTTCTTGTTCGCATACTGCGATTTGTACAACTCGCTCGAAGTAGTAAAACTGTTCACCAGTACCACAGTTGGCTTTGCAGGATCATAAGGATGTGGCATCTGGTATGCGGCATCGATGCCGCCCAGATGAGGCACATGAACAGTCTTGGTGTTAGGCATATTGTTCCAATGTGCAGTCAGTTCGAGAATTCGTTGTTGTGCAACAACAGCAGCACCTCGGATCTTTGTAGTCATAGACAAGAAGCGGGACAACGTCTAGTTCGCGACTTGATTGGATGTTCTACCTCGGTATAGTGGCCCCAGATCTGTCTACCATGATCTCAATCTTCGTTCGAAAGGACGAGTCTCGCTTATGCGGAAGCGGGGCCTTGAGCGGGGCCTGACTTCGAGCGCCCCTTCCCAGTACAGACTTGCAGCTGTCAATGTACCAAGGTACAGCCGCCATAGCCAGAACAGCTTCAACTATGGCCGAAAAGAGTCGAGACACACTGACAAACGGAAACGACTCTGGACTGTTGTACGCCGCTGGGTTCAATGCGCACAAGCAATTGAATTCTACCACCACGGAGGATCTGAGGGACTTCGAAGCATTCAGCACTGATGCCAGAGGCCCTCGAGTTCTATTCGCGGGATGGAGTACTACAGTGATCATCGACGGGACTCGAGTGCTTAGCTTGGGATACCAGCGAATTGACCAAGACCTGGGCCCTTTAGCCCAAGAGCTACATTCAGCCATTGGAGACCATGATGCATTCAAGGCATGTCTCGACGATGCGGGACGCCTCTATGTCGTCGAAGATGACAAGAGCGGCGGACATGTTCTCGTGTGCAAAAGCGTTGATTCCTCCCCTCGCATCGGTCGATTGGCTCTGGCGTCGAACAATCGCATTGCTGTGACCGCCAAGCAGGCACCGAATGGCAATCTCTGTCACCTGACTGAGTTCGAAACGTATGAATCGTTTCTGAAATGGTATGAAGATCCTAGTGGCGAGGGCAATTACCCTGTCGGTCATCATATGCTGCCAGGCAGACCGAAAGACCTTCGATCGAATGTAGCGACCTTCATCATGCTCTTTCATGATGGTAGCGTCTGGACATGGTAAGTTACACAACAAGGCCAAGGAGTCTACCTTGTTACTGACTGGTTCAGGGGAGACTCGAGATACCAGTCTCTGGGTCGGCGTATCACCGGGGATGGTGCCACACCAGCTCATCAACCAGGAGTAGTAGAAGACCTTGGAGGCCTAGTCATCGAGTCCATTGCGGCTGGAGGCTGGCAGGCGGCCGCGATCTCTGAGGACAAGACCCTATACCTATGGGGCGCCGCGGCGCCAGGTGGTGAAGATCGTATCAAGAGCCTTGAACCGGGAGAGCTCAGCCTGGTGACGATCTCCGATAGTCCAGATTCAGAACCGCTCGACGTGACGAGTGTCAGCTTTGGGAGCGATCACATTGCTGCAGTAGCAAATAGCGGGCTCTATGTCGCTGGGAGGAACTCAAATGGCCAGCTTGGAATCGGCCGTGGAGATGCTTTCCTCGCAGACTGGCACAAAGTCGAGCATCTGTCTGGAGTCCAACAAGTGATATGCGGCCCTTGCTCAACTTTTGCATTGGCAGCCGGACCAAACGATTCAGCTGAGAAACCTTGACAAGCCCATCGTCAGGTTGATCACGAATCCAGACAGGACCGCAAACTGCCTTCTGCGGCTCCAAACGCCTTCCTCTCTCATCAACCAGAACGCTCCACCTATAGGCCAGAAGAACCCAATCAAGTTGCCGTACAGCATATCCTCCAGAGCACCGGCATCCTCTGAGTCAAACCCTCCGTTCTCCTGAGCATCGCCGGTTCCTCCGGCGGCTCCCTGATCCAGCCACCTCTCTTCCAGTGCTAGCAGTTCCTGGCCCATAGGCATGGTATCGGGTGTATGTGTGTGAGCCTGTATAGCTAGAAATTGTGCTCTTAGATCAGCTACTTCGGCTGGAGCAAAGCCAGCTGCTAGAAGGCGATCAAAGCCGCGAGGGGCAGGTGTGGTGGTCGTTTCATGGTGCTGCTGTTGCTGTTGACCGGCGCTAGTCTTTGCATCTTTCGAAAGCAGCGCTGCGTCCGCTGACTCTGCTGTTGTTCTCTCTCCTGCGAGCTCATCTGCAGATAGTGTATCGCCTATCGAGCAATGAATGTATACCCTAGGTGCCAGATCCCGCACTGGCTGCTTCCCCTTCGCTTTTGTACTCTTCGCTTCATCATCTCGGACAGGAGGTGGTCGTGTGATGCTAACACTATTCGAGATCGCGGAGTCGTCGACGAGGACTTTGCCAGAGTGGATCAGTCGTAGGCGCGCGTTGGATGCCGGGGCTGGAAGCTGCTCGCGCAGTTGTTGTTTGAGAGACGCGATGGAAACATGTTCGGGATTCGTGACGTTGAGCACCACATCGGGATTCGACGTCGAGAAGCGTACTACGACGTCTATTGCCTCATTCGACAAGGACATTGTCGAATGGTAGGACTGCAGACGGGAAGCCGCTGTATGCTGTCCCACTCAAGTCCGTCCGTGTTTCCGTAGCTCGGATGTGTCAGCAATTGCGAACCACAGCTATGATGTTGTTTGCGGCCTTTCGGTCATTGCATCAATACTTTCCGGGTTCATTGCGAACGAGCCTCAAGCATACGAGGTACCTGATCGCATTCTGGCGTGAGAAGTGATATTGCAGCAAGCTGGAAGATCGAGCTGTGTGCCTGCACAACATCGCTTTGGCGTCACTTCCATTTCAAGCAGCAGACGAGAAGCGTTCATCGACGGCAAAGACAACGTTCCAATACATCGGCATTGCTAAGGAAGATGGCGATCGTCCACATTGTACTGTTTGAATTCAAGCCAACAGTGACGCACGCACAGGTTGAAGATGTAAGTTTGGCACATGCTCATTCCAGTTCAGTAATACTGAGCCACGTTGAAATAGGTCTGCACTCGCATGCTGGCCCTAAAAGACAACTGCATCCACCCAACAACGAACCAGAAATACGTCAAGTCATATGGTGGCGGACGAGACACATCTCCAGAGGGACTACAAGTAGTTAAGCCCTCCACTGACCATCAAAAGACCAACAAACTGACATCCATGTCAGGGAGGATTCTCTCATGGCTTCGTGAGCGAGTTCGAGTCAGAAGAGGATCGCAAGTACTACTTGGAGAAGGATCCCGCGCATTTAGAGTTTGTTGCGAGTCTGAAAGACGTGATTCAGAATGTCCGTGTGCTCGACTTCGAGCCAGGAAAGTTTTAGGTAGTAATAGATGCTGAATCTGATGCTGTTGCTTCTGCCATGCTATATCTTTTATGGTGGTCATTGGCTTCCGGCCTGCCTGTCGCTCGAACGCAATCAATGTAAATGCTATACCATTGCTGTACAGGGGCGTTTGGCTATGATATGCTGAATGATTCTCCACAGCCACATTGTTCCGCTACGAATATTGTTAGTGGTATTCATGCCAGAGTGCAGAAAAGGATACTCACTGATGTTCGGATTCTTGAAGAGGAATCGCGCGCTAAGCTTATCCTCCAACCAGTCCATTTCACTTCCGATTATGCTGAACAGTGCCTTGCTGTCTATCAAGACTTTGACGCCATCCTGTTCTACGGTCTCATCGAATGCTCCAGGCTTGTCCACGTACTCCAAATGGTATGCTAGCCCGCTACACCCTCTGTTCTTCACGCCTATCCGGATGAGTTTGCTCTCGGGTTGTTCAAATAATTCTTTCAATTGCTCCACAGCCTTGGCCGATAGTTTGATGGGAGCTTTCCTGGGCCTCAGCTTGCTCTTCTTTGGCTTAGCTGCTGCTGTCTCGGGAGTGATCGAGGGCTTAGCGGTTTGTGATGTAGATGTCGCTCCTGCGGTAGCCTTGCTTTTCTGTGCCTCTGCCTCTCCTAATGCTACGCTCGGTGGGCTGTCCTCCCGTTGCCACGGAGCTGTAGGTGGCCAGGTGTGGTGTGAGCCTCCAGATATGCTTGTCTCTGAGACGCCGCTGTTTTTCGGTGGCGGAGGCAGTTCGCTGTCCAATGTCTGCGGGCGATGTGCAGATTCAGTCATCAGCGGCCGTTTGGAGGACGCTGCTCGCGGTCGGAAGGACGAGAAAGGGCATCTTTGGGCCTTGAGACATTGTGCGCATCGCCGAGTCGAAGCCGGTTGTGATGTGAAACGGAAGATGGTCGACACTGACGGCGCAGCTGTCCTGATTGCCGCCATGGCTATGAGTAGAATCCAAGGAGGAGGTATGCGGCGGGAGTGTGTACGGCGAGATGTTGGATCGTGTGAAGGTGGCTACAGGCAAACTGATTACTGTACAAGATGCGGCGATGACCGAGGACCGTGACGTGCGAGCCGCATGCATAAGCCGTTCTGCCATCTTTTGATTGGCAGACACAAAGATGCCTGAGCGCCTGAATGTTCGCGTTTCATCGAGCTTCCAGCACGCGTTCTCAGCTTTCACATCTCAGCCTACGCCCATCCAACCCGACGAATTCAAATCAACGAGCGCATCAATTGTATACCGAAGCACTACTTGAGTCTCTCGAACGGAACAGACGCGGTCCAGCGGCATCTGTCGCATCGAAAGATAGCCACCATGGCCACGAATGGTGCAGCAGCTGCAGCACCGACTGCTGCGCAGACCGGAAACAAACCAGTCCAAATCAGCGAAGTGCGGCAAACGAACTCGCGCGAGAACCGAACAGCAGCACATTCGCACATCAAGGGTCTAGGCCTGCGACCAGATGGAACAGCAGATCCCAATGGGCAGGGTTTCGTTGGTCAGACGGCGGCGCGCGAGGCATGCGGTGTTGTCGTTGATCTGATTCGCGCAAAGAAGATGGCCGGAAAGGCCATCATGCTGGCAGGAGGACCTGGGACAGGAAAGACCGCGCTTGCGCTTGCTGTGAGCCAAGAGCTGGGAACGAAGGTGCCCTTCTGTCCCATGACAGGAAGCGAGGTGTATAGCGCAGAGGTGAAAAAGACGGAGGCATTGATGGAGAACTTCAGACGAGCCATTGGGCTGCGTGTCCAGGAGCGCAAAGAGGTCTACGAGGGCGAGGTTGCTGAGCTGTCACCAGAAGAGACGGAGAATCCACTTGGCGCATATGGGAGGACGATTTCACATTTGCTCATCACACTGCGAAGTTCGAAAGGCACGAAGAAGTTGAGACTGGATCCGAGCATCTACGAGGCCATACAGAAGGAGCGCGTGCGGTTGGGGGATGTCATCTACATTGAAGCAAACACCGGCGCGGTCAAGAGAGTGGGGAGATCAGACGCATTTTCGACCGAATTTGACCTGGAAGCGGAGGAGTACGTTCCTGTGCCCAAGGGAGATGTGCACAAGAAGAAGGACATCGTGCAGGACGTGACACTTCACGATCTGGACGTGGCCAACGCGCGACCGCAGGGCGGTCAAGATGTTATGAGCATGATGGGCCAATTGATGAAGCCGCGCAAGACAGAAATCACAGAAAAGCTGCGAGGCGAGATCAACAAGGTCGTGAACAAGTACATTGATCAGGGCATTGCGGAACTGGTCCCTGGAGTCCTCTTCATCGACGAAGTCCACATGCTAGACATCGAGTGCTTCACCTACCTCAACCGAGCCCTCGAATCCACCATCTCACCCATCGTCATCCTCGCATCCAATCGAGGGCAAACCACAATACGCGGCACAGGCTCCGTACAAGCCAACGACCCAGGCCTCATCTCTGCCCACGGTATTCCTCCAGACTTCCTCGCACGATTGCTAATCGTGCCTACTCACCCATACACCGCCAACGAAATCCGCACAATCATCCAAATCCGCGCCAAACTCGAATTCGCAACGCCCACGGCGCCACAATTGGCAGATAACCCACAAGCGCTCAAGGTCTCAGCAACGCTCAGCCCAGAAGCCCTCGAAGAACTCACTAAGCGTGGCGAGACGGTTTCTCTGCGCTACGCGCTACAACTGCTCGCGCCGGCTAGCATCCTCGCTCGAGCTCGTGGCAGCGAGGGTAATGTCATCAGTGCTATGGACGTCGAAGAAGCCACTTCACTTTTCTGGGACGCGGGACGAAGTGCCAATCAATTGCGCGAGCAGGCTTCGATGTTCATTTCGTGAAAAAGTAGCAGTTTGATGGAAATGGAACAAGGTAATGGCCAAGTTTCGAATTCTTGTCACGGGCCCACGTATTCGATGGCATGCGATCTCCTAGTAAGCAGACCAGACGATGATTGTAGCAGTGGAATTTTGCACACCTGTTGCGCGAGCCACGCCGTCCCTGGTCGTCGAGTATTCGAGGCGAGAAGGAGAGGGTTCCGCACGGGACCCACGTTGATTTGGCGGCAATTGATGCAAACTGCATGCATTGGCCAGCGCACTATTACGATTGCGTTCTGTATTATAGAGAACGAAAGAGAGATACGATATGTCCTCATTAGCTGAATGTTCGATCGCAGCCGTTCAATTCTCCGCGCCTCATCTGCTCCCTTCACTAATCTAAACCATCATATCCAATTGAGGTGTTCACATTCATACTAAAAGGAAAGCTCAGAAAAGGTAGGCACAAGTCTTGTATTGGCCGTATATAGTCATTACATCGTTATTGTTACACGCTATCTTTTTCCCAGTCCTGTCAATCCATAGCATTCAAAAAGAACCTCCTTAGATTCTCGCCACATCTATTCGCACACAGGGTATCATCGCTCGAAAGAACATATCAAAACATCCAGCCTATGAGATCGTGGCCATAGCTCGTCGTCTCAGGCACATTGTTGAAAGGGCGCAGCAAATTTTATACAAATGAAGCTGCTGACCTGTCGTCCATGGAAGCTTTCAACGATGAGGCAGGTTGCGTGGATTTCTGCGATCCATGTGTTTCTGGATCAGATGTCCGCCGTATTCGGTCATGTGTAGCGAAGTCCTGCAGAACAGGACAGTGGCTATGGTTATTCGGCTGTTCCGCGTGGTTTTTATACTGTGGTGGTCTTCGATAATCGGCTGGATCTTCTCGGAGGAATTCTGCGAGAGTGAGACTTCGGCCTGCTCGACGGAATTCGTCTTCGAGTTCGACATCGTCGTCCTTGTCGTCTTGTAATCGCCAGACTGTGGCGAATTCTGGTGGAAGGGCGCTGTTTTTGCGTCTGCTTTCGTCGTGCGTGGGAAGGGCGGTGTCCATTGAGGCTGCCACTGATGGTTTGAATCCGAGTATCTTGCGCCAGAAACCCCATACGAATGGCAGGTTGGCCACGAGCAAAGCGGTTGAACTTTCTCTGACATACCAGTATGTCCACATGGATCCAAAGGGTTCGCTAAATGAGTAGACTTTGTTTAGGATGGCTGCGAGGATGACGAAGATTCCAAGAGAAAAAATGCCGACCAGGGGGATCTTTTTCCGCCAAGGTAGTTTCATCTTCAAGAATATCGGCAGTCCTATCGCGAGCATGATGAGATCGCTGGTCAAGTTGAGACATGCGTTCAGAATCAGGTGATTCGTTGCGGCGTTGCATTGTGATGAGTTGGGTGGCACTGCCCAATACTGAGAGAATGGCCGGCACCAGACTCCAAGATATAATATGACCATGACCACGAAAGCCACGATTACGCCGCCCAGGAGTACCTTGATGGCGATATTCTGCCATCGGAGCGTGGTCAACCTGTACACGAGTTAGTCCACGCGGTACACGCAGATTACGTTCACTTCAATGACATGACTAACCTCAGGTACAAGATCAGCACACAGATCTTGGCGAGCCATATAGCAACATTTTGGCAGTTCTCCAGTACCAAGATCAACTTGCTCCCTCGAATACGTTGTTGAATATCTGCCTCGGTGAGGGAGCTGATGTCGAATCCTTCTGGAAAGAGGTTGCTGCTCGTGTTGGCAACAATGTTTATCGTGACAAGGAACACGATGTAAAAGCATATCGCAAGCAGCATGAGGATATCATCTGCCTGCGGCTTAAAGCCTCGGGCCATCCAGCGGGATGCACTGAGCGGAGCAATTAGCCACCAAGGTCGCAACAATTGGGCAATTCTTCCACATACAATCTACTCGCAGCTATGATGATGACAATGGAGAACCAGATGGAGGACTCGACGATCAGAGGAGGCATGGTTGGGAAGAAGGTTGCTCGTGGGCTGGGCCCAGGGCCAGGTGTCAAGGGTACTCTTGTGGTGATGCGAAGACGTGCCGCTCGTGAACCCGGCGGGGCATTGTGATGGAGCCGCCGCAATTCAGCGCATCAGTTGCAGTGCGAGGCAGTCGCGACACAAATGGCAGAAGAGAGCCGCGTGTGGATGGGGGCGAGAGCAAAGGAGGAGGAGGAGTGCGTGAGAGCGGCATCGAAGGTAGCGCGGCCGGAAGAACGCTGGGCTGGTGGATGTGAGCTGAGTGCGCCTCCAAAATGGGGCTGGCAGGCACGGCGGAAGAGGCTGCATGAGAGAACGCTGCGCTGGGGCACGCCGTTATCTCGCCCCCGCCGATGCGGCTGCATCCGCTCACCAATCTTGGCTCGTCGCTAGCCGGACAGCGTGGATTTGTGCATCAGGGCAGAGAACAGCACTGCACTCGATGGTGGCATGGGATGCGGCAAAACTGCCCTGCCCAGACATACATGCCGGCGTGCGGACCTTCGTCGCTGCCCGTTCTGAGAACGATCCGGACTGCTGAGGCAGCGGCCACGCGAGCAAGCCGACGCGCTAGTGGAACTCTGTCCCTCCACCTCCGGCTGCATGCTGGCCTCCTCCGAATCCTCCCACGAGTACGAGCATCAGGTCCCACTCTCCGCGAACGACATCTCACAGCAGGATGGCGCTCGCAGTATGCCGGTCAGCAAGCGACGAACTGCACCCCATCCCATAGAGGACTACGAGCATTCGGTCCTTACCCGACCTGCAGCATCGGCACGATGTAGACTTCAACGGTAGCTCTCAACTAAAACAAGCCTATCGCCGTACCATGTGCCAGGGAGCTGGATCCTCACTTGCACAGCTCCTGTTCGTGCCGAGACCACTGCATCGAGCTCACCACAAGCACCAAATCAGGAAACTGGCCGAAAGGGTACAGTACTCCTGCAGCACTGCATACGAAGCATACGTTGGCGGCACTCAAAAACACGTCGAGGACTGCTTCCACTGTCACAAGCTGACGCACCCGCATTGACGCTAAACGGTCACAACCTGTAATCCTCCACGCTTTGATGATGAACGATAGGAGCGGAATTGCAAATGTTGTTGCTTCCCAGTGGAAGCTTCTGGCACTTGTACTGACATCTGAGATGCAAACCGTCCTGGAGCCCTGCACTATTGACCTCGCTTGCTAGGTCGTCCGCACAATGTTTATCAAATCCCTACTGGTCTGGAAGCACTCCTCGAATGTCAAGCACAGGCCCTCAGGACCCTTCTCTCGCTGGTTGGAGCCAAGCCGTGCTGCAAAAATCGGGCCCATGTCTTTACAGCGACACTAAACAAGTCATTGTTTCGAAGCTGGCCAAAAAATCTACTGCCGTCAGACAATCTGCCTCATTCGAGTTCAACAAGTCAAAATGTTGAATTTGCTTCACCAGACGTGCCGTACGTTCTCCTATGCAGAAGACGGTTCGCAAAGCTGTGCGTACAGCCAGGAATGCTCCATGATAGGTGCCGCTGCCTTGTGGCTGAGAGCTTGAAGACGCCCAATCAGCCTTGCTACGACGAAGGCAACCGCGCAGCTTGTGTCGTGCATCATGATGATATCGAAAGCCTTGAATAGCTGGACAAACGAGCTCCTGGCTCCGTCGAGATCGTGAAGCTGATGCCGCCATGTCTCATGCCTACAATGGCTTGAGTGCTGATGCCTGCGAGATCAGAGTGCTAGATTTAATTGCTTCGTCGTCCACAGACTCACTGGTACATTGCGAGCTCCGCCACATCTCGCTCAACGAAGAGCGTATGAGCTGCTACGACACTATCTCGTACTGCTGGCAAGGTGTTGAAAGGACCGCACCCATACTGCTCAATGGCAGTCTTATCAAGCTTCCACACAGCACAGAGTCCGCTCTGAGATGTATGGCAGCGAGAGTTGACCAGCAGCCCGTCTGGATTGATGCGATCTGTATCGATCAGAACAATGTCATCGAACGGCAGCAGCAAGTGGCCATGATGGGAAGAATATACTCCCGCGCCCAACAAACTCTGGTCTTTATCGATCTTGTAGGTGAGTGGCTCAGAGCAAAGTGATTCACTATCTCCACTGACCCTCACACCAGGCCCTCTGGCGCAACGTGCGTATCAGAGCATTTTAGCCATCTACCGGGAGATCAAGCGAGCATTTCTTGTCAGAAAGACCTTTGCAGAGGTTGTAAAACCAGGGCCCATATACCTGCGCGCTTCTGCTGCGATGCAGATTACGCTGGATGAAGAAGCTCTCACGTTTTTCTTCTCTGCTCCATGGTTCAGGTGAGCAGGTCACAGGCTTATCCATTAAGTTCTCGGTCTGATTGCTACGATACTGCAGACGTGTTTGGGTGGTTCAAGAAGTTGTGCTGGCGACGCGAGCGAAATGTCATTTCGGCGGTCAAACTCTTGAATTTCAAGTCGTGATTGAAGTTGCGGTCTGGCTACGAGAATACTACTCCGGGTTCATTTCGAATGAGTTGCTTACTGGCACGGGTCTCAAGAACACCCCGCGGCTCTGGGAACTGGGAACGGAGTTCACTCAGCATGGGACGGTACCGCTCGGCGATCTTATGATACAAACACGGGGATTGGATGCGACTAACCCAAGAGACAAGGTGTTTGGGCTTTTGGGTCTGCACAAGATCAAGAACAAAGTGTTCCGCGACCTCGTGGCTCCTGACTACAGCAAGACAGTGGCTGAAGTATTGAGAGATGCCACACGCTATGCCTTATTGACCTCTGGGTACAGCGCGTTGCGCTTGTTGGAAATGGTTTCGCGTCGAGAGGATTTCGACTTCCAAGCTGCTGACTTTCCCTCGTGGGTGCCGCGATTCGATCGCGCATGGGACAAAAAGGTAAGAATGTTCATTGAACCTTCTTTGCGACGTCTGTGGAATAGGAGACTGCACTGCGCATTAAATCCTCGTAGATCACGCTGCTGCTGCTTTGACGTCTCCTCCTACAATTGCTCACGGAGTCGATACAGATCGATCCCCGCCAGCTTAGCTATCACGAGTCCAGCAGCAGACCGAAGACTATCGACAGAACTCTGATCTGGCTCAATCACGACTCCCATAGCATATATATGCGCGGCTGCTTCATAGATGTCGTTGCCGATGCATCCCCTGTTCGCGATCATGCAACTGACACCTTCCTCAGCGGCTGGTTCGCCGCCGCTCACAACTTCGCGTGCCGGACCAAATGCAACACAAAAGACCTGGCGCGCATCCTGATCGCGGACACAACCTTCTCGAGAACACAAAGCACGCCTGAGGATTGGAGTGGATATGCCGATCTGCAAAGCGAAGCAAACAGCCCGTTCGCAGCTGAGCACTCATCTGCATCGAACAACGGCTCAAGCAAGGCACAGCATGCGTCGCGGCACTATCGGCTTGCTTTCGACACCTTCACCCGCAATAGATGTCTCTTTACCACCACAGGGGGTCGTTTAGGTGAGAGAGTCTGCTGTTTGCGCGCAATGGACGCGTGGACAAAATTCCAAGCATATTGATAGTCACTAAGTCTACAACAGGTCTAGGACCCAGACTCACCCGCCGTGGCGATCTCATTGTTTTGTTCGATGGCGCTCGTTTTCCCTTCATCGTTCGCTCCTCATACTCAGATCATTATTCTCTGTTGGGACAATGCTACGTGGACGGTTGCATGGAGTGGCAAACCGCGCTCACAAGCCCTGAACAGCATGCGCTGCCTGTTGCAAGGCATATACTATGCTTGCGATGAGATGAAGAACACGCTGCAAGCTCTTGGAACACGATTTCGAAACTGGCCGGTATTCTTGTACAGTAACAGTCCTATTAAAGAGCCAGACTTCTACGAGATCACTTCATCTAATCAAATCATCGGAACATCATCCTCTGGTCAAGGCTTCGCAGGATCTCTCGATCTCTTACTCTCTCAGTCATTGCTAATCGGGAGTTGCTGGAAAGTCCAATTTCCATCCTGAAGGTCTGATATGCTCAATACGAGCGATGGCTTCTTCTTCTCGCTTTCATGAGACGAGGCCTTGTTTGATCGTTCACCTTTAGGGAACGCGGTGTGTTGCTCTGATGGAGCTGGCGATGGTACCTTTGAATCAGACTGTGCAGAGCTGT
Source organism: Cercospora citrullina (assembly GCA_013365195.1). NCBI lineage: Eukaryota > Fungi > Ascomycota > Dothideomycetes > Mycosphaerellales > Mycosphaerellaceae > Cercospora > Cercospora citrullina. Next base: position 274,476 of record JAASFF010000614.1, on the reverse strand, counting down.
GGCGACTTTGGGGCGCGCGATTTGTTGATCCCTGTGTATCGCTGCCTGGACGACTTCTTTGCGCCTTGCTGTCGTCGACATTCGCTACTGTGCTACTGGGAGAGGATGATCTGCTGCTGGTCGTTGACACAGTGGGTGCCCTTGTGACTCGCGAGTGGTGGCTCGATGATGCTTTGGAGGAAGCACTTGTCGAATTGTTGCTCGTGCGGTGGACTGATTCCGCGGTATCGTTCATCCTCTCTTGTGTATTTTGACTTTGCGTCTTGATAGCGGGTGCTTTGTCGACCACCTGCCGGCTAGATGAAGCTCTGGGAGAAATATTTCTTGAAAGGTCACTCGCGTCGCGACCGGAGCTCGAAAGATTGCTTAGTCGCTCCTTTGTTTCTGGACCTGGACTTTGGATCCCAGTCACTGATGACTGGTCCACGATGTGCCTGCTGGATGAAGCTCTGGAGGCAATAGTCTTTGACACACCGCCGGCGTGGTGCACAGAGCCCGTACGACTCATGATCTTCTCTGCTCTCTGCGTGCTTGGACTTCGAGATCTTGCGATGGGTTCTTGCTTTACAACATGTCGGCTCGACGAAGCCTTCGACACGATGCTTCTCGCATCATTGTTCGCGCGTCTGGGGGATGTTGGAACCGTGACAGTGCTTGTACGGCTACCTGCTCTCTCTGATCTCTGTTCGCTTGGACTTCGTGAGCTTGCTTGGTCGACCACTTGCCGGCTTGATAGGTCCTTCGATACAACAAGTGTTGGACCGATGCTCTCGTGGTGAGAAGATGGCGCAGCTTTCACGGAGCCATTACGCTTGCTTCCTGCGTCCATTCTTTGCGTACTCCGACTTTGAGACCTTGCAGCCGGTGCTTGATCGACGACATGCTGTTTCAATAAACATCTGGAAGCGATACTTTTTGTGTGGTCGCTACCGGGATGGAGGGGCGATGAAGCCAACTCAGACGCTGTGCTGTTGCTCACTCTTCTGGATTCTTGAGTACTGTAACTTTGGGATTTCACAGCAGATGGTTCTTTGACGATGTGCCGGCTTGACGATCTTCTCGAGACACTGCTCCTCGGATGGCTGCTCGCAGGGTGAGGAGACGGTGGAATCTCTACAGGGCCCTTCGGGCTGCTCGATCTTTCCGTCCTTTGCGTGCTTCGGCTTCTTGATCTTGCTGCACTGGGTGCTTCTTCGATGATGTGCCGGCTCGAGGGCGTCTTAGGGGCAATCCTTCCTGTATGGTGGCTTCCAGAACGTGAGGACTTCGAAGCAGCCATAGAGCTCGCACGGCTGCTTACTCTTTCTGACCTGTGCGTGCTCGGACTCTGTACCCGTATGATCAGTGCTCGGTCGTCATTGTGCTGGCTTGACTCATCATCTCCTGAAGGTCCTGCAGACCGCCTCTCTTCTCCGTTGGAGGTAGCCTCGTTCAACGATGCCGGACCCCTCCTCAACAAGGGGGCGCCATCGTCATCTCCATCACCATCATCACCACTTCCATCTTCATCATCATCCTCGCCTCCGCCTCCATCTCCATCTTCATTTCCACCTTCATCTTTCTCTCCTCCACCACCTGCCGCAATCATTTTCTTCCCCTCACCACCAACATCCCTCCCCTTCTCCCCTCGATGCCTCCGATGTCTCCGTCTCTTATGCTTCCCCTCCAACACATGCTCAAGTCGTTTGACCTCCTTCCTCGCTGCCTTCATCTCCACCCTCAAAAACTCATGCAACTCCTGCAACAACGTCAACCTCACCGATCCATTAGGTCTCTTCTCTCGTGTCTTCGCTAACTGCGAAGCAATCGAGATCAATTTCGGCAAGTATTTCAATAGCCCTTGAGACTTTGATTTCGATTTCGATTTCGGCTTCGCGTCCAGATGAGCTGTTCTTGATGAAGGCTCAGCTTCCGCTGAGATTTCATGTCTTTCCAATTCGTGCAGTACGATCTCGATGTAAGGTTCCGAGACCAGGATTGCGCGTCGTAGAGTTTCTAATGTGAAGTGGTTGTCAGCTTCCAAGTCTCGACTTCCCAACGCTTCGAGAAGAAGCCTTGCAGCACTCGCCAGTGTGGAGAATAAGGCAAGTTGTGGTGGTGCGGGAGCAGTGGCTGGCGCAGGAACATTTGCTGATGGAGGAGCGTCTGCTCGCGAAGGAGCGGAAGCGTGGTCAGATTGTGATGCAGCCTTCGAACGCTGCGACCGCGCCATAGCGACAAGTTGATTCAGTTCAGTTCGGTTCAGTTCTGCAGAGAGATAGAGAGGTGTCTTATACTCAAAGTACTTATTCATGCCCGGGGCCCCTTTGCCTTGAAGCTTCTGGATTAGCATCTTTTTTGTTGTGCTGCCTCCTTCTGATCAAACAGTCCCGTGAATGCAAACACACGCCACTCATCATCAATTGTCAGGCGCGCGCCCATTATCATGTGTTGGCAACAGTGTCCCTTATGACCCACTCATCATTCACAAACAACTCCCCACAATGCCTCAGTCTTGGTCTGGACATTGCAATGCTTCTTTCATATGCACTGCTTCATTTCGATTCACCCGCCACCAATGGTGAACCGCGCTGGCTAGAATCTGGTGTCTCTGCGTGGACAGCTTTGCTGCCCTTTTCGCGCCATGTGCTGACTGCTGGGATGTTGGCGTATAAACGCTCTTCCTCAGTCTTGTACGCACGTGGGGTAAGTTTGATGAGAGTGTGCAACGGCACTTCCATCCATGGTGATTTCTCTTGTGATGACCCCATGAAGTAGGCATAGATGCAGCGGAGCACTGCTTGATGCGTGACGATGAGGATGTTTTCCGATCTCTCGAGTTCCATGATGATGGGCTCAAGGCGGATGACTACATCGCGGTAGCTTTCGCCTCCAAGGTAGCGATAATTGTATTTGTCGTCGTCACGGGCTTTGAAATCCTCGGGGTACTTTTGCTCGATTTCGCCATATGTCAGGCCGTCGCATACTCCAGAGTCCAGCTCGTCTAATGCTTTCCAACTAAGCTTCTCGTACGGAAGGTATCGAGCAGTCTGTGCTGTTCGTTTTAGAGTCGAGGTCCATACTGTGAGGGGGCGATCGCCAGCTGATTGTTTAACGAGACCTGGCAGGGCCTTGGCGTATGCCTGACCCCTTTCAGAAAGGTCCGCATCACCACCTATCTGGCCGCTCAGATTGTACATTGATTCACCATGCTATAAGCTTGTGTCAGCTATTTCACTTCTTTCACGAGCCTGAACTGCCCCACTTACCCGACTTATCCAGATCGAACGTGGCTTGATGTGCAAGTTCATCAAGTAGTACACCACTCGGGACTGTAAATAGTCCTGTATCCGGTTGATGATGACTTGTGATCCCACATCGATGATTTTGCAGTACGTCAGGTCGCTCTCATCCTCGTCCAGCGTTTGATAGACCCTCTCGTACATTTTGATCCTTTCGCGGAAGTCTCTTGCAGCCTCTTCAGGATCTTGTCCGACGTAGTCTGGACTTGTTGTCTTGACCTCCAATATGTTGCTCATGATGATCTCCTCGTTGTCACACTTGCTCTCCACGAATAGTGTTTCGATGCCTTCGGAGTCACAGCGCTCCTTGATCCATCGCCGCCTTGCCTTGGTACTGTTTGTAGCATCGAGGATGGCTATGAGGTTTGTTGGGTGTTTGAACCAATTGACCATGTCTGCAACTGCGGCCTCCGCAGCAGCCTTGCGCAGTCGCTCGCCCTCTTTGTTCGCAGTGTCGAAGAAGGATGCGTTTGGCTGGGGGGTCGCAGTACGACGGTAGTTGCCTACGTTGAAGCATTTCGCGGTAATGCTGAGCCAGCCGAGATAGCGAACGACTGCATGGCGAGTGTCAGTGGACTGTGCTGCCTCTGCCTATGCTAAGCAATGATATTGTAGATACCTTTCTGAGCTATCAAACTCTTGCCTCGGGCGGGCAGCCCAACCATGACCACACATATTCTTGTATCTTCAGCCTGGACACCAACACCATTAGTCGCGGTTGAGCTGCCTCGCGTGCGCATTGCTGGACGCATGAAATCTCCGGGCGCTGACTTCAACAGCTCAGGTCTGTACTGTGCGGTCCCGTTGACGTCGCCGTTTGTGGTCTCATCCATCGCGGAGGGCATCGTGTGTTTGACCTGGTGGTCGTGTGCAGCTTGCAGCAGTGCTGTGAAGAGCCGCTGGAAATGTGGATTGCACGCTCAACTGAGCTGTGTGCAGACCTCGAGCTGCAGTGGCAGAGGCAGAGTGGTGATACTTGTGGAGCGCAACGAGCCGTCTCTTAGCACGAGCATTGAAGTCGCAACGTGATGCCGCCCCCAACTCGTCCGCACGCACGACCTGGGCTGAATTTGCAGACGAGGCCTCTGCACGAGTGGACCGTGACCTGCACGCTTGCGGTATTTTGGGCGAATTCGCCTTATCGCGGGCAACAACACTGAGGCATCCGGAGTGCGGCAGGCCAGCAAGAGACAGGACGTTTGGTCGTTGTGGGTGACTTATGGCATGGGTGTGACGCGAGTCTCGAGGGTCCCGCAGTGCTTGTATCCATCCAGCGAACGTGGAAAACACATGACGCTGCTTCCGCCGGGCGTGGGCCGAGGGGCAGGCGGCCTTTCGGTTGTTTACGGAAACCAGACCATTCACCTCGCCTGGTACTCGACGACGGGTCTAAGGTGCAGAACGGCCAGTCCTAGGTCGCCGGAGGCATCACCGAACATCAACGCTACAGACGTACCCCGATGAAGTTGTATGAGCTCGTGGAGCCTGTCCGCTCGTCCTGGTTGCTCGAAGTCATCATGCCACCACGCCTTGTCCGGACTCTGAAAGGCCGACGTCTGACGAAAAATGTAGAACGCTGCTGATAGGAAAAAGGGAAACAGGCACACGACACGACACGACATATACTTTGCCAGCCGCCTTATCTGTGACTGCGCGGGACCTTGCTTCTTCGGCGCACAGGCACTCTGGGGCAACAAGCACACGCGGAAACATGCATCCCTCGTTCTGCACTATCGGACCATCGAAGTGTGAAAGCAACTGCTGCTCATTGCTGTCACCGTTTTTATGACCTGGCAGCGATGGCCACGTAGCTCACGGATATACTCAGGTCAAAGGTCTGCCTGGTGTGTGTTTCAACTTGCTGCTAACAGCTCTTTGCTCAAAGTACCTTCCTACGGACTCCTTCGGTATTGCTATCGCCTAGATTCGCTTACGATGCAACGACTCGTGGGGTCCGACGCTTCATTGAAACAGGTCTGATGTACAATCTTCCACTTCCAAAGCCGAAGAGACAAATCATGTCTGGTCCTCAACATGCTATTGCACAGTGAAAGCTTCGTTCGCGGCCGTTGCATCTTCCGCCGACTGGCTGTAATGCGTGGGGCATCGGCCTTGTTCGGTCTGCTCCTCCCGATTGATTGCATACTCAATCGAGCGATGTCCAGACCGAGGACTTATTGTAAAGTCACAGTGCCTTCTCTTTGCCTGTTGCAGAATCATGCTACCTTCCAGTGCTTCCAAGCCTAGGAAGCACTTTGGCCTGCAAGAGTGTAGTGGCACCTTCTTCACATCATGAAGCCTGGCCCTAGAGGCAGAGGAATCGAGTGCTACATGCGCCTCTTGAGCTCACATTTGCTCAGAATGTGAACAATGGCGATGAGGTACGATCACCAATTGTGAAGAAGTGAAGATCTGTCCAGCCCCAGCTCTCCCACGGCGCGTCGGAGAACGTGTCTGGTAGGGCTGCCGGTTGATCGGCATGACGGAGTTGTCCAGGGTCCAACCGTGAGCACGCGACGAAGCTAATAAGCTGCCCTAGCTCCAGAAGTGACAGGAACGGTATACTTTTGCGTGCTCTGTACAGCAGTCAGGCGCAAGGGAGCTTGTAGCTTGCCAGCCCCCTTCTGTCTAGAGTCGTCGCAGCTTCTCCACCTTTGGCTCCAGTTCGGCGATTCCGCAATGGCAGTCGCTTGACGTCCAGCAAAAGCGTTGAGGACAGAAAGATAGCCGACATCATGGCCTCCTGTATGCTCCTTCGCCGTCCTTTGCTTGCTTCCAGGCTCCCAAGAGCCTTCTACGCGACACCCGCCATGACCCGATCAGAGCATACGTTCAGCTCTTACCTTGTCACGCCAGCAGAGTTGAGCGAGGCACTCAAGAAGAACGCTCCATCCCGTGTGTCGACGGCTCCGAGGACGATTGCAGTATGTGGTTCATGGTTCCTACCCAATGATCCCGAGAAGAGGACAGGATACCAGGTGTTTCAGAAGGGACACATACGTAAAGCTCGCTTTTTCGATCTCGACAAGGTTGCCGACACTTCATCGCCGTACCCGCATATGCTCCCAAGTCCAGAAGTGTTCAGAGATGCCGTGAGCGAGCTTGGAATCAAAAGGGACGATACTGTGGTGGTATACGACACTGCTGAGCTGGGTATCTTCTCAGCTCCTCGTGTTGCATGGACATTCAAGGTGTTTGGTCATCCTGCTGTGCACATCTTGAACAACTTCAAGCTGTGGGTTGAGCAAGGATACCCAACGGAGGAGGGCGAACAGAGGCAATTTGACAAGACTGATTATCCTTTGCCAGAGCTGGACAAGAGTAGGGTTGCGGCATTCGAAGAAGTTCGTGAGATCGCGCTGGATCACAACAAGGAGGGTCATGAGGATGTTCAGATCCTCGACGCTCGGTCTGAGGGTCGATGGAAGGGTGTTGATCCAGAGCCTAGGCCAGGCCTATCTTCTGGACACATGCCTGGCAGTCTTCCGGTTCCTGTGCCGGTACTGCTCGATCCTAAGACCAAGACATTCCTGCCAGCTGAAGAGCTCCGCAAGGTATTCTCTGAGCGAGGCGTGGACCCAAGCAAGCCGATTGTTTCGAGCTGTGGAACTGGTGTGACGGCGACCATCATTGATGCAGCTTTGAGCGAAGCCGGTTATGGCGATGGGAGCAGGAGGATCTACGACGGCTCATGGACCGAGTGGGCGCAGAGAGCGCGGCCTAGTGACAATCTGATCATCAAGGAGAAGAATTGAATTCACCGAAACCGAGTCCCTCGAAGGGACAGGGCATTGGTTGAGGTCTCCCAGTGAGGTGGCCAGGGGACATAGCGATCTGCCGAAGATGTGCGTTCAAGGTCGCCAATGTGCTCGACAAGTACGGTGGACGGCGCTCGGTGCGGCGGTGTATTGCGCCTTGACGGAGCGTGTAACTGAATACTCTGTACGTTGCCTGACTTCTAGTGCAAGCTTGTTTGGCGACGAAAGTAACAGTAAGATATCCTGAATGTACCCATCTGCTTCTGAACTTTGCCATCAGATGAACCGCACCTGATATGCTCGCCAACGTGTCTGAGCAAGCAAGATTACTAAACAGTTATCAAGCCAGCCAGTTCTCATCGCTCGACGCCTCGAGGTAAACAAGAAAGCAATTGAGAGAAAAGTGCAGCACACACCGGTATTCGAACCCCTGACCTGAGCGAACTTCGCGTCCAAACAGCAAAACAACAAGTTGGCGATCCTGTTTATGGGGATCTACCGGAACTAGAATCGGCGATGAGTCGCCGACTTGTCTGAGTAAGCATGTTTGCTTGGGGTATATTAACGTCAAACAGTGCTGCCGACTACATGTCCACGAGTAGAGAGGAGCACTGCGATTCTGTACAGACACGCCTCGAGTCAGAAAGTGCGAAGCAGAACCAAAAAGCAAAAGAGCAAGCCATTCGAACCCCTGACCTGCGCGCGGCTTGCAGAGCTGCTGGCGCGCAAAAAGCAAAAACAAGTCGACCGGGCTCTATACGTGTGGACATGTCGAAAATCGACAATTCGCTAATCGACTTGTTGGTAAGCATTTTGGTTGAGGACATGTAAATGTCAACAAAGCCGTCGACTATGTACGCGCTAGCAGAGGGACACTGTAGTTCTATACACGCCTCGAGTTCCTAGGTGTGAAGTAGAGATAAAAAGCAAAAAATAAGCATAGGAGAACGAACATTCGAACCCCTGACCTACGTACGATTTCTGGCGCACAAAAAGCAAAAACAAGTCGACCGCGCTCTATACGTGTGGACATGCCGGAAATCGACGATTCGCTAATCGACTTGTTGGTAAGCATGTTTGCTTGGGATATATAAATGCTGTTGCTGAACACTACCACAGTTGTCGTGGCGTCTTTCCTCCGCCCTGGCAGGTCTTTCAACGGCGGCTTGCGTTGTGTCACTGTCACGTCCTGACTACTGGTATTGAACCCTGTATCGCACGTGGGCTCAACGTACAGCGCGGCAAGGTGGTTTCTGTGGCTACGCTCAAGTAAGTGCCGCATGACAATTAAGTGAACGGTCGTGGTGGATGCCGCGTGTCGTCACTGCCTTTGTCGTCAAGCCAAGACATATCAACGGTTGCACAAGCTCAATCGCTTTCTTCTTTGCCTGCAGTTCTTCCTTGGCTCGAGCACTTTTTGCACCTTCATAAACCGCGCGCCTCTTCGCGTTCAATCGCCCGCCTTGACTTATCTTGAACATTGCTCCGAATACAGCAAAGAACAACAGCACGTTAACTTCGCGGACTTCTTCATCGAACAACACAACACCGCTGCAATGTTGCTCTCGACCGCCGCCCTCGTTCTCCTTCCGCTCTCCCTCGCGATGCAGCCATTCGACAGCAAGTTGATCGCCGCCAACCGCATGTCCATCCACCTGACCGACGCCGCCTCCGGCAACTGCTCCGCGCGCGTTGAAGACAGCCCTTGGGTCATCACGAACGTAACCAGCTTTCAAGCTCAGTCAGGTCTGAGGAACGTCAGCAGCTACTTGTAAGCACAACTTCCAGGCGCCGCTTGAACGAAACGAAGCTGACACCTCTGCAGCGCCTTCAATTTCGAAGACATCAACACCGGCCTCGAGCTCAAGACCAACTGCACCTTCACCCTCCCACCTGGCTCCAACGCCTCGGTCGCCGACGACCGCTACCATCTCTGCACTGGCGGCGATGTGCGCTTCAAGTACAGCGGCCAGCTCCTGCAGGTCTCGCGCTGGTATCAGGATCCGTGTAAGTTTGTTTCGAGCGCCTTATGGTTGGATGATCGAGTTTGAAAGATTGGCTGACAATGGCATTGTACCAGGTCTCGGACCACCACCTTACGACAACGCTATCGCTCATGGCCGCGCCAACGTGAGCTTGACGAAGACTCAGGCTGCTGATGGAGTGCTGGCCACGCAGACCAAGGTGGAGATTCCGATTAGTGAGTACTTGTGAACATAGAGTATTGCTCCCGCTAATGATTCACTTTTTCGCAGGCTCGCTCTCTTGAGTTTCGGTTGACGAACAACGTGAAACGGTGGCTGCAGGTCCGCAAAGGTGACAGGCTACATATCGGCATGTGAGCGCAGCGCGAGACGCAGGCTGAGATGTACTCCATTGGCACTGCCAGGAGCAGCATAGAATCATGACAGCTGCAGAGCATGTCTGTCTCCCCGCCTTGTACTTCCAATTACGAACGAAAAGAACAAATCCACTCTACTCCAACAACGGCACATCATCAAACTCCTTCCTCATATACACCCTCAGCGCATCCAACCCATCCTTCAGCACCTGCGTCGCACACACAAACCCAAACCTCACATACCCCTTGAATTCCTCCCCAAACAGATCCCCAGGCAAAAGCATCACCCCCGTCTTCTCCTGCACATCCTCGCAAAAAGCCTTCGCATCAATCCTCTTCCCATCTCTCTCAAATTTCACAAACGCCGTCGTCCCCGCCACCGGTTTCGTCCAACTCGCATACTCATCATGTTTGATGATCCACTTCTCCAATAACTCCACATTCGCCTTCGCAAGTTGGATATTCCTCCCTAGTAATGCGTGAATCGTATCCGGACTCAGTGCGAACGCTGCGACTTTTTGATCGAGTTTCGAAACGCTGATTGTGGTGTAGTCTCGAGTGCTCGCGCAATTTTCAATCAATTCTTGATTCCGACTTGCGATCCAGCCGACGCGCAGACCGGCCAGGGAGTAGGCTTTGGATAATGAGCCAGTGACTACGGTATTTTTGTACCCGAGGGAGAGGAGGGAAGGAGGGAATTCGGTATCCATTGGTGCGATGCCGTGGAAGATAGGACGATAGACTTCATCGGCCATGAGGGTAATATTCTTCGATTCTGCGAAATCGACGAGTTTGTGGAGGAGGGATTTAGGGAGAATTTGGCCGGTGGGGTTTTGGGGGTTGTTGATGATGATCAGTTTTGTGGCGGGGTTGGATTCTACGAGGGATTGGAGGTCTTCGATTGAGGGGAGCCATTTGTTGGCTGGGTCCGATTTCCAGAGGGAAACGGTACAGCCTAGGGATTCCGGGACGGTGTAGAGTTGTTGGTAGGTTGGGTAGTGGCAAATTACGTGGTCGCCTGGGCTGAGGAGGGAATAGAGAATGAGATGGTTGGCGGCGATGGCGCCTGGAGTGATGAGGACTCCGTCTGGGCTGAGAGGTGTGCCTACTTTGCCGGAGTAGAGTCGAGAGAGGCTCTCGCGGAGAGCTGTGCTGCCGCGGATCTCGCCATAGGTTTGCGGATCAGAAAGGTCGATCAGATCGCTGGGCTTAAGTTCCTTGTTCTCTGAGAGCTCGACGAGCTCGTTGATGGAGAGGCTGTGGCAACATGTTTCGGCGATGTTGTACTTGCATTTCGTTTCGTACTTGTCCATCCACTATGCCTTCTTTAGTGTATGGTCACATCGCTTGCGGCGATTTGCTTACTTGTTCCACGCCGAACGGTTGTGGAGGCGACATATTGGCTACTTGTCCCGATTGACTTGAAGTTCCCCTAGTTGAGCTTCTCTGTGATGGTAAAGACTATGTACCGAATGATGGCACAGAATATAAGTAGTGACGACTCAGATACATGTAGCGATGTTCGGAGTCTGGGGCACCTCAGTTTAGACTCGGCTTAGGTAACTCCTCCACTCCACCGGGAACGGTCCCGGCAGAGTTCTAGATGCACAAAATATTGAGTCGTCGGCATCGCATGCCGTGACGATTTCGATCATCGGACCTGAAGGCCGCTTACATGTTGTCGTGAAAGCACAGAGTCGCATCTACGAACAAATGGAGTGATAGAACAAGAGCTCGTGGGCAGACATCGCTCGGCGGATTGCCATGTGCTCTCTTGACAGGGGTCAGATGTGCCGCGGCGGCTGCGCCGCGATTGCTCGATTGGATCGACGGCAGCTTAGATACGCTCCGTCTTGACATCTTGCTGCCGCTGTTGTGTATCATCGCGTGTGTCGCTTCATCCTGGAGGAACACGCTGTCGCCTGCCTGCGTTGCACTTCATCCTTTACCCATGCAATAACCACGACGTCGCCGCTGCGGCATCCATCCACCGCCCGCCGACCGCGATAGACTCCTCCCAGGCAACCTCGCCATGTGGCGTTCATTATGCGCTGCGTCTGTCTTGACGCTGCTGTCCTTTCCTTGGACGGCCTCGGCTGCCTTCAGCACGAACGAGTTCTACACCACCAACGATGATCTCCTAGCTCGAAACGATCCCTTCAACCTGTTTGTCCGCGAGAAACGACCCGAGGACTGCCCGCCATGCTTCAACTGCAATCTTGACGATTTCAAGTGCATGCAGTATGGCAACTGCACCAAGAGCAGTGGCAAGTGCTCTTGCCCCTCTGGGTTCGGTGGCGAAGATTGCAGCCAACCGCTCTGTGGCTCTCTGGCAGATGGCAAGGACAGGTTGCCACGAGAAGGTGATCAATGCAATTGCAAGGATGGATGGGGAGGCATCAACTGCAACGTGTGCGAGACCAACGACGCTTGCAATGCTATGATGCCGGAAGGCAAGGACGGCATTTGCTACCGGGAGGGCTTAGTCCAGAAGGAGAACTACCAGATGTGTGATATCACGAACCGCAAGATTTTGGACACACTCAAAGACAAGAAGCCGCAGGCGACATTCAGCTGCAATGCTGAGAGAGCAGAATGCAATTTCCAGTTCTGGGTGGATCAGAAAGAGAGCTTCTACTGCGCACTCGACACATGTACCTGGGATCTTAAGGCAACGGATACCAAGAACACAACCAGCTACCACTGTGAACATATCAAGTGTTCGTGTGTTCCAGGTCGCATGCTCTGTGGTGAGAAGGACAGCATCGACATTGGTGATTTTCTGGATCAATCCATCAAGGGACCTGCAGGCTTCACCTCTGTCAGCAGCCTAGATGGAAAGGGAGATGGCAGCACTTTCACTGAGCCGGCCATGAACGATCTGATATCGAACGTGTTCGGAGATCCCAGTATCATGCTCAAGTGCCACAGTGGTGAGTGCTTGTACAAGAATGAGGTTCCAGGATACACCAGGCCCATCAAGACCATCAACACACCACTAATTGCTGGGGTGATCTCTGGTGTTGCGCTCTTTATCGTGGCGCTCGTGCTGCTCATTTACTTCATGAACCGGAGAAGCGTGAACAAGTGGGGCTACATTCACCTGTCAGAGGATGAAGAGGAGGATAATGCTAGATTGTTGGCAGACCACAAGCCAGCGTCTTTGTTCTTCGAGAATGTTGCGTATAACATCAAGGGCAAGCAGGTTTTGACAAACGTCTGTGGTGCTGTGCATCCTGGTGAGCTGCTCGCAATCATGGGCGCATCAGGTGCTGGCAAGACATCCTTCCTTGACATTTTGGCTCGCAAGAAGAAACGAGGCCTTGCTACTGGAGACTTTTACCTCAACGGAGAGAAGATCCCTGACGATGACTTCAGGAACGTCATTGGCTTTGTGGATCAAGAGGATACCTTGCTACCCACTTTGACTGTGCACGAAACGATCTTGGACTCTGCTCTGCTTCGCCTTCCAAGGGAGATGAGCCGTGCCGCCAAAGAGCAGAAAGTAGAGGATGTCGAGAGACAGCTTGGCATCTTTCACATTAGACACCAGATCATCGGCTCTGAAGAGAGCGGGCGCGGTATCTCTGGTGGTGAGAAGCGCCGTGTTGGCATTGCGTGCGAGCTGGTGACGAGTCCGAGCATTCTGTTCCTGGATGAGCCTACCTCAGGTCTCGATGCCTACAACGCGTTCAATGTGGTGGAATGTCTCGTCACTTTGGTCAAGAGCTACAACAGGACTGTGGTGTTCACGATTCATCAGCCACGCTCGAACATTGTCGCTCTATTCGATCAACTCATCCTCCTTTCACAAGGTCGCACTGTCTACAGTGGCCCTTTCCGCGAATGCCAGAACTACTTTGACAGCATAGGCTATTCGTGCCCACCTGGCTTCAACATCGCAGACTATTTGGTAGATCTGACGATGCATGCCAGTGCAGGCCATGACTCGGATGACATCGAAGGTGACTATCAATCCCAAACTGATGGGAGGGTAACTCGAGCCAGCTCAACTATGGCCGTGAAGAGCATCGCGAGCGTCAGCAACGTCAGTGTGGGCGAATCGACAAATGAGAGCGCTGAGCACAATGTAGTGCGGCCGCGAGGCAAGCGTAGTCTCAGCATCCGCCAGCAGCAAGAGCGACAACTGTTCTCTAGGAAAAGCACAGAAGTGCCCACTAGCTCGCATAGTGTGCAGAGCGAGGGTGAGAGCACATTCGGTGACCAAGACAGTACGCGACAGCAGTGGCTCAAGCTCTCCAAGCAGCAAGGAGCACCTCCGCCTCAGATCCTGGACGATCCTCATAACCTCCCACCAGCTGTGCAAGGCGCGACTGGTACCAATCTAGACTACTTGGTCTCCTCTTATCAACAGTCAGAGGTCGCAGCTGAGTTGCGCAGTGATCTTCAGAATGCCATTTCCGGAGTAGGACACAGCAACGGGAATGGCAATGCTCCTGGATCACCAAATGGAACGTCCAGCAGCAACCAATTCAAAGGATACCGTAAGCCATGGATCGCCTCACAATTCGTCATTCTCTCACGGAGGACTTGGCGCAACCTCTATCGCAATCCAATGCTCATGCTTACACACTATGCTATTGCCATCGTGCTAGCAGTATTCTTGGGCTTCCTCTTCTACGGACTCACAGACGATCTGAAAGGATTCCAGAATCGACTGGGTTTCTTCTTCTTTCTGCTGGCACTTTTCGGCTTCAGCACCTTGACCTCACTCACCGTTTTCGCACCCGAGCGTCTCCTCTTCTTGCGCGAACGCTCAAAAGGCTACTACAACCCTCTGGCCTACTACCTATCCAAGGTCGTCTTCGACATTGTCCCTCTTCGCCTCATTCCACCTTTCATCATGGGCTGTATCGTCTACCCAATGACAGGCCTCATTCCCGCATGGAGCGAATTTTTAAAGTTCATGCTCTTCATTGTGCTTTTCAACCTCGCCGCGGCGATGATCTGTCTTACCATCGGCATCTGTGTTCGCAACCAAGGCGTTGCGAATCTGCTGGGCGTCTTGGTCATGCTATTCAGTCTGCTTTTCGGAGGCTTTTTGTTGAACCAGGAAACTATTCCTCGACCACTTTTGTGGTTGCAATCGGTACGTCTTTCTATCTTTCATACTACATGCCTGCATAGAGCTTCCACTAATTTCTGTTTACTCACAGCTCTCAATCTTCCACTACGGCTTCGAAGGCCTGATCGTCAACGAAGTCCGATACTTATCTCTCGTGGACAAGAAGTACGGTCTGAATATCGAAGTCCCTGGCTCAGCAATTCTGTCAAGTTTCGGCTTCAACGTTCTTGCCTTGTGGCAGGACGTAGTGGGGTTGTCAGTATTTTGTGGTGTTTTCCTCGTGCTCGGATATGCGGCGATACACTTTTTGTTGGTTGAGACGAGATGAGGCGGCACTCTCTACACCTGGCTACTTTGCATGGGGCACTGGTGTGCTGTTCTTGCTGTAGATACTTTTGCCTACCTTGTTCTGCGCTAAGACTGCTGTTGCAAGTGTATATGTACATGTTAGAGGAAGCCGGCGAACGGGCAACGAATACAGTGCGTTCTTGTGGTGATAGAATGGATGGAAGTGAGAAATGGAATGACAAATATGATCTTACGATGACTGCCGTTCGTATCCTGTGAATTTGTTTCTGACTTCTGACTTCTTCCGGCTGTGATTCGCTGCTTCTTCTGTCACGACTCGTGGAAACTACAGTAACTTGCTGTCAACTGTAGTTGTGCGGTAGGATCAACCGGATATGTTTTGCTCTCCCACAACTTCGGGCGGTGCACCGACAACACCAACCAGAACGACCCCGTCTTCCCGTCTTCTCCCTTCTTCCGCTTCGTCATCATAGTCCTAGTAATCACTTGTAGACGGATACTGACGCACAATCATCTCAAAAAAAATTCCGAAGCTCTCGACCTTCCTTGTCCTGTCCCGCAATATCATGATACACGCGAATCAGATCACTAGTCCGGTTCTCCCCTCACTTTATGCTCAACAGCGGGCAGCATGCTGTTCTGAGCGAGTAGACTGTCAGTCAGGCAGCACGTGGGTTTGTCATAGTATACTATCTCTGGTATCCGAAACAACTGAAAAGACCCTTTGTGAAGCTTGTTGGTGAGCCTCATCAAACAAACAATGAGAGTTTCGTGACTTTACAGTATCGTGGGTTCGGAATCTTGTCACTCATGTACATGCGTGCGTATGCTTCAGTCTGCAAGTCTGCAGGGCATTGGTATCATCTTGTCATTGCTGTGCGTTGTTCGAGATTTGACGCAGATATAGAAAGATTTAGCCTCACATATGCTTGCAGAGACTGGAGCTGGCTTACACCGCAAGGGATGGCAGCTGTGTGAGATCCTGCAATCATGGGCCATGGCCATGATGTTGGGTCAGCAAACGCCGCGGCGCCACATCACAAAAGTCCACTAACGGTGAGACGGATGAGCCTTGGGTTGGATGTATCGTGATATCTTTGTAAGAGCTGATGGCTGCTAGCTCGATGCATAGCAGCCCATAGAGCGGAGAAGTGGTCACAGAGTTGTGCGAAAATCTTGCACATCGGTGGTGGCAACGGAGAAAGAGCTTCTGTTTGGAAGTCGTAATGATGATGATGAACGCCACCCAGCACTGACTCCTGTCTGGGCACAAGGATACTATGGTATCAGCAAGTCAGTGGGCTGTCTGCTTTGGGACATGAGTAGGCGCCCTGTCCTTCTTTCGGAGGGCTTGGAAGACAGCGCAATACCAGTGCCATGCCAATGGGAAAGGAGGAGCCTGGGATGTTCAACGTGGCGGCAGCGATTTTTGTACGAAACACATGGATAGTATGCCAACAGAAGACAGTATCTTCCTGTTCTGGGCTGCGATGGGCGCTTGCGTCCGTATGTATCAAGTTTCGGTGCTCCTGAGAATCGGAAAGTGCGAATGGCTGAAACGTGCGAACTGGTGGAGGGCGTGGTGTATGCGCTGTGCATTCGGTAACTCGTGCTGGCGATGAGAGGTTCCATGTTGGCCGGGATATCGATGCTTGGGGCAACCACACCACTTCGCACTTTTTTTCCGCGGCATGATTTGACACCGGCGGCTATCAGGCCGCTGTTCGATGGAGGTACGCGTTGGTGTTGCCTTCGATGTGATTTCACGCCAGGGGGAGCTCGTGGTCCTCCCGTACCGCGTGTGATCGCTGGGTTATTGGAAGGGTTGATGACCCATGAGTAATCCGATGGCAGAATTGTGGAAGTTGGCATGGTGGTGGTAATATACGCGTGGTACAACAGCTGCGTACCGAAATCGCGCGAACGGAACACTGTCTCCACGCTCACGCGGGCAAGCAGACAAAGTGTATCACATTGTTGCTGGTCTCATTAGCAAGCGTGTTCCATGGCACGAGTGAGCCAACACGTCGCTGCTGTGGTACTGCTGGGTTGAGGGAGCATCAATTCCCCAGTGCGGAAGCTATGACGTCCAAAGTAGGTTCTGCGTGAGTTCGGTAGCTGTAGCCCTCAATACACGAAGTTGTGGCGAAAGCCTGGAAGGGCAGCTGATATGGTGGAAGGTTTGTCAAAAGAAGGTGCATTTGGCCAACCCAGGAAGCATGTCCTCGTTCTGGGGATGCAACGGCAATTGATCAGCGCGGGACCGAGCGGATACCGTAGGATGCAGTGTTGAAGACGCGTCGAACGCGTTCACGCGTTCAGCAAGCATTCGTGAACGTGATGGGAGAATCCCAGCCGCTGATACGGGAGGCGGCGGGAGCGCACCGTCTCGCCAGCATTGCAGCGCGGTCATGTTGACGCCCTGCTGGCGATAGCTTAGACAACGCACCGGCAGAAGCGGACGTCGTTGGTGACTTGGCGTGTATGGGCGGAGCAAGCATTCCGTGCTCGTGGTGGAATATCGCGAGCAACAGGGCAGTGGAGCGCGAGAACTGGGTAGTGTACTGCGCCACAGGTGGGCAAGCGAGAGTGAATTATACGGGCGTGTCCGACCACTCCCTCGGGACAGATTTCGAGGTTCGAAACTGCGTACACCATCTTCTCCTGTGGTTGCACATGAGGATTTGCCTGGCCGATTTTTCATGGCTTCAATTGTCCTTCCCAGCTTCCTTTGGATCACTCGTTAGCACATTGCGTCGGTCTGTAGGGCTGCAAAGACCTCAGCTCGCCGAGACTTATGCCATCTGGGTCGAGCGTAGCGGAATGACGCGTTGTGAACGCGACCCCGGAGCACGCGATCTGGCGAAGTCTAACCTGCTTAAGCTCAGGGCGGTGGCTGCAGCAGAAGCGAGCGCTGGAACGTTTGATGAGCATTTGGAAGTGGCGGGCGTCACATCAATGGACGATTTGATGAGGGGCAACACACTCGTATCGCATCCTCATCTGCCCCCAATGCTCATGAATGATACGTGTACGGTTTGAGCAAGTACAGTGCGTAACGCTGAGGTGGCCTCCGAGACCGAGTTCCCTGCCAGGCAGTCGTAAAACTCACACAAGCGTCCGCACAGTGAGCCGAGTCAGTGCCCTAGGTGTCTCCAATTTCAGCTGTTGTTTCTGGCGAAAGCCACACCGACCGAGGCCTCTGATGCCGATGCGAGGAAGAAGTCACTGCACGATACGATGCAAGTGCCCGTGGACTTGTGATTCTGCGCACATGTGCATAACAAGGCTGCCCGCTCGTACTGCACCAGCGCGTCTATATCTGCTGAAGAGCCCGTGTCCAATGTTGCTGTGTTTTCCCGAAAACGTCAAGCGCGGCTCTCCATCGAAGGCTAGTTGAATCGTGGACCAGTAGCACGAGAGTACTCTGCGCTACCGGTGAATGCGAGATCCTTTCCGAGCCGCAACCGTGCAGATAGTTGCGAGAGCAGCTGTCTTTTGCTGGTGAAGAGAGGCGGCACCACGCTGGCGCAGGGCTGGGCAGACCGTGTGAAGAAGGCTAGGCGCTCCTGCCAGCGGAGCGTGCGTGATAGCAGACGTGGCTTCTTCGAGACTGGCGTTGAAGATCATGAATGTATCGAGTCGTGCCGCAACGGACCATACAAAGCCAATACTTCAGATCGAGATCTGGTTGTCATAAATTGAGGGCCAGCCTTTGCATTTCTGAAGCAAGTCCAGGGTGCTCAGGAACTTCCACCTAGGAGAGCTGTCCGCCAGGGTTCGAGGTCCCTGAGTGAAGCTCTCGACATGTGAAAGTCTTTCCGGGCGCAAGGCGACTTTTGGTGAGCTGATTCGGAGTACGTATATATGTTGCAAAGTGAATGTGATAAGTGGGTGCGACGCACGTTACCTGCGGACCTAATGCAACTGCTCGCATGGTATCTTCTCCGATGCTACGTCATGTCTCGCGTTCTTGTACAGCACGCGACACAAAACACACGCGCAGATTGCTTGTGAAATTTTGCCGGCTTAGTCGTGTCGTAGCGTGGAGTGGAACAATGTTGTGTCTCAGAGCGTTGGTGGGCTCTGGTCTCGCCTGGCTCACCGTAACGGCATTGCCGCGGATCTTCGG